>CM045733.1:61575000-61585000 GCA_024760905.1 Plotosus lineatus | reverse complement strand
CAGACAGATGGACAGACAGGCGGACAGGCAGACAGACAGATGGATAGATAGACAGAGCATGGCTGTCACCTGACAAGTCCCATTATAATGAATGTATTGAATAAAATAATAACAAAAAAAAGATTGCATCTAATAAAGATTCACATTTCCAGATAGCATGGAGGAAGGAACTTGCATATAATCTCCACCTGGTAAAGCGGCAAAACAACAGACATTTGAAGCTATAAATAATTACATGTCCGGTAACTCAACTGGGCTTTCTGTATTGTGTGCATCAATAACCAGAGTGATAAAGTGCAGACTAAACTCAGACCCCTCTCACTGCATTATTCATTGTGAGATGCTGACAAGCAAGAAACCATCATCAGAGCTTACCGCGGTCCTGAGTGACGTTGTTCCATGATAAATTGACTGAATTGATATTTTAGCACATAAGAAGTGTAACCTAATGTCACTGTCCATAAGTATATCAGTAGCTATGTATATACTGTGTTCATAGTCATAATACAAAAGTAGGCGTGGTCACAAACGAATTATGTTTTCAACAACAGTGCTTTATCATTCAAGAAACTGTTTTTTAGGCTTTTATTAGTAATGACGACAGCCATCCAGTAATAATATCTCCGAATAATATGGATTTTGAGCTCTTATTGTATACAACAAGCATGATATTTAGCGCCATTGCTCACAACAGAAGAATAACATCTGCACATCCACGCTCGTATCTCACTACACAAATGAGGTTCACAAAGCATTAGGGGGTCGTGGAGGATTGTTCTCTCTGAGACACCTTTTTTCTGTCTATGTCTACATCCAGTGACGAGGAATGGACGTCGATCCCTGAAGCTTGAATGATGCTCATACAGGGATTGCCATGGTGATCATGATGATCTACCGTATGGTTTGCCAGGCCACACCTACAGGCAATTTGGAACAGCCAATTAATCTCCTGTCCATGTTTTTGGATTGTGGGAGGAAACCTGGAGGAAACCCACACAAACATGGGGAGAACATGCAAATTCCACACAGAAACACCCAGGCCTGGGATCAAACCCCGGCCTTCTTGCTGTGAGGCGGACGTGCTAACCACTACACCACCGTGTCGCTCCTGAGACCCCTTAAACTTTTGAGAACAAACAATTCCAAATTGTGTAACAGAATTTCTAGCTGTCCTTGTTTGTTTGTTTGGTTGTTTGTTTGTTTATCTTGAAGATACCTGTGGAGGTACACATACAGGCCCTACATTTGTATTTCCACATAAACCATCCTGAGTTTAAATTTTCATGTACTATTTAAGTTGGTGTAGACATCTTGTCAGCTTAAACCAGTCTGGTCATTGTCCTCTGACGTCTCCTTTTTTTTTTTTCTTTTTTGTTGCATAATGCTGTGTAAACTGCATTGAAATTCCAGGAGATCAGCACCTTTTAAAATAGTCAAACCTGTCTGTCACCAACAACAGCACCACGGACACTAAGATCAAATATATATATATATATATATATTTTTTTTTTTATTAATTTATTTATTTTTAATTATTATTGATCATGCAATTCATCAAAAAGAAGTTTAACAATACAAGGCACTGTGAATGTTCATTCATTCATTTTCTGAACCGCTTAATCTTAATTAGGGGTCGCGGGGAGGCTGGTGCCCATCTCAGCCAACTCTGGGGGAGGGCGGAGTACACCCTGAACAGCTCCTCTTGTCAAAAGTCAGCAATGTTTTTTTTACATGAACCTCTCACCATAGACAGTGAGAGACATGGCTGGCCTTTGATAACCCAGTTAGTACACTGGCGTCGGGTCCTCTTTCGTTTAATTTTAATTTTTTTTTTACAGACCATGTGTGTAGTGTGTTTCAGTATCGAGACTCAGTGGGCATTGCAGTTCAATAAATCCTCTTATTGCTAAAACTCATCTGGCACTTTGAGTCTCGAGTGTTAACGCACATGTCAGACTCGGGTGATATCAGCGTGCATGTGCATATACAATAACATCAGCCTTGAACAGTTTTATAATGCATGAACTGTAGGGAATGTGACTAATGCTACGTATCGTAATATGCCAAAAGATGTTCTTGTAACTAGGTGTGTGTATGTGTGAGAAATACAGGGAGATGTCATGCATGAGTGTTTGATTTTTGCGGACTCTCTCATTTGCTGAATCATTTAATCTTGCGAGGATCATGGGGAGGCTGGTGTCTATCTGGGGTATACCCTGAACAGCTCACCGGGGCTTTTACTTTTAAATCCTTCCAATCATTATATACACACCACATATCAGTCAGGGTCACAGCAGAAGCTGGAGCTAATCCCAGCTGTCTTCAGGCAAGCAGTGATTACATTTATATTTTTGGCATTTGGCAGATGCTCTTATCCAGAACGACTTACAGTTATAATGTTTTATAATATATATATATATATATATATATATATATATATATATATATATATATATATATATATATATATATATATATATACAGTCGGTCCTCAAATTACGAAGTCCCCGTGTACGAAATCCCCGGATTATGAAAAACACTTCCCTGGGTTTCCATCCCCGAGATACGAAGAAACAACCCCCTCTTACGAAAAGAAATTCAAAATTCAAACTCGCCAATCAAAATTTCACACGACGCACGAGTTGCTCTCTCATTGGCTGTCTCTCAACATCCCGCCCTGCTGGCCTCGCAGATAGAGACAGAAGGAAGCTTCACTCTTTAGTTTTTACTTTAGTTTTTTAAGTTGTTTAATACAGTAAATGTTCAATAAATGTGGGTGCATTTGAGCTCATATGGAATTCCGATCCTCAAGGAGTCAAAGTAAAGTTGAGTTTGTCAAGCATGGAATGCGCTCTGAATTCACGTCTTGTGGGCGTGGCCCACAGCGCATGGTGAGATATATATATATATATATATATATATATATATATATATCTTCTTCTTCTTCTTCTTCTTTTCCTTTCGGCTTTTCCCTTCAGGGGTCGCCACAGCGAATCATCTGCCTCCATCTCACCCTATCCTTTGCATCTTCTTCTCTTACACCAACGATCTTCATGTCCTCCTTTACCACATCCATGAATCGTCTCTTTGGTCTTCCTCTAGGCCTTTTGCCTGGTAGTTCCAGCCTCAGCATCCTATTACCAATATACTCACTATCCCTCCTCTGTACATGTCCAAACCATCTCAATCTAGCCTCTCTGACTTTGTCTCCAAAACGTCTTACATGTGCTGTCCCTCTGACATACTCATTCCTAATCCTATCCATCCTCATTACTCCCAAAGAGAACCTCAACATTTTCATCTCTGCTACCTCCAACTCTGCCTCCTGTCTTTTCCCCAGGGCCACTGTTTCTAACCCATACAGCATCGTTGGCCTCAACACGTTTGTACACTTTTCCTTTTCATTTTTGCCGATACCCTCCTATCACACATCACACCGGACACTTTTCTCCAACCATTCCAACCTGCCTGCACACGCTTCTCGACCTCTTTTCCACACTGCCATTTGCTCTGGATTGTTGAGCCTAAGTACTTAAAAATCCTCCACCTTTCTTATCTCTGCTCCTGTAATCTCACCGTTCCTCTTTGGTCCTTGGCATTCATGCACATGTACTCTGTCTTACTGAGGCTAATCTTCATTCCCTCCTTTCCAGGGCATACCTCCACCTCTCTAGATTTTCCTGCACTTGTTCTCTGCTCTCACTACAGATTACAATGTCATCTGCAAACATCATAGTCCATGGGAATCTTGTCTAACCTCGTCTGTCAGCCTGTCCATCACCATAGCGAACAAGAAGGGGCTGAGAGCTGACCCTTGATGCAGTCCCACCTCCACCTTGAACTCTTCTGTCACACCGACAGCACACCTCACCACTGTCTTACATCTCTCATACATGTCCTGCACCACTCTAACATACTTCTCTGCCACTCCAGACTTCCTCATGCAATACCACAGTTCTTCTCTCGGCACCCTGTCATATGCTTTCTCCAGATCCACAAAGGCACAATGCAGCCCGTCCTGACCTTCTCTGTACTTCTCCATTAACATCCTCAAGGCAAACACTGCATCTGTGGTGCTCTTTCTTGGCATGAAACCAAACTGTTGTTCACAAATGCTGACCTCTGCCCTTAGTCTAGCATCCAGTATTCTTTCCCATAACTTCATCGTATGGCTCATCAACTTTATCCCTCTGTAGTTGCCACAACTCTGCACGTCTCCTTGTTCTTAAAAATTGGCACCAGCACACTTCTCCTCCATTCCTCTGGCATCCTCTCACTCTCTAAGACCTTGTTAAATGTTCTTGTCAGAAAAACTACTCCTACCTCTCTAGACACTTCCATACCACCACCGGTATGTCTCCAGGCCCCACTGCCTTTCCATCCTTCATCCTCTTCAATGCCCTCCTCCCTTCACCCTTACTAATCTTTGCTACTTCCTGGTCCTCAACACTCACCTCTTCTACTCTTTTTCTCTCTCATTTTCCTCATTCATCAGCTCTTTAAAGTACTCTTTCCATCTTCCCAGCACACTTCTGTCATCAGTCAATACATTTCCCTCTCTGTCCTTTATCAATCTAACTTGCTGCACGTCCTTCCCATCTCTATTTCTCTGCTGTGCCAACCTGTATAAATCATTTTCTCCCTCCTTACTTTCCAGCCGAGCATACAAGTCATCAAACGCACTCTGTTTGGCCTTTGACACTGCTACCTTTGACACCGCTGTGTCTCCCTGTACTTCTGTTTACTCTCTTCGGTTTTGTCAATGTCCCACTTCTTCTTAGCTAATCTCTTCCTTTGTACACACTCCTGCACTTCCTCATTCCACCACCAAGTCTCCTTATCTACTTTTCCTTCCAGATGACACACCAAATATTCTCCTACCTGTCTCCCTGATCACATTCGCTGTAGTTGTCCAGTCCTCTGGAAGCACTTCCCTGACCACCCAAAGCCTGTTTCAACTCCTCCTTGAAGACAGCCCGACACTCTTCCTTTTCAGCTTCCACCACTTTGTCTTCTGCTCTGCCTTTGCCTTCTTCACCTTCCTCACCATCAGCATCATCCTCACACCACCATCCTATGCTGTTTGGCAACACTCTCACCCGCTACTACTTTGCAGTCACTGACTTCCTTTAAATTACATCGCCTGCACAAGATGTAGTCTACCTGTGTGCTCCTACCTCCACTTTTATAAGTCACCCTATGCTCCTCTCTCTTCTGGAAGAAAGTATTCACCACAGCCATTTCCATCCTTTTTGCAAAATCTACCAACATCTGTCCTTCTCGTTTCCTGTCCTGGATACCAAACCTACCCATCACTTCCTCGTCCCTCTGTTTCCTGCACCAACATGTCCATTGAAGTCTGCCCCAATGACCACTCTTTCACCTCTGGGGTACTCTGCATCACTTCATCTAACTCCCTCCAGAATATCTCCTTCTCTTCTCGCTCACATCCTGTCTGTGGGCATAAGCACTAACAACATTGACCATCACACCTTTAATTTCTAACTTGAGACTCATCACTCTGTCTGACACTCTTTTCACTTCTAGAACATTCTGGCAAACTCCTCCTTCAAGATGACTCCGACTCCATTTCTCTTCCCATCCACACCGTGATAAAACAGCTTAAACCCTGCTCCTATGCTTCTAGCCTTGCGACCTTTCCACCTGGTCTCCTGAACACACAGTATGTCCACCTTCCTCCTCTGCATCATGTCAGCCAGCTCTCTACCTTTTCCTGTCATAGTTCCAATATTCCAAAGTCCTACTTTCAGTCCTAGACTCATGCCTTTCCTCTTCTCTCTCTGGCAACGGACACGCCTCCGCCTCTCTCCTTCTTGCGTCTTGAGCCAACAGTAGTCCAATTTCCATCAGCACCCTGTTGGTTGACGGCACTGATGGCGGTCGTTGTTAACCCGGACCTCGACGATCCGGTATGTCATTCTTTCTTGTGATTCGCATAGTTTATTTGGCATTTGTTTTACGCGGATGCCCTTCCTTCGCAAACCCTCTGCATTTATCCGGGCTTGGGACCGGCGTGAGGGAGAGACACTGGTTTGTGCCCCCCCCTCACGGCTGCATTATATATATATATATATATATATATATATATATATACAGTAAAACCTCCGCTGACGAACGCTTAAGCTCACGAACTTTTCGCCTCAAGAACATTAAATTTGTGAGCATATAGTCTCTGCTGACGAACTTTTTTTGAGTTTTCGGCGGACGAATCAAACCACACGGTCGAATAGCGCCACAGTGGCGGCCACGAGACGCTGACGCACGCTCACGGCGTCACAGTTTGTCACCCCCTTTCTTTGAGTGCGGACGTGGTTTGTGTTTGATAGACATTTTGGACCATATTGAGTGTACTTTTGCTATTATGGGGCCGAAAAAGACCCCACCACAGGCGGAGATCATTGAAAAACACGAACAAGGTGTGCGTTTGTGTGACTTAGCGTCCCAGTACCAGTACGCTAAGTCTACCATTGCTACCATCCTTAAGAACAAGGAAGCTATTAAGGGTGCGTGTGTGGCTAAGGGTGTTTCCAAACAGTAGGCGTTTCCAAACACTCCTTCCAAACAGTAAGTCCCTCCCTCCCTCCTCCTCCCACTCCATTCCATCAAGCCATCAACTACCATCACAAAGGTAAATAAAACCACTTTATTATACAGTACAGTTTATTTCTTTAATTACAATACAATAGCACATTTATTATACATAAAATAAGGTATATTTTTGTGTAGTTTTAAGGCTTATTTAGTAGAAAATTATGTTTTATGGGGACCTGGGAACGGATTATTCTCATTTTAATGGTTTCTTATGGGAAATAAATGTTCGGAAGACGAACTTTTCGCCTTACACACACTTTCTGGGAACCAATTATGTTCGTGAGCTGAGGTATCACTGTATATATATATATATATATATATATATATATATATATATATATATATATATATATATATATATATATATATATAGAGAGAGAGAGAGAGAGAGAGAGAGAGAGAGAGAGGGAATAACCCTTTAGGTTTTAGTTTTTAAAGTTGTTTAATTCAGTAAATGTTTAATCAATGTGGGCACATTTGAGCTCATCTGGAATTCCGATCCCTCAAGGAGTCAAAGTAAAGTTGAGTTTGTCAAGCAGGGAATGCGCTTTGAATTGCAAGAGAGAGATAGAGGCAGGAGAGAGAGAGAGAGAGAGAGAGAGAGAGAGAGAGAGCGTGTATGTGTGTGTGTGTGTGTGTGTGTGTGTGTGTGTGTGTGTGTGTGTGTGTGTGTGTGTGTTCATCATCATTTTCTGTAACCGCTTAATCCTAATTCGGGTCGCGGGGAGGCTGGCGCCCATCCCAGCCAACTTCGGGTGAGGGCAGAGTACACCCTGGACAGCTCCCCAGGCCATCGCAGGGCGGAAACACACCGACGGCTTTGCAGCCTACTCTTGTCGAAAGTCAGCAATGGTTCTTTTACATGCCTCACACCATAGACAGTGAGAGACATGGCCGGCCTTTGATAACCCAGTTAGCTGCACTGGGTGTGTGTATGTGTGTGTGTGTGTGTGTGTGTGTGTGTGTGTGTGTTAATAAAAATGTTTAATAATGGTTTAATGAATAAATATGTTAATAAAATGGTTTAATGTGTTAATAAAATGTTTAAATAGTTTAATAAATAATTTTCTTTTACTTTTAACACATATTTCATACAAAATTGGTGTACTTTTATAATTTTTAAAGGGTTTATGGGGTTTATCCAGTGCAAAGACTGGAGCCTTGTAATGAATTAGGCACTTAACATGTAAGATGCGACCCCTACTTACAAAATCCCCACGATACGAAAAGGGCTCTGGAACGGATTAATTTCGTAAATAGGGGGCCGACTATATATATATATATATATATATATATGTATGTATATATACATTTTTATTGGAATTGAACGTCTAACTATTGGATCCGTAACCCTAGCCCGTTGCAGTTGCCTATAGCAGTGGTAACACAGACAGAACCCCAGTTGCACTCATATTTATACCTGTAGGATAATTACATACATTTGACCTAGCATGCATGTCTTTGGAGTGTGGGAGGAAACCAGAGCGCTTGAAGGAACCAACACAATCACAGGGAGTATGCAAACTCCACATACAAAGGACCTTGGCTGAGATTCAAACCTGAAACCTTCTTGCTGTGAGGCAGCAGTGCTAGCCACTGAGCCACCGTGCCCTGTTAATTCTCACCATGGTGCAAAATAGCAGGGGTGTAATTGTCCTTGAGAAGTACACAACAAAGTATTAAAACATTAAAAGCTACATCCTGCAACTCCAATATGTGTTAAATATTTAACCTTTATACTCTTGTGCGGTCCTATGAGTGAAGCAATTTGCAAGACTGCGAGAACAACGCGAGACCTTTGATGTGATAAAAGCCGTGCTGTTTGGTTAGCTTTCTTTGAAATGGGAGGGTATATGGGGAAAGAGGGCTTTTTGCACGCAGTATTTGTTAAAGCGTTTATTATTCCAAGTGAAATGTGTTTGTGTGCCTCAGTTCCGTGTCAGAGGGCAGATCTCGAGCTGCGATTGCGATCTGCTTTTCACCAGCAGCAGTTGGATACTTCTAATGGATTATTATCAGACTATTATAAAATCAGATTACAGGTATACCTCAACTTAAGTTGTTTTCGATTATACATCGTTTTTCAAAAATATATAAAAAATAAATAAAAAAGTTTATGTCATCATAATCATCTCATCACACCCCACTATTTGAGAAGCACTGAATTAGCGGCAGCCCCGGCAAATTATACATATGCATCATCACAACATTACTGGCACATGATTCAAATTTAGCCAATGGCTGAGAGCTTTTGTTTCTCCCACCTGCTGATTGGTTGCAGATGATGTGTACACCTCTTTTTTCCTCCTTTGGACACTTGTCATCAACATGATTGCTTGAATTGTGGGTTCACATTTTTTTTAGTGTGTTTTTAATGCTTATTTAAGCCCTATGATGTCACTCAAACGCCCTGCATTGTCTCTAGCTTCTGGTAAGGAGCTCAAGCGCTTTATTTATGAATACATATTATCACTGTGCAAAATTGAAGTTTTTACTTAATCATTACTACACTTTACTGCATTATTAATGAGTTAGACTGTCTATAGAATGTGTTTAACAAGCATATTTTAGCGCATCTAATATCATACATAGGGTTTTAAAATCGCATCAATAATTCATGGATTTCCAGGATTCGTGGGGAGTGGAGAGGGTGGGGAGGACGTAACCCCCACGAATAACGGGGCTTTCTGTATATTACATATATTTAGTATACTGTATATATATATATATATATATATATATATATATATATATTTAGTATACTGTATATACAAGTAAATCTGGTGTAATCCTAGGCTAGCCTAGATACAAACAAATACGAGTTAATTCGTTTTCGACTTACATCATCCCTCCTGGAATTTAGTATACTATATATATATATATATATATATATATATATATATATATATATATATATATATATATATAGAGGATTTTCTGAGTAGATCCTTCCGTAGGTGATTCTATAATCACCTGAAGAGAGAGGATGGTTTCACCACCCCTCGAAACAGATCTGTAGTGATAAATGGAGTTTCAATAGAAAGTCTTTGTCCTGTCCTTTTATTTTTGTATATATATATATATATATAGATATATAGATACATATATAAGTAAATCTGGTGTAGCCTAGCCTAGGCTAGCCTAGATACAAACAAATACGAGTTTAATTCGTTTTCGACTTACATCATCCCTCATGGAACCAATTAACAACGTACGATGAAATGTGGCTTTATAAAATAGGCATAAACAAACATTTTTTTTCTTCAATTTTTTATTTGCTTGTTTTTCCTATTATTGTTGGGTGTGTGAATGACATCGTACAGTGCAAAAGTTTATGGCACATGCAAAAAAAAAGGGGGTGGGAAGAAAAGAAAGAGATTCTGTTGAA
>CM045733.1:61555000-61570000 GCA_024760905.1 Plotosus lineatus | reverse complement strand
AAGAGCTTTTTAGTTTTTTTTGTTTTTGTTGTTTTTTTTTAAACTCCAGCAAGCTTCTCCTGTAATCAGATCCACAGTGATAGGGCCAAACTGGAACCTTCTGACACCTCCTTTAACCATGCCGCTACTCTGTGTCTCAGTCTACCGCTTACTTTCTTTGCTTTTCCTTCCTTATTACGAGTTCCTCTGGAGGGAATAAGGAGTGTGAAAGAGAGCCATACGGATTGTCTCTACAAGACAAAGACAAAAGAGAGAAGAAGTGAGGAATAATAGTGAGCAGGAATCAAAGGTAGCTGTCAGAGCTCTTTCCCAAGCGTTCTCTCTCATTCCTTGTTAAAACTAGCCAGTTCCTCCAAGCCTTTCCCTAAAATAATGTTATTCATCCAATCAGTTGAAGTATGAACATGATGTATGTACATGCAATCTCTCTCTCGCTCTCTCTCTCTCTCTCTCTCTCTCTCTCTCTCACTTTCTCTCTCTCTCTCTCTCTCTCTCTCTCTCACTGTCTCTCTCTTTCTCTCTCTCTCTCTCTCTCTCTCTCTCTCTCTCTCTCTCTCTCTCTGTGTCTCTCTGTGTGTGTGTGTGTGTGTGTGTGTGTGTGTGTGTGTGTGTGTGTGTGTCTGTATACACATACATACATACATACATACATATGTATTTACAGAAATAATTTAAGTCAATTGATATTAAGCACGCAAGGCTCATATGATCACATGACTGTAACAATGCTCCACTGTGTGAAAATCTCTATGAGTATTTTAAGCATTAAGGAACATAAATACAATCACTGTCCAAGTTACGACATACCCGAGTTACGACTACCCACACTTACGACCACGTCTCGCGGATGCCTATTATGAGTTTACTGTATATGTCCGGCGGCGCAGCGCAGAAGATAGTTGAGGCAGCACAGCATCCCAGCATCTCATCCTAACAGCATTCTACCGCTACACTCAGTGAGTAGATACCGTCGCAGAAACATCACTTTTACAGTACAATTTTACATTCATTGACCGTACAACGTTACCATGGCCCCCAAGAGGAAGTCCGATTCATCAGATGGAAATTCTACCAAGAAAGCATGGAAGGCGCTGTCGTTGGAGACAAAGATGAAAGTGAAAGTGAGAGCTCCATCTGTCCCACTCCACGGTCTCGACAATTTTGAAGGACAAGGACTGCATTAAGGAAGCAGTGAAAGCAGCAGCCCCGATTAAGTCGACTATCATCGCAAAACAGCGTGAAGGACCGATCGTAGAGATGGAAAAGTTGCCATACACGTGGTTGGAAGATAATAGGCAAAGAAATGTGAAAGTGATGTTACGAGCAAGGTAGAGTAAGGGTTCACGTTTATTTCACATGTTGAAAGAACGTGCAGTTGAAGAATACGCCTCACATGAATTCATAGCGAGTGCTGGGTGAATGGGATCCGACTTACGACCAAGTTGACTTACGACTGGTTGGTAAGAACCGATCAAGGTCGTAACTCGGATAGTGAATGTAAATAATAATAAAGGTATTCTCAAGAACCTTTTTTTAATTTGCACAGCACTCACACCAAATAAAGATGGTGACTCATTTCTTACACATGGCAGGGTGGTGGAGTGGTATGCACATTCGTCTCAGAGCGAGAAGGTTCCATGTTTGAGTTCTGGATGTTTCTGTGTGTAGTTTGCTTCGATTACTTTGGTTTTCTTCTACAGTGTAAAGATATGCACAGTAATTGGTTGCTTTAGATTGCAGTTAGGTGTGAGTGTGAATGGTTGTGATTATCTTTTGGCCCTGTGATGGTCTGAAGAGCTACTCAAGTTCATGGTGTACACAGTAGGGTGTGTCTAAATTTTGAAAATTTGAAATTAATATGGACCAGGTTGGCATTCCATGAGACACACACACAAACACACACACACACACACACACACACACACACACACACACACACACACACACACACACACACACACACACACACACACAAAAAAAACACAAAAATGTGTAATTTTTACAAAAATCTGATCAAATTCAAAACTTGTTTTAAAGATTTACTGCATACAGCCAATAAGGAATATTGTAGTTATTGTTCTCACATGAATGAAACATCCAAACAATAATGAAACTCATCCAAACAGCATTGTCATTGTTCAAAAAGGTGGAAAAATAAATAAAATACATTTTTTGGTCATTTTTTTATTATTTCCCTTCAGTGATTTTGGGAATTTGTTTCAGTGGTACTCCACCATTTGCAGTACATATTGTTTTTGTTCTTCATCGCGGACCAGTCCATCACTGAAAGAATGAATAAGAGCGACTCCACTCCCTGCCAAATCATTTGTCAATCTTAGTGAAGAAGCAATAGTTTTTGCTTCAATGTAAACTTGATTTGACTCACATTGTTGTGGATCTTCTCCAAGAAACCCTTCATCCAGTCCCAGGATCCGCAGCAGCTTGATGGTCGAAGTTGTAATGAAATCAGGTCGTGTGTTACGTAATGAACTTTCAGCCAGACCCAGAATGCAGGAGATGTGAGATGACACAGAGCTGATTTATTACTCAAAGGGGAAGCACTCAAGCAGGAGGCAAACACGGTAACTACTGGTGATGAAGAGAAACACAATAAACATTAAGCACTGGGAATTCAGGCGCAGGCAACTGGTCGAGCACGGAGCAGGAACCAGGAGCCAGAGAGAACACAGGGAAGCAGAGACGTGATGCGAGACAATCTTCTTGCACTGAGGTGAACGCGCTGCTTGTCTTCATAGAGTAGATTAGGGAGTGGGATCTGGTGTGAGAAAGTCGGAGCCTGCAGCTCTGGGGAGAAACCGAGTTAGAAGACCCGCCACATTCAAAGTCCCCCCAAACACAGACCATAACATCGTGTCAGGGTAGCTGGATCTTTTACAGGAGAAATTCTGTTTGTGGGTTCATCAGCTCCCTGGTTATTGTGCATGTTGTAGACCAGGCTTTGTTTTTCATGGGCGTTCACAAAGTTCTTTAAAAGACTGAGGTCAATCAAAATTTCAGACAAATACCACGGGAACCTGAAAAATATGGTCAGTATAGCATGAGATCTTCCTTGTCAAGATAGTTGTACAATGCCTTCATGAATTCAAGATCATTCCTTGGCGCCTCACTGGCTAATGGACAGGAGAACCAGTACTGAACGTAGGTAGAGATCACAAAAAGTGACACCCGAAGTGTTTCCACATCTGGCGAGAGAAAGACTGTGCAGAACCTCTTGTTGTGCTCTGGTGCAGTTTGACGTGGAACTGGTCTCTGAAAAGCCACGTCTTAATTGCATAGATGACACGTGCCATCCAACATGCATGATGGACTGCCCTGGTTTCCTGAACCTAATTCCTTTTGGTGGCACGGCTCCTAGGAAAACGATCGTTAACTGTAAAATTAACTCAAAGTAACTTTATCTACTGATAACTATATGTTTAATTATATGGTCGGCCACCAAAATAATATTATGGGTTGTCACTGGGTTTTATGCTGTAAACACATTCTAAAGCACAATTGACTATAACTTTGTGCTTGTTGAGTGAGTAGTAAGTTTTGATCAATCAAGTGTTCATTTTGGATGTGTGCTTTGTATGTACAGTATGTTGTAACAGGAAATGTACTTGGCTGATATAATATACTGCATTTGTATATGGGTGGGGCTTGGTTGTTAAAAATGCATATGAATAACAAATAACTGCATTTATCAATCCATACACACACACACACACACACACACACACACACACACACACACACACACATATATATATATATATATATATATATATATATATATATATATATATATATATATATATGATTTTCTGAGTAGATCCTTCCGTAGGATATATATATATGTATATATATATATATATATATATATATATATATATATATATATATATATATATATATATATATATGAGCTCAGTTTTCTAAATTGTTTTGAATATCTGCTTCACCTGAATGACTTTGCCACGCATGCTATTTGCCAACTCCACAGCACAACCCTGCAGGCGCTTGATTGGCTGCACCCTTTTGTGGTTGCAGGGACATGTGACTGACATTCCATGCTCAGTGTATAGTAGCAGCTGGCCATTGCATAGGAATTATTCATTCATAAGGTTAACCAATGACAATCCATATACAGGAATGGAGACTCAGAGCTGTAGTCGCCTTCACAATCCCCCTCTTCTAAGTCTTTACCTGGGTGCTGTCAGGCACTGTGCATAGAATTGGCAGACTGATGGATGACTGATGAAACACGGTATTGGACAGGCTTCATCTTTATTCCCTTTATTTATCATGATACAATGCTATATATACTGAGTCACCTTGTCCTTGTTGGTAAGTGCAGGCGACCTAGATGTCAAAAGTGTCTATTGCAGCACTTTGCACATGAGCCTCAGTGCACTGCTGGCCGTCCATTAATCTACAGATGTTTTTCTTGGTTGTTTTTTTTTTTTTTTTTCTTCCACCCTGAATTCTCCCTGAGGTCTTTGCGGTAAAGGTTAACTAGTCTTTTCTTAAGCCTTCACTGGAAGACAAATCGCCGTGCTCCCCTCATGGGGACCCCCCAATCACACGTCTTATTTCCCTGCCACCTCATTGCAGAGTTCTTTTGGTGAGAGAGATAGAAAGAGAAAGAGAGAGAAAGACAAAGAAGGACAAATGAAAAGGTGACTGAAAGAAAGCAGCCAGAATAAAAGAAAAGGAGGAAAAAATAAACAGATCAGGTGCTAGTGGTGTGTGAAGGTTTACTGAGATCATTATCCAGATTTATCTTCTTTTTTTTTTTTTTTTCTTGCCTCAATATATCAAAAAGTTCTATCTTAATATACAAGCAGCATTTATTCATTATTCACGGCATGCAAGGTTGATGTTGCTTAATAGTTAACTTGCTATTGAATAATATCCATCGATCTTGAGATGAATATATGTGTCGCGCTCCACTGAATGTAGGCGCTTGTCGCAACTAACACACGGAGATTTTGAGACAAAGCGCGGCTTATCCGGACTTCCGATCTTTCAAGTAGGCAAGTGCGCTTTGAATGCTTGTTTAGTACTCAACATTCACTTGCTTACTTGAAAGATCGGAAGTCCGGATAAGCCGTGCTTTGTCTCAAAAGCTCTGTGTGACAGTTGCGACAAGCGCCTACATTTGGTGGAGCGTGTCACATATGTTTGAGTATATCCTCCATGTTTGAACATGTTTTGTGTATTTCAATCCCTTTCTCAATGACGTGACTTGACCCACAAAAGTTCACAGAAATGCTTCTGTGGGACACCGCAGAGCAACATGTGATCACATGTAACCGCAGGTTGCTGAAGAGAACCATTAGCACCACAGACTTTTGCAGGTCTTCATGGGACATTCCACCATGTTTGAACTTTCCACCACATTTCTGCAGAAATACAGAAAATGTGTCACTTCCACCTGACAATGTGACATCACTGCCAGCATCATGTAACCACCGTGAACAACATGCGAGCATCGACAGGCACCGGTGGTACCATACGATGCTTACGGTGATCATATGGTTTTTTTTTCCATGATATAAAAGGCTGTGAATCGTCACCTCGGGTGTTGGTGCAGAATCATGCCTTTGAAGCGAAAAGGACAAAGACAAGAAAAAAAAAAACTTTGAAGTCATAAATTTTTAACATAATTTTTATTCTGGTACCCAACAGTCGATTTCTGTAATATGGATAATTTGTATAGCATGTTGGCGTCAAAAAAACAAAATGTCACTAAAACTAAAGCCACGACGGTCAGTATCGGGTATGGCCTCCATTTACCGTGATACAGGCGGTGATTTGCGGTGACAGACCATGGCAAAACCAGTCTCGCAAGTGCTGCAACCGGATGTAGGGATCCAGTTCGGGAGTCATCACTCTCTCCCTCTCTCTGTCATCCTGTGACCTGTCGTCAGCTGACCCTGTGATGTTGTGGCGGTCAGTCAGGTCTCTGATTGATGGGTTGTGTACAGTCCATATGCTTCGCTACCTCGTTGTAGCTCAAACCAGCCTCCACCGTACCCATTGCCCGGAGACATTGTTCACAAGACAGACGCAGCATTATGGCGTGCACTAGACTAACAATAGTGGACATTTTCAAGCTTTTATATAGTCTCCAATCCACTACTCAAATTGTGCAGATACACGGTGTGTTTTGATCTAACTGCATTTGGTCCGTTTTTGCAAAGTGACCTACACATATGTAATGAAGCGTGGGAATATGACGACTCATCATTTTCTCAAGTGCCCGAGTACTACCACCAATAAATCTACAGGCTATATACTCCCACCCCGCCATCCCCACCCCTACAGGTGCAGATATATTTCTTTCTCAAATATATTAAGGACTGTCAGTGTTCTACAAACCGGATTCCAAAAAAGTTGGGACATTATACAAATTGTGAATAAAAACTGAATGCAATGATGTGGAAGTGCCACATTTCAATAATTTATTCTGCATAAATGGATAAACTGTATCATTTTAAGAAAAAAAAAATGTTGGTTTTAAAATTCATGGTGTCAACAAATCTCAAAAAAGTTGCGACAGGGAGCAATACGAGGCTGGAAAAGTCAACTGCTGGAAGACCAATTACCACTAATGAGGTCCATTGGCAACATGATTGAGTATAAAAAGAGCTCAGAGTGGCAGTGTTTCTCGGAAGCGAAAATGTGTAGAGGATCACCAATTCCCCCAATGATGCAGAGAAAGAGAGTGGAGCAATATTAGAAAGGTGTTTCCCAGAGAAAAAAATGCAAAGAATTTGATGTTAGTATCATCTACAGTGCATAAAATCATCCAAAGATTCAGAGAATCTGGAACAATCTCTGTGCATAAGGCTCAAGGCCGAAAAACCATATTGTATTCCTGTGATTTTCGGGCCCTTAAACGGTACTGCACCACAAACAGGAATGCTACTGTAAGGGAAATCACAGAATGGGCTCAGCAATACTTCAAGAAACCATTGTCAGTGAATGCAATCCACCATGCCATCCGCTGTCTCCAGCTGAAACTCAGTACAAAAGTACAAAGAAAAAGCCATTTCTAAACAGGACCCAGAAGTGCAGGCATTCTCCAGGGGTCATTTAAAATGGCGTGTGGCAAAGTGGAAAACTGTTCTGTGGTCAGAGGAATCACGATTCAAAGTTCTTCATGGAAAACTGGGACGCCATGTCATCCGGACTAAAGAGGACAAGGACAACCCAAGTTGTTATGAGCGCTCGGTTCAGAAGCCTGCATCTGTGATGCTATGGGGTTGCATGAGTGCGTGTGGCATGGGCAGCTTGCACATCTGGAAAGGCACCGTCAATGCAGAAGGGTATATTCAGGTTCTAGAACAACATATTCTCCCATCCAGACGTCGTCTCTTTCTGAGAAGACCTTGCATTTTTCAACATGATAATGCCAGACCACATGCAGCATTAATTACAACATCATGGCTGCGTAGGAAAAGGATCCGGGTATGAAACGGCCAGTCTGCAGTCCAGATGTTACATTGCATACATGCGCAGCATAAAGAGGATGGTACAACAAAGAAGGCTCAAGACAGTTGAACAGTTCGAGGCCTGTATTAGACAAGAATGGGACAGCATTCCTATTTCTAAACTTGAGAAACTTGTCTCCTCTGTCCCCAGATGTTTGCAGACCGTTGTAAGAAGAAGAGGGGGATGTCTCGCAGTGGTGAAAATGGCCTTGTCCCAACTTTTTTGAGATTTGTTGACACCATGAAATTTAAAATCAACATATTTACCCCCTTAAAATGATACATTTTCTGAGTTTAAACTTTTGACCCTGTCATCTATGTTCTACTCGGAATAAAATATTGAAATTTGGCACTTCCACATCATTGCATTCAGTTTTATTCACAATTTGTGTAGTGCCCCAACTTTTTTGGAATCCGGTTTGTATGTGAAAATTCAACAAAAGCAATTGAACTAACAGTGAAATATTTATAAATGCGTATTTATTGTTATTTTTTTATTTATTATTGGTAAAGCTTGCTTGAGACTTTCTAGTCTAGCTATTTTCTCAATCTCAAAAGTGTAATTTCAGTATAAACTATAGATGACTGTAATAGATTTGCTCGTCAGGGAAATCTTTTTCTAATCTGGCACCCATGCCAATTCTCCATGTCAGTGTTATCGGGCTCTATGTAGAAACAATTAGCGCCACTTGTATCTGACACAATAAACAATTACAAGTGATGTGTAACCACCAACATTTCATGCCATCCAATACCTGAACCAGGTTTGATATGTGTAAGCCCTCATAAGACATATTTTTTTTAGTAATATGCATAAATAATTAGTATTTTTTTTTAGTAATATCTGTATGCATACAGTGTGCACTGTATATCTGTGTGTAAGAAATGTTTTATTCAAAATATTTTTGAATAATGATCAGGAATTGAGAGGCATGTAGTCGTGCTGTGGTCTGCCCTGACTTAACACTGTGGTGCTGTGGTCTGGACTGGTATATATCTGAAGAGATTTGCTGTCTGGTCTGCTTCTGTGCCTGCCAGAGTCATAATGAGAGCCTCTTATGCTACAACTAGGCACTGTGTATGCTGATGAGAGGAACCCCGAGAGCTCCAGAAATCCTTCTGGTTTACTAGACAATAGTTCATTTTTTTCAGTAAAGAAAATATTCTATATTTGATAAGTCCGTCCTCTGTACAGTGTGTGCATGTGTGCGTACGTGTGTGTGTGTGTGTGTGTGTGTGTGTGTGTGTGTGTGTGTGTGTGTGTGTGTGTGTACTGATTCATTGCAAAGAGTGGGTGGACAATGTGTTATAATAGCCATGGTAATATCCCTTATAATAAGCATCGTAAAATAAAAGCCACAGTGGCTATTCCTGTAATTTCCATATTATTTTGCACGCTAATGATCAGTGAGATGCATGTGTGAAAGGCCAAGGGTTGGTAGACGGCACAATGCTCTGGTTGAATGCACTGCAGTTGAAGTGTGTGGAACTTTAAGTGTTCACTTATCCTGCCAGTGTGGAGGCCATATTGAGTTTAAGTTCATGGTTGTCTATTTACGTTTGTCCGTACTGTTTATTCCGATTTGAGGGCTTATGCCTTTTCCACTTTTCTTGATCCATACATGTTACAGAGTCATTTTATACAACACCAGTATGTCAAATCACAAAGTCAGTGCATGTTTGCAATTTCCCTTACCATAAACACAAGGTTGTAAAATTGATTAAAAAAAAAAAAAAAATCTGCACTGTTATGCGCCACTGTGTGCTGGGCCTACTGATTAGCCCATGGTTCCCTCTTGCCCAGAGATATCTCTGCCCATTCTCATCTGCTTTCATTCATTCATTTTGAACTACTTAAACATAATTGGGTCAGGGGAAGGCTGGTGCCTATCTCAGACTACTCTGGGTGAGGGCAGGGTACACTCTGAGCAGCTCGCCAGATCATCGCAGGGCAGAAACATGATGATGATGATGCAGCTACTCTTGACGAAAGTCAGCAGTGGTTCTTTTATAGCCTCCCACCACAGACAGTGTGAGAAATGGTCGGCTTTTGATAAGCCAGATAGCTGCACTGGAGGTTGGCGGTGAGGGTAGGGCTTGAACCCCTGACCTTGGGATCAACAATCCAGCACCTTAGACCTAGGTCACTACCATTTAAAAAAAAAAAAAAAAAGTCTGTGAATAATAATTCATTAATATACATTAATCTGCTCATTACAGACAGCAATAATAAGCACAGCACGCTATACAAGGAATATGGCTGTGTCTACTAATACTGTGTCTACACATCACTGAGTTGATGCTGATTGGCCGTTAAATATTGGTGGGTTGTATGATTGAGAGGTTATGGATTCGTACAGGGAAAGTGTCTTGTGATGGAGATGGGACCGGTGGTGTAGTGGTTAGAGTGCTGCACTCATGATTGGGAGGTTGTGTGTTCAAATCCCAGTTAGACTGTGCTAAGACCCCTGGGCAATGTCTGAACCATAACTGTGCCTCTGTTCACCCAGCAGTATAAATGGGTAGCAGTAAAAACATACTGGGAAGGTAACCTGCGATGGACTAGCATCCCATCCAGGAGAAGTTGTACTCTTAGTCGCTTCACACTACAGAATCCGGGGATAAGCACCGGTCCGATGAGCCACTAGGCTCGGGTGTAAAAAGCCCAACAGACTTTTTATCCTGCGATGGACTAGGATCCCATTCAGGAGGAGTTGAACCCCTGGCGGTTTCACACTACAGAAACTGTGGAGAACCTCCGTAGGGCTCAGGTGTAAAAGCCCAACAAACTTTACCACAAAGACCTTATGGGTCGCCCCACCTTTAGGAAGTGTCTAAATCAATATATTAGATTATAGATAATTATTTCTATAGAAACAGTTCATTTAAAAGGAGCTCGCTGTATATAGCAGACAATCTACATAATCGAATCAAGCTGGTGGAAGTACTCGAGTGTCAGCACTTTGTAATGGACAGTAAATGTCCTGCCACGGGAGACTAAACTCCAATTCCAGTGTCAGTCAGATGAAGACGAGTTCTCGTTTGACTCCGGTTCCTCCTAATGTTTATTTCTCCTTGACACTTCAGGGAGTTATCTTTGCCAACTCCAGCTTGCTTATTAGGGATAGATTCAGATTTGTGTAAAGCTGCCTTGTGACATTGACCTTTCCGAAAAAATGCTGTGAATCCTACCGTTCAAAAGAGATGAACAGAATTGAAATGGATTCTTCAGTAAACTCGACTTGCTAACACAACAAGAGGCTGAATATAGAGAATCAGTTGAGGAAGCAACCATTTACAGTTGCTATAATGTGAGTGATAAGAAGAAGTAGCCTGCCTTACTGGAGGTTCCACAACATTAGGTGTATCTATAAACAACTAAAAACGCATGAAATTAAATGGGGGGGGGGAAGCCAAAAAAAAAAACCCTGCATTCATTTATAAATGCAAAATAACAATTGCTAGAAAAATTGCTGTTGTTTTAGAGCAATAAACCATTATAGAACATACTGTTACTGAAAAATAATTCACTTCTGGGTGATGACATAGATAATTTTTCTATAACAGCATGCCCCGTCGTGTTTTATTACTTACATTATAAGAGACTTTTGTAGAAAATTTACAACAAGCAGAAGCTCACTAGGATGGATCTGGGAGATAAAAAATGTAGGCTGGAGCCAAGACTAATCACCTATTCTTCTCTGGCTCCAGTTGGGAATCTGGGACTGGCACTGGCAGATTTTTTTTTATTATTATTATCTGTCTAGGAATTGTAGATCATGCAGAGTACAATCTTACAGAATAAGAATTTCGATTTATTTAAAATTTCCCAACACAGACGGGGGCGGTCTTCTTTTGGTTTTGCTGTGTTCTTTTTCCTCTGTCTGTTTCTAAGTCTAGTGGTTTCAACAGGGTAACAAGCACAAAAAAAAAAAAAAAAAAAAAAAAAAAACGACAAATATCAGGACAAAACTTTCAGTATGTCTCAATATACTCAATGGGGGCCGGTGGCATAGTGGTTAGGGTGCTGTTCTCATTATCAGGAGGTTGTGTGTTCGAAACCCAGTTAGACCCCCACTGTGCTAAGACTCCTGGACAAGGTCTCAACCTTGTGCCTCTGTTCACCCAGCAGTATAAATGGGTACCAGTAAAATATACTGGGAAGGTAACCTGCGGTGGACGAGCATCCCATTCAGGAGGAGTTAAACTCCTGCTTGCTTCACGCTACGGAAACCAGGGATAAGCACCGACCTGATGAGCCACTATGGCTCGGGTGTAAAAAGCCCAAAATACTTTACCAATACACTCAATGATCAGATCAGGGTTGATTCCTGGCTTAGTCCAAAATCATTCATTCATTTTCAGGAACCGCTTAATCCTAATTACGGGTGCTGGGAGGCCGGCGCCCATATTAGCCGACTATGGGCGAAGGCAGAGTACACCTTGGACGGCTCACCAGGCCATCGCTGGGTGGAAACCTGCTGACGGCTATGCAGCAACTCTTGTCGAAAGTCAGCAATGGTTCTTTTACATGAACCTCTTATCATAGACAATGAGACACGTGGTCGGCCTTTGATAACCCAGTTAGCTGGACTGGGGGGGGACATTGACAAGCTGTTGAGGGAGGGGCTTGGACCAACAACCTTAGGATCAGCGATCCAGCATCTTTTACCACCAGGCCACCACTGCTCCAAATCTAAAGTCACGACTACACTCACTTTATCCTATAATGCACTGTGAAATGTAGTTTACAATCAATGTTCAGTATGCAAGCAGTGTATATCATCACACATAGCATTTCCGCTGTTGAAAAAGACACCTGGCACAGACAGGAGGAGAGAGAGAGAGAGAGAGAGAGAGAGAGGGGAGAAAACGCTAGACTGTCCTATACAGTATCATAATTTTCTGTAACCACTTTATCCTAATTAGGGTTGCGGGAAGGCTGGTGCCCATCCCAGCCAACTCAGGACGAGGGCAGAGTACACCCTGGACAGCTCGCCAGGTCATCGCAGGGCGGAAACACGCTGACGGCTTTTCAGCCTACTCTTGTCGAAAGTCTCACACCATAACAGTGAGAGACATGGCCGGCCTTTGATAACCCAGTTAGCTGCACTGGGGGGGGGGGGCAGTGACAACTTTGTGGAGAGTGGGACTCAGCGATCCGGCGCCTTATACCACTAGACCACCACTGCTATACAGTCCTATATAGTAAATGTAAGTAATTTTGCATTTAACTTAAGAAATAATATTAATAATGATTAAAAAGCATTAAGCCAATGTGTGTAACACATTATAAATGAACAGCCCAGTACAAATAAAAATAGATATTATGATGAGAATAAAAAATAAAAATCAACCAAAATGAAGCAAGACGTGAAATACGTCTTAATTAAATATGTTTTAATAAAGTTAGAGTGCAGTGAAAGAAATTGATTCAAATGTAATTTAATAAAAGCCAGCAGCAAACCGCCAGCGCACAATGGCGCCGAGTAATGGTGTCCGAAAGTGTTTTAACACCACTGAGCTCACTATATGGTCCTCTGCATTTAATTCCCTATATAGTGAGTAGGAGGTATTGAATGAGTGAGTGATTTTGGACACAGGGAGTGTCTTTGAATGTCCATGCAGCCTTTAATTTAATTGCTCAGTCAATTTGGCTCTAATTATCACTGGAACTTGAGCAGTAAGCACAGGAGACAAACTTGAAATCAAGTGGCCGTGAATCAAGAAGGAATAGAAGGTTCTGGTCAGACGGCTGGATGGCGGTTTGAAGAATGCGGTCCGTGTATCTGATTTTGTCCCTGTGTGGTCTGGCTCCTGCTGAGACAGGAATCAGAGTAGTCCTGAGTTGAGTATAGCCAGGCTGGGATGTCATCAATCTCTGACTGATCAGATTGCCTGCTCTCTGTTGGACAGCTTGAGCTCAGTTTAGACCTTTCAGTGGTCTGGTTCTCACTCAGACCAAAGCTTGAGATTGAGAGCAAGCCTTGTTCTGTTACTCCGGTCTTAGCTCTGTCGGTTTATTGTATTTGCATCACCGGGATTTGTATCGTCAAAGCTATGTATCTAGTCATTTGTCGAATGTAGTTTAAATGTGTTGTGCTGCGTTATGCTGTTAAAGGTAAGTTGACACCAAATGAGGGAAATAAATCCAGTCCCTCAGCACTTCTAGCTATAGATTTATTGCACTTCTCTTACTTCTGGATGATATTGTAGTATAATGTACTGTAGAAATGATAAATGCCATATTTGGGGGTATGTCTCTGAGACATATGGCATATTGGTACATTGCATAAAAGTAGAATGTTCTGGTACTTTCTTTTTATAATAATAATAATAATAATAATAATAATAATAATATAATGATGATGATGATGATGATGATGATGATGATGATGATGACGACGAAGGGGAACTGGTAGTCTGGTGGTAAAAGGTACTGGATCACTGATCCTAAGGTTGGGGGTTCAAGCCCCACTCTCAAAGGGTTGTCACTGTCCCCACAGTGCACTAACTGGGTTAGCAAAGGTCGGCCATGTCTCTCACTGTCTATGGTGTGAGGTTCATGTAAAAGAACCATTGCTGACTTTCAACAAGAGTAGCTGCATAGCCGTCAGCGTGTGCCCTGTAATGGCCTGGTGAGCTGTCCAAGGTGTACTCTGCCCTCAGCCGGAGTCAGCTGAGATGGGCGTCAGCCTCCCCACGACCCTAATTAGGATTAAATGGTTGAATGAATGAATGAGTAATAATAATAATAATAATAATAATAAGAAGAAGAAGAAGAAGAAGAAGAAGAAGAATCTATTTCTGAAAGTTATTCAATAATAATGTAGCACAATATGATTAACTTTGTAATATAGGCTGGAATTTTATGTTATTATTAATTATTTTAATTAGTAGTTTAAATAAATTATAGATTTTATCTTTCTACTATCTTTCTACTTATATAGGGCAGTGGTGGTCTAGTGGTATAGGGCGCTGGATCGCTGATCCAAAGGTTGGGGGTTCGAGTCCCACTCTCCACAAGGTTGTCACTGTCCCCCCCCCCAGTGCAGCTAACTGGGTTATCAAAGGCGGGCCATGTCTCTCACTGTCTATGGTGAGAGGTTCATGTAAAAGAACCATTGCTGACTTTCGTAAAGAGTAGCTGCAAAGTCGTCAGCGTGTTTCTGTCCCTTGCTAAAAGGGTTGTGACAGGAAGGGCATCCAACGTAAAAACCTCTGACAAATCAAACGTGCGAATCAGATGATTCGCTGTGGGGACTCCCGAGTAAAAGGGAAAAAGCCGAAAGGAAGACAGATCTTTCTACTTATATAGCTGGATATTTACCTTTTGTGTCAGTAATATATGTACAAAAAAAAAAAAAAAACAACTTCACTGTAGGGAATATGTCTGCAACTATTTTACACTGGATATGCACTTTGCATAAATTAATTTTTTTAATATAAGTTTCTGTGCTTGGGCTTGTTGCTTATAATTCCAAATATTTGTGAAAAA
>CM045733.1:61480000-61552500 GCA_024760905.1 Plotosus lineatus | reverse complement strand
AATAATCTATTTCTGAAAGTTTTCTCAAATATTTTATTATAATTATAATATAATTGTTATTATTATTATTATTATTATTATTATTATTATTATTATTATTATTATTATTATTATTATGTGAATACATAATTTCTGTATACATGTACACAGTTAAATGATTAGCATCCTCCCGTGCTCTGTGGGATGTGTAGCAGTGCTGAGCAGGACCAGCTGACGTTGATTTTTTCCTCAAGATGTCAAGAGGGAAATATATAAAAGTGACTTTGAAAGAGGGTTTTATTATTGGGGCAGACGCTGTTGTTAAACAGACTGTTTAACGTTTTGACTTTTTGAAGAAAGAATACCGAAAAATTCCTGGAAAGAGTACGTAAAGTGCACCTCGATCCGCGTGAATGACCCGCGAATCAAATCCAAAATGCCTGTGAATTCGTGTGAGGTGCTGCAGCTGAAAATGTGATCAGGACGTGTCCAGACTTTCGGTGATTAAATTCCATGTTCGAAGACACAGTGAACACTAAAATAGTGCAACCAGCTAGGGTGTAGCTGCTATTTTGCTTTAGGGCCCTGAGAGTGAGGCATCACTACAAAGCAGGAGGAAGCTTTTTAAAATCATTTTAATCTCACAATGAGACATTTTCATCCTGATGTGAGTGTTCTCAACCGGGATGACAGAAGAGTTTGAGGGCCCATTGAATCGTTTCATGAGTATGAAATGAACATAAATCATATCCTGTGGTGATAGCAGTCAGCGTATCTAAACTTAGATGAGTGCTGGCGTGTCCACCAGTGTCTTCATGGTCTCCAAATACCTGTAATTTTTTTACCGATCTTGATTTCTATGTGTGTCTGAGAGCCACTGATACACTTTCCTTCCCGTCCTCATGTAGCACCGTGCTTAACTGCTCAGGCCATAAAAAGCAAGCAGCATAACCGGGCAAGGTAAAACAGAGAAGGTGGTGCATCAAGAGACACATTATCAGCTGATCTCAGCAAAAGCATGCAACACAATTCGCTCTCTGCCATCAGAAGGCTGCTGTATTGTCGGCCTGATGGGACCGGTGCTATTTGAAGCCACTGTGATCCAGAATTAGAGCGCATAGGATCTGTGTAACACAGCTGGAACTGATACATTTAAGGATTAGACTTTCTTCCTGCGTTTCTCTCACTCCGTCTCTTTAATGGGCTCTGTTCCTGTTGCTGATAAGTGGGCCTCGGTGCTGGAGTCCGTGACTCAGATGCCAGCTCATTTGATCATGTTTCTGGCCGACTCCGTGATACACGAACCTTACGCATTCAATCGGGGCAAGAGAATGAGAGCATGATGGAGACGGAGATGGAAAGACACAATTAATTGGGTCTGTTTACTTCAATGATCAAGGGGCTGTTTGTGGCAATGGGGACACTGTTGTTCTCTCCTGTGTGAGAGGGAAGGGGTGAGGTTTTAATTGGAAATATGGATTCCATTAACCCTGCAGCCCAGGGCAGCTAATTAGCATCTTATTAGTGCAGAGCAGAAATAAAGAGGGAGAAGGACAAGGAGAGGAATCAGAAGCGGAAGAAGAACAAGCATACATTCCATTAACACAATGTGGAATAAACACACCCACACATACACACACACACACACACACACACACACACACACACACATACACACTACAGGTCATCAATCCATTGCACTATGGGACACACTTTTGATGGACACAAGTGCATTGCACATGAGGTTTTTTTCCCCTTTCCCCCCAAAATCTACACTGGCTTAGAGTTTTATATCATTAAATAAGATGACAAGATAAACTTGTAAATATGCAATACACACTGTACTTGCATATTTTATTATTATTATGATATATTTTTTTAATTAGTCATTTGCATCCTTCTTGGTATGAAATTAGAGCAATCAACTAAGAACCAATAACTCAGTGATGGACTAAACGTGCTCATAATATGTAATTAACCATTATCATCTAAAATAAGTGACTCCTGTTTAGATCAATTAAGAATCGGATTGTTTTTTTTTCTTTCATTTGTTTCTCTCTTTACCTTTTTAGATAAACAACAGCAAAACAAAAATATTTAATGTCACGCCGATTTTTAAATTTTTTTAAGAAATTAGTCTGAGATCTTTGCTCTAAAGACTGCATGTTTTTTGGACTGTGGGAGGAAACCAGAGCACCCAGTGGAAACCTGCACAAGCACAGGGAGAGCATTCAAACTCCAAAAAGAAAATGCCTATTATTATTATTATTATTATTATTATTATTATTATTATTATTATTATTGTCCATTCATCTATTCATACATTTTCTGTAAGCGCTTAATCCTAATTAGGGTCGCGGGGAGGTTGGCACCCATCCCAGCCAATTCTGGGCGAGGGAAGAGCACACCCTGGACAGCTCGCCAGGCCATTGCAGGGCAGAAACACACTGACGGCTTTGCAGCTTTTCTTGATGAAAGTCAGCAATGGCTCTTTTCCTGAACCTCACACCATAGACAGTGAGATACATGGCCGGCCTTTGATAACCCAGTTAGCTGCACTGGTATTATTATTATTATTATTATTATTATTATTATTATTATTATTATTATTATTATTAGTAGTAGTAGTAGTAGTAGTAGAAGTAGTAGTATTATAATCAGGTTTAAAATCGTACGTATAGCTTTCCTGAGGGAACCCAAGCCCTCTGTCTCTTTTCTCATTGGTTCTTAATTGTGGAGAATGACAAGCATCAGACGCACACGGATACTTCAACACTTTTATACGTTGCCCTTATGGTTGTGTGGCAGAGAATGAGGTCACATTTAAGATCCATTACAAATCCAGGTACCGGTAATTTTTTTTTTTTTTTTTTTTTTTGTATTTACTGAAAAATGAGTGGTGATTAATGGTTTGAGAGGTAATTAGTTAGAAATTGTTGGTATACTATTCGAATTCCTGACAAATTTGTTTATGAAGGTGAGGACGGCACATGTTAAAATGTAATCTCAATTTGAAATCTATAGTGAAATATATATTTGCGTGTAAAAATATTAGACCAGCCCTGTGACGACCTAGCGTGCTCTCCAGGGTGTACTCTGCGCTCTTCGAGAATTGGCTGCGATAACACCCCCCCCCACACACACACACCCTTCTTGGGTGTATAATCCGCTCATAACATGAATGAATGAATATTAGACCATTAGCTACTATTTAATAAGTTTATGAATGGTTAAATAATGATGTCATCAAGCCCATGTTAACCTAGATTAGTATTGTTTTAAAATTGAGTTCTTTAAGTAGTTCAAGTGTTTCGCTTTGTAGAGTAATTCTGGTGTGTATATCTATAGCTGAGGTGATTTTCTAATGTCAGTCGTTCTCAGACAATAAATGCCATGAATGTTTATTTATTTCATAAACTGATTTATTATAATTTAGGTTGTGGGGAGGTTGACACCGTTTTGAGTCAAGTACACCCTTAACAGCCTTCCAGGCCATTGTGGGTCCAACACAAATACAGCCATTCACTCAACACTCAGACCTAGGGGTGATACTTTTAACAGCCAATTATCTTACTGTACATGTTTTTGGATTGTGAGAGGAGTGCCCAGAGGAAGCCCACACAAGCATGGGGAGAACCTGCAGAACTCCACGCAGAAATGCCCCGAGCTTGGGAATCAAACCCATGACCTTCTTGCTATGAAATGCACGTGTAATAACCACTACACCACTGTCGCCTGCCAATGAACGCATCACAATATTATACTATACTTGGTCATTTGGAGGTCAATGATATCATCATTCTGAGACCCAGCTTTTAAATGACCGCCCGTGGAACAGTTAAAACAGAGGCCTGTGCACACAGGAAGAAAATAATAATCTACAGATTTCAATGAGAATAACTTTTAACCGCAGCATGAATACACTTAACTGGTCTCAGAAGGATATAATAACTTCTGAGCTTTCACATCACTGTACAATTTATTCTTTTTTTCTTTTTCTTTCTTTCTTTTTTTTTTTTTTTATTCCTAACACAAGCTCTGTAATTCCTCATGTGAAAGATGCCGCTCTTAAATCTCCGTGCAGATCATCTTGATTAGGTTATGATAAGGTCACTTTTTTTTAATAACAGCACTGTGTCTTTTCCCTTCTTTTGCACAGCCGTTACATGTAAGCTTGCTGCAAATCAATCATTAATTTCAAAATGTAATGAAATGTGTCCCCAAATATATAAATAAATTTCATGCTGATGCTGAGTGGCACACACTCAGTCATACTGCATCGGGCATCTCAAAATACTGTGAGGTCTTAATGTGTTTTTGTTTTTCACCATCTATTGTTTTTCTTTACTTGTGGCCTCTGATATTCTTCCATGACTTTCCCTGCTTGCCTTTAATCCAGACACTATCACCCCCTACT
Source organism: Plotosus lineatus (assembly GCA_024760905.1). Classification (NCBI taxonomy): domain Eukaryota; kingdom Metazoa; phylum Chordata; class Actinopteri; order Siluriformes; family Plotosidae; genus Plotosus; species Plotosus lineatus. Next base: position 61,548,104 of record CM045733.1, on the reverse strand, counting down.
GGACCCTGCAAGCACAGCATCCATATCCACCTGCCACCAGAAAGTGCTTTTAACCTCTCTGTGCTTTATAGCTTTTAATAATTTTTAAACATGTTTTTTTTTTCCAGTATTGTATGCTTTGATTCCTTCTGTAAATCATTGTGGTTTGGCCTGCATGGCTGCGTAGTTGGCTTGTGGAAATGTTTTGTTTGCTGAGGTCAAGGACATGAGTAGCTCGAGTAGGTGTGTTTCTTTTGTGCTCCTTTTGTGCCAGGACGACTATGTCATGGCTAAGTTAATAAGCATGTGTACAAGCAGATGGTAATAAAACTCTGTGTGATGTGGGCGCCCACTTCATTTGGATCTCAGTGCGGTGCTGCCTCCGCAGCCCCTCACACACTTCCACTCACACACACATACGCTCACTTGCTCCCGCACACAACCTTTTTGTTTTCTGTTTATGTTTTTTTTTGTTTGTTTGTTTTGTTTTGTTTTTTGTTTTTTTTTTTGTTTTGGACAAGGATTTCAAGATCCAGACTGGGTCGCAATTGATAACACTGTTTACGAGTCTCTCTGACTCTCCTCCGGACTCTCGCGGTGATCCCTCCATCCATAAACATATGACTTTATCCATCACTCGTTTGGCCGTTCTGTTGCCGAGCGAGCCAGAGCAGTGTTCATTTCCTGCAGCAATTTGCTGTTTTGCTCACTGTTGTTGCAGCTTATTCAACAAAGAATAGAAATACCTGAGTTGCTGAAGTACCTTGTACTTGAACACTCTGCCCATTTTTTTTTTTCCTCAGGTGCCAGAAGAGGCAGATGCACTTTTTTGCTCTGTTCTCCTCACTTTTCAGCCTGTAGCTCTTCCATCTTTCTGTCACGCTTTGTCTGTCCTTGAGGTCCAAGGTCAGTGGAAGATTGGATTCAGCTCCCTAGGTCTGTCAGTAGGTGTGGAATCATGGAGTCGTGTTGTAAAGTGTGTGTGTATGTGTGTGTGTGTGTGTGTGTGTGTGTGTGTGTGTGTGTGTGTGTGTGTGTGTGTGTGTGTGTGTCTGCGTGTATGAGAGAGAGAGAGAGAGAGAGGCAGAGAGAGGCAGAGAGAGAGAGAGAGAGAGAGAGAGAGACAGAGAGAGAGCAAACACATTCAAAAATTAATGTTTTGTGCCGATCCGAGAGCTTTTACTCTCTATTAAAGGATCAGCCGGCTCATTCTTATGGTTATAAACATATATACACACTCACACACTGCTCACAGCGTATTTGCTCAATTTTCCCAGATCATTCTTGCTTTTAGTTTATGCACACAAAAAAACGCTTTGTGAAGCCTGTCATCATTTATAATTTCATCTCGAGTCACATAAGCCCTCTTTTTGTCACAGGCAATGTTTTAGCCAGGAGTACCATTTTAACCTGACACTTCCTAATCAGAGAGCAAGTGCTTAATGGACACATTTATTCAAATAAATACCTTTTCTAGTTCAAACTGTTTGAAAATCAGCCATATGTTGACATTTTGTTTTAGTGTCCTGCGTTTCCTGAGGTATTGACCTTCTTTGTTATCCGTCCTATTATATTATTATTATTATTATTATTATTATTATTATTATTATTATTAAAAAATCAAGTCTAACCTAGAAATTGAACAATTATCAAGAAATATTTATTTTTTTATATTTTGGTTAAAGGGTTTCAGTGGTTTACATTCAGCTAAATTACATATGCACTATATGCACAGCTTATATGTTTGGAAATAAAACTAAATTTATATCAAATATATAAATATTGCAGGCAGATTCAAACAGGAAAAAAAAACAAAAACAAAACAAAGCAGATATTATCATATCCGACGCGATAAGTGCCCAGGGCGCTTTAAAAATTGGAGTGGGTGGGCGCTTATTATAATGATTACAAGCAGAGTGGAAGGGTAAGTGCTTATTACCATCAAGGTGGAAAACATGAATAATTACAGAATAATAAAATAGTTTTACTGGTATTTGTGTTAGTCATTTTGTGGTATCAACCAAACTACTTACATGAAAGCTGACAATAAACCAAAAACAGCATAAATAATAATAATAAAAAAATACTTTTTCCTTCCCTTACTTTCCCTCCCGGTGCTGTTCCTTGAAACCATTTCCTTTAAAAAATTATTTTAAACATTTTCCGAAGGAAAATGAAACAATCAACACCAATGTCAACTTTAGAACATGGCAAGTTGAACTGATCAACACGAACATAAACAAAAGCACATGGCCAGGAACATCTTTAAATTTATGAAGCTAGTGAGCAGGAGAGTGAAAAATATTTGTCATCACTTTCTGATAGGTCCATATCAGGCTCATCGCTCCATTCATTCAGAGCACCCCATAGTTTTGCTGTAGCAGTTTATAATGGTTCATCTTGTTGGACATTTACCAAGAGAACACAGCAAAATATTTTCCTGTTTTTTTAAAGCATGGCAGAATGATCAAATCTGTTGTTACTGATGAACATTATAGACATTCCCCAGTGGCAAGGGTTCTTGAAATACCGTGTAAACTCACTTTTACAGGCAGTGAATGCCTCATTTTACCGTTACAGAGACAGATCAAACAAAATTGGTTAGTTTGATCTACAATTTTGCTCCCAGTACACATGAGTGGTTATTAGATGTAAATAAAAATAAAATAAAATAAAATAAAACCCACTGGGGGTGCTTATTGGAGCAGGGCGCTTATTATGTCGAAAACAGTATTTTTTCCTTTCTAAATTTAAGGTAAGTGCAATGGTGGCCTGGTGGTAAGGTGTCAGCTCACCAATATAAGGTTGGGAGTTCAAGCCCCACTGTCCATTGTCACTGTCTCCCCTCAGTGCAGTAACTGGGTTATCAAAAGCCGGCCATGGCTTTCACTGTCTATGGTGGGAGGTTCATGTAAAAGAACCATTGCTGACTTTTATCAAGAGTAGTTGTATAGCCGTCAGCGTATTACTTGCCTGTGATGGCCTGGTGAGCTGTCCAGGGTGTACTCTGCTATAGTCTAGGGTCACCTGAGAAGGGTGCCAGCCTCTGCGCAACCCTAATTATGATTAATCGGTTCAGGAACTGAATTAATGAATGAATCTAGGTTACAGTCGTGAAAGGGTAGAGCTGGATGTGAGGCCAGCCCCAAATGTAAGTCAACTTATATTTAGTTAGAGACACTAGTGTTTAAGGCCTAATCAAACACACCAATCAAGCACAACATTAAAAACATTATGACCACAGAAAAATGAAGTGGATAATATTGACTATCATGTTACAGCGGCATTTTCCAAGGGGTGAGGTGTATTAAGGTGAAAGTGTACAGTCAGTTGTCGAAGGTGATGTGTTGGCAGGAGGAAAGCTGAGTGATTGTAAGAAGGAAGTGAACGAGGCTTTGAAAAGTGCCACAGTGTTATGGCTAAATGACGATCTTTTCATTTGTTCATTGCCTGGCGCGTCAAGCCTGAAGCCAAAAACCTTACGTTTCTTTTGTCATGCATATAGCCCAACTGTTTTCCCACCCATAATCCCAAACCATGATATATTCTTAATTATGCGAGCATGAAACTAAATAAAATACAACTAAACAAACTCCAGGGATCCCTCACTTTATGCGGCTAATTGGGACCAAGATCGATCCCCCCCGACTGACATATACAAGTATATGTATATATAATATCAATAAATGAATATTCAATGCTATAAATGCTTATAATAACCATTAAACATTCAAAAACACCCCCAGTGCAGCTAACTGGGTTATCAAAGGCCGGCCATGTCTCTCACTGTCTATGGTATGAGGCATGGAAAAGAACCATTGCTGACTTTCGACAAGAGTAGGCTGCAAAGCCGTCAGCGTGTTTCCGCCCTGCAATAGACTGGCGAGCTGTCCAGGGTGTACTCTGCCCTCGTCCTGAGTTGGCTGGGATGGCCCCCAGCCTCCCCGCGACCCTAATTAGGTCAGAAAATGATGATGATGATGATGATGATGATGATGACATTCAAAAACAATGCATAAGATGGAAATAAAATATAAATGCACTCACATACAGACACGCGCGCACACCCACACACTCAGATGCGCACCTCACATATAAAATATAAGTAGTTTTGATGGGGGGGGTTTGGGTTGTTGTTGTTTTTTTGTTTTTGTTTTTGTTTTTGTTTGTTTGGTTTTTGGTTTTGTTCTTGTTTTTTGAATAATTAGCCTTGTTTTGTTGCATTTTCCTGAACATTTTCCCCTATTCTTCGTTAATGCCCTTATTTTTTTAATTCAATGAATATAAAAAAATGTAATTTTGTGTTTTTTACTTAAACTGTATTTTTCACGTGATGCAGGGCCCCTTGGCAGAGCAGTTCCGAGTGAGCTGAAAGGGCTACCCTGCTAAAAGAAAACTGAATAAATAAATAAATAAATAAATAAATGAAAAACACGATGCACTGTAGCCGCATGAATTGAAGCGCGGAGTAGAGAGGGATCCCTGTATTTTTTTTTCTTCTACCTGCGCCTTTATTCTAACACATACTAATAATGGATGGGACGCTTGTCCGTCAGAGTTTACCTTCCCAGTATTTTTTTTTTTTTTTTTACTGGTACCCATTTACACTGCTGGTTTTACAGAGGCACACTTGTAGTTAAGACCTTTCTCAGGGGTCTTAGTACAGTAGGGGTCTCAGTGCAGTGGGCGTCTAACAGGGAATCAAACCCATGGTCTCTCAATCACACTAAACCCTGCCCAGCACCCTAACCTCTACATCACTGGCCTCAACTGGCCTCTGGGAAATTGTCAAGCCAATTTTCTTGGGCTTCCACCATTTAAGTAGCCATGAGAAAGCAGGAACAATCCTCTGAAGTGCCAGTGGAAACAGTAATGGCTTTGGTTTGCACTAGCTCATCCGGCATCGGCTTGATAGTGAGGTCGTGGCTATTGATGCACATGGGGATTGAAGGCAAGTACGTCTGGTTTTTTTTTTTTTTTTTTTTTTTTTTTTTTCCTTTCCCCACAGAACTATGGGAACCATCCTAATGAACACACAGTGCATATGACAGCGTGCTGCGTATGGGGCTGTGGAGCACAGTGGCTGTATATGGAGGTGTTGACACATCTAATGAAGAAGGTTAAAAGAGTTTGTAAGTGTAGTATTGATTAGCATGTGGAGCGCACGGTCAAGTGAGGTGACTCCTCACTCGAGTCATTAGCTCAGTAAAACCATTAAGCTCTCCATTGCTTAATATGCCCTTGAGATACAGCTGAGTGAATTCCTCAGATTCAGGGCATACATGCTTAATCACAGTAGTGTGTGAGTGAATGCGTGTCCACAGACAAACGAATCTAAACCACACTTATTTGTATATCTCCGCTTCATTTCAAATCATATCTGTGTTTAATATGTAATTCAATACATTTAAAAGTACAGATGTAATGGAGATCCTTTCTTTCTGCAGAATATGTATGATACCCTCCATGTGTGGGCTTGTTTGTGTTTGCTCACATGACCCGTGATTACCGATTAGCTGTGTTGATAGCAAGCAAGCTGATAAATAGCTGTGTGTTTAAGAATATGTGTTTAGCTGGGCCTGGCTTGTTAAGATGGATGGATAGAGGTATTAATTTTCTCATAGTGATTTGGGCCAATTGGCCGTCTCAGGCATTTGGCTTGATTTCATACTCACTCGAGCACCACAGCTGCACGTGGACAAGCCATGAGAGTTCTGGCCCCCGTCATCACCATCCCTCCTTATACTCCCTCCAGCTCTCCCTGTGTCATTCCTGTGCCAGATCTGACCTTGGTCGAATACCCCAGCACCACCACCCCCCCCAGCAGATTGTGTATATTGACAGAAATAAAGACCCTGCGGCTTGTGTATGAATTGTATTTTGATTAGATTTTGACCGCATGCATTTACACATATAGTTCCTGAAGGTCTCCTTAAGTTTCTTTCAAGGCAGGGGTTTTAGAAATCATGGAGAATGCACTCTAGATTAAAATTTATTGGGAGGAGTTCAAATGTGACCTGGACGGGTGAATTAGTACATTTGGTGACATTTTAGACCCCTTTTGGTATATATATATATATATATATATATATATATATATATATATATATATATATATATATATATATATATAGAGGATTTTCTGAGTAGATCCTTCCGTAGGAGAGTGCTCAATACTTTTTGGTAGCGCAAATAACAAAAGGACAGGACAAAGACTTTCTATTGAAACTCCATTTATCACTACAGATCTGTTTCGAGGGGTGGTGAAACCATCCTCTCTCTTCAGGTGATTATAGAAGAATGATTACAAAGTGCTGGGGGAGGTACTATGTAGATGAACATGGCGTCCTCTAGATGGGGTGGTGTTCATTATGTATTCGGGGGCGGGGTTTTTTAAATATCGATACATGCATACATGTGCATACATTAGTTTTTCTCATGCCCGTGGACTCATATATGTACACACTTATATATATATATATATATATATATATATATATATATATATATATGTTCACGTACGTAAGCACATACACACACATACACAAGTATATATAATGTTTAGATACAGATTGATACAATCAAATTATACAATTGATACAATCAAAATATATCGTGAACGTATATATATATATATATATATATATATATATATATATATATAAAAGTGTGTACATATATGAGTCCACGGGCATGAGAAAAACTAATGTATGCACATGTATGCATGTATCGATATTTAAAAAAACCCGTCCCCGAATACATAATGAACACCACCCCATCTAGAGGACGCCATGTTCATCGACATAGCACCTCCCCCAGCACTTTGTAATCATTCTTCTATAATCACCTGAAGAGAGAGGATGGTTTCACCACCCCTCGAAACAGATCTGTAGTGATAAATGGAGTTTCAATAGAAAGTCTTTGTCCTGTCCTTTTGTGTATATATATATATATATATATATATATATATTTTTTTTTTTTTTTTTTTTTTTTTTTTTTTTTTTTTTTTAAGGTGCCTAGTGAGTAATCTACTGATTATTTGTGCAGCTGCTAACTATATAAGTTGATTAAACTCATGTCCCCAACTACTAATCACCAGTGTTCCCAATGACCAAGAACAGAGTCCCATTGTTCCAATCTGTGATATCTATTGTGCTTATTGACAAATTACCAACCAATCACCAGCATTTCCAATCGCCAATCAGTAATCTGCATTATTTCCACCAGCTGAACTACTTTTAACATTGCTTATATCAAGGAAGCTGTGGAAGAGTGATTAAGGAATTGAACTACAGATCAATATGAGCAAATACCTTTGACATCAAGGATGGGATCTTAAGTATTACCCTTGACATCCAACTGCTCGCTTGTAGCCTAACTAATCATAATCAATCAGTGATCACCACTGTTCCGAATGACCAATCACTGATCACCACTGAGTCCAGCGAACAATCACTAACTCAGTTTGCATGTACCCTTACTGTTTGTTAATAATGAACTTCAAGCATGGTCTGAATGAAATTTCTTTGTGCAAATAGATCGTTCTGTATGAATATCCCATTCCCGAGTGAGAATTTAATCATCTTGAAAGAGGTGGTGTATAAAGAGGGATGTGATAATCCATTTAATAAGAAAATACTCCGGTTCAGGACTTCTCCAAGAAAATTGTTTCTTTCACATTTTTACGTAAATAGATTAAAGAAACATGATCAGATTAGTTAACATATCCATCACGTCTTTATCTATCTTTATGGAGCAGAGTATGCCAGGTAAGTGGAATTGTGAGCATGTTGGAAATTCTGTTCCATTTCTACACTTGGGACGGATAATCCGCACATCTGTCTGTTCACGCTCAGAATCGGCAGTTGGAATAAACCCATTCCAAATGTAAAAAAAGTGTGTATGTAATACTAATCATCAGTGTTCCCAACGACCAATCACTGATCTCATCATTGTTCCCAATGACCAATCAATGATCTCCATTGTTTTTTTGTTTTTTTTCTCCTCTTGTGACCAAATACTTGTTTTTTTGCTTTTTTTTTAAGGAATAAAGGCCATTCCATCCTTAACCATTTGTCTATTTCTCATCTATTCACTTTTACATTACTTTTTTTCTGTATTAATCTGTGACATTTGAAAATATGATAAAATGCAGCGTCAGTGGTACAAACAGTACATATGTGAGACGCCTTTCTTTGGTAGGCTGCACACAGCTCACAGCTTGTGCCTTGTTCAGCATGTTATGAAGTCTGTCAGGTCATTTTAAGTTGGTCACGGAAAGGAGTGGTTGCAAGTGTTAAATGTCGTCTGGCACATAGAAAATTAATGGGCAGTATATATCTATATCTATATCTATATATCTATATCTATATATCTATCTATTATACACTATATATATATATATATATATATATATATATATATAGTGTGTGTGTGTGTGTGTGTGTGTGTGTGTGTGTGCGTGCGTGTGTGTGTGTATTTATGTGTATATATATCAGTGCTTCTCAAATAATGGGGTATTCCCCCCCTTGGGGAGGAGGTGTGGTGTGATAACAATGGGGGTATGTATGACCCTGGGAACATGCTTTTTTGTCATACTCTACTAGAATTAAGTGTAATTGCGCATCCACTACAGCAGTTGGCAGTGGTGCTCTTATTGTTGCGCTATGGTGTTGGAAAAAAGCACCGAGCAAACGATATGAAGTGCAGTAAACACTACAGTTGCGAGCAGAGTGCTGGGGGTGTGATGGGTTTTTTCTTCCTAGAGGGGGCGTCACAGCAAATAATTGAGAAGCGCTGTTATATACATATATAAATGGGCCCAGAACTGTACAATATCAGCTCTCTATTATCCTCTCTATTCTTGTCCATTGTTATGCTCATCCTTCTCTACATTTCCTTCCCTTGTGAATGATGTAATGTGCTCTGTTGTGTTGCATAGGGTCAGATTTAGAAAGGTTATTTATTGCTCTCTGTGCCATATTCGGTGCAGAATATTTCGATATCACAATGTCTTCTTGTAGAGCTGACTGCTATGTTTTTTAAATTATTATTAAACAAGGTGTCTTTTAATAATAGTAATTAGTATAAGTTCAGCAAGGCTCTCAGATCTCTTTATTTATGGGAACCCTGCACATAAAAGACATCAAGTTACAGTAGTTATAAAATGTAGCTCAATGAAATATATACCATTAATTTATTCATTCATTCATTCATTCATTCATTTTCTATGTCGCTTAATTCTGAGGTCATAGAGAGACTGGCGCCCATCTCAGCTGACTCTGGATGAGGGCAGGGTATACCCTGGGCTACAGCCAGACCATTGCAGAGTCAACCCGCATACAACTATTTACAATCACACTTACGACTAGGGTCAATTTGGAACAGCGGATTAGCATACCATGCAACCGCTTAATCCTAATTAAGAGTACACCCTGAATGGCTCGCCAGGCCATCGCAAGGCAGAGACATGCTGACGACTATGCAGCGACTCTTGACAGAAGTCAGCAATGGTTCATTTACATGATCCTCGCACCATAGACAGTGAGAGACATGGCCAGCCTTTAACACCCAGTTAGTGCACTGGGGGGACAGTGACAACCTGTTGAGAGTGGGGCCTGAACTCCAAACGTCAGGATCAGCAGTCCAACACCAAAAAATAAATAAATAACTAAATAAATTCCTTCCACTGTTATTTATTGGCAAATTACAAAATACAGTACAGTAAAACCTCCGCTGACGAACGCTTAAGCTCACGAACTTTTCGCCTCAAGAACATTAAATTTGCGAGCATATAGTCTCTGCTGACGGACTAGTTTTCGGCGGACGAACCAAACCACGCGGTCGAACAGCGCCACGGTGGCGGCCACGAGAAGCTGACGCACGCGCTCACGGCGTCACAGTTAAATCACCCCCTTTGTTTGAGTGCGGAAGTGGTTTGTGTTTGATAGACATTTTGGACCATATTGAGTGTACTTTTGCTATTATGGGACCGAAAAAGACCCACCACAGGCGGAGATCATTGAAAAACACGAACGAGGTGTGCGTTTGTGTGACTCAGCATCCCAGTACCAGTACAAGGAACAAGGAAGCTATTAAGGGTGCGTGTGTGGCTAAAAGTGTTTCCAAACAGTAGGCGTTTCCAAACTCTCCTTCCAAACAGTAAGTCCCTCCCTCTCTCCTCCTCCCACTCCATTCCATCAAAGGTAAATAAAACGACTTTATTATACAGTACAGTTTATTTCTTTAATTACAATACAATAGCACATTTATTATACATAAAATAAGGTATATTTTTGTGTAGTTTTAAGGCTTATTTAGTAGAAAATTATGTTTTATGGGGACCTGGGAACGGATTATTCTCATTTTAATGGTTTCTTATGGAAAATAAATGTTCGGAAGACGAACTTTTCGCCTCACACACTTTCTGGGAACCAATTATGTTCGTGAGCTGAGGTATCACTGTATATTCAATTATGTGCGGGGGCAGTGGTGGTCTAGTGGTATAAGGCGCCGGATCGCTAAGCCAAAGGTTGGGGGTTCGAGTCCCACTCTCCACAAGGTTGTCACTGCCCCCCCCAGTGCAGCTAACTGGGTTATCAAAGGCCGGCTATGTCGCTCACTGTCTATGGTGTGAGGCATGTAAAAGAACCATTGCTGACTTTCGACAAGAGTAGCTGCAAAGCCGTCAACGTGTTTCCGCCCTGCGATGGCCTGGCGAGCTGTCCAGGGTGTACTCTGCCCTCGCCCTGAGTTGGCTGGGATGGGCACCAGCCTCCCCGCGACCCTAATTAGGATGAAGCGGTTACAGAAAATGAACTGAACTGACAATTATGTGCAATATTGAGTTATTTCATATATTACCTTCAAAATGATGCTCGGAATTATATTTATGTGTCAATCGAAACTATTTAAATTTGATTAGATGTAAATTTTATGTATTTATTGTTATAAAAAGGAAGTGAAAAAAATGAGAAGATACATCTTCGGTCACCATCTGACCTCAACTAACTCTGAGTGATGGTGGGGTACACCACGTGAACAGTTCATTAGACTTGCTTACGGCATACGGCCAACACACGTGCACACACACACACACACACACACACACACACACACACACACACACACACACACACACACACAAGCACACACTTAGGGACAATCAAGAATATCCAATGAACCTAAGGTGCATGTCTTTGGTGTACAGGACACAAATACAAACCCAAGCAAGCATGGTCGAACCTGCAAACTCCACACAGAGACTTATGAGGCTTTTGCTGCGAGCTGGAAGTGCCATATGTGCATGTGTGTGTGTGTGTGTGTGTGTGTGTGTGTACGTACGTGCGCGCGTAAATTATATGATATGAATTCATAAACAGCTCTGTCTCAATTTTGTTAATCATTTTAAATTCTACCTTGTTTGTTCTGACTCATTCAGCTGGGTCTCCTTCTGTATCGCCTTATGTGTTATTGCAAAGTTCAGTGATCTCAATAATCATAAAGTTAATCATAAAGCTTTGTGCCACAGCCTCCGTTCATCCCTTGATAGGACGAGTAGGTGGGGAGCTACACATAAAAGACAGTGAGCAGGTGAAAATGACTCTCGGGCCAAGCCATTCCCACCCTGTCAGCCAGCAACAGCATTTAAAGGAGAAAGTTAGCTGTGGGGAGCTTTGTTATCTCCCTGCAAGCTTCCTCACACCACGTGGACATGAGGTGAGATTAGTGATGCACAGCGTCTGACACACACAGACACACACACACACACACACACACACACACACACACACACACACACACACACACACACACACAGTTTTTTTTCTTTCCTCACACTCTCTGGAGAAAGACTGGCAGGAGAAGATTGTGTGTGTGTGTGTGTGTGTGTGTGTGTGTGTGTGTGTGTGTGTGTGTGTGTGTGTGTGTGTGTAAACCCGATTTAAGCAGGAGCTAATAAAGGGAAGTGAGGTGATCGAAATGTGACTTTAGCTCGATGACAATAACAGCATAAGGAGCCTTACCCTGCATCTGTGTTTCTGTTACTCTGACAAATGGCTCTCCATTAAAGGGGCGGAGACAGGCGCTATTCATTCCATCATTTCTGATTACCCAGTGATATCATCTTCACGGCTGCCTTTCATTCACACTCATCCATATACGCATATGAACACATTCAGTCATACGCACCCGCTGAAAAGCCAGAGCTCTGTTCTGTTGTCAACCTTCATCCAGCTGTGCTTTTATCAGTAACTAGATGTACATAAAGTTCTCCCCTCACTGCTTGGAATGAGTGTGAAATCTTGTGTGTGGAACCACTGCCAGATGGAAGAACAGGCAATTAGCATTGCTCACACCATCTCCAGATTGCCATTGATCTGCCATCAGATCTGTTCACAGCCAGTTGTATGGAAAGAAGCTCACACACACACACACACACACACACACACACACACACACACACACACACACACACACACACACATAGTCCAAAATATACACATTACAGACTCCCGTCAGTCAGAGACAATCTCATCTCGTCTCATGAGTGGAACACAAACATACAACCACTCATACAGTCATACCTAGAGACAATACAGTGAGTTGAATGTGTATCTCTTTGGACTGTGGGATCAAACTGAGGAAAAGAAAGAGGGAAGAACATGCAAACTCCACACAGACCGCTGTACATGAACCATTGTTGGACATGGGGCTCGAACCCAGGACCTTCTTTTGCTATGAGGTGGAAGTACTCACCACTGAGCCTCATACAGAATTTGCAATTTGGATATTCAAATACATGATGGCTGCGATGGCTTGGTGAGCCGCCCAGGGTGTATTCTACCCCCGTCCAGAGACGGCTAAGATTGGTGCCAGCCTCCCCTCGTTCGTAATTGGGGTTAAGCAGTTCCGGAAATGGATGAATGGATGAATGATATACATGTTGGATCTTCACTTTTTCTTTTTTTTCTGGGTGTGAAATCCATCATTCGCGACAGTACGCAGAGGATATGGCTTTACTGCTTCCTTTACTGTTCGAGTTGCTTTCATTTAGAGAAAAACAGCAGGCCAGGCCCCAAAAGGAATGATATTTAGAACGACACTGTTTATTTGCATTTGGAGTTTGTCCTAATGTGTTTTCTTTATACTGAGAGAGGTTGCCAAACTTTGTAATACCTCGTGAAGAAAGACGCAAAATCCCCTTTTCTGTTCGAGATAGTGAGATAGTTAAAGAATGTTTTTTTTTTTTTTTTTTTTTTTCCTCTCGACTGTGTGCATTATTATGTGTGTGTGAACATGCACGAGCCACTCTTTGATTTGGAATAGGTCAGTGACAGAGCTTTGCATTTCAAACAGATCAATGGTTAGAAGCCAGGCTCGGTGGCCACACACACACACACACACACACACACACACACACACACACACACACACACACACACACACACACACACACACCCTGAAGAACTACTGCTGGAACTCCGACTATTTCTATGAAGCTGCACGTTCTCTCACATTGCTGTGTGGTACTGAAGCGGTGTGCAAGGTGCTGCTTGCCTTGCACTGCTGCAGCCACAGGGGCTCACATACAGTTCTGTGCACCATGATGGGTGACTGTGGTTTTTTTCCCCCTCTGCCTCTGTGTACAGCAGCAAGCTTCAAACATTCTACATGACTGCTGCTGTGTGTTGTTGTGTATGAGCTAGGGCTGCAGTTATTCAGTGGGAAACTCACTCTGAGAGTGTATCCTACCATCACCATGTACTATATTACCTACCCTGACATGCACCTTCCCAGAAATATAATTACAGTATATATAATGGCAATGGAGAGCGAAAACAACTGTGATTGGTGCTGTTGGTGGCCTCACATGTCCTCCTATACATTTTTGGCTGCTTCTTCTCCCAGGGATCCCAGATCTCCTCTGTTTAGCGGAATTCCTCTATTTTAACTCACCTATTTAGCAGAATTCCTCTATTTTTACTCGCCTATTTAGAGGAAATCATCTATTGTTACTTGCCTATTTAGCAGAATTCCTCTATTTTTACTTGCGTATTTAGAGGAATTCCTCTATTTTTACTCGCCCATTTAGAGGAAATCATCTATTTTTACTCGCCTATTTAGCAGAATTCCTCTATTTTTACTCGCCTATTTAGAGGATATCCTCTATTTTTACTCGCCCATTTAGAGGAAATCCTCTATTTTTACTTGCCTATTTATCAGAATTCCTCTATTTTTACTTGCCTATTTAGAGGTAATCCTCTATTTTTACTCGCCTATTTAGCAGAATTCTTCTATTTTTACTCGCCCATTTAGAGGAAATCCTCTATTTTTACTTGCCTATTTATCAGAATTCCTCTATTTTTACTTGCCTATTTAGAGGTAATCCTCTATTTTTACTCGCCTATTGAGCAGAATGACTCTATTTTTACTTGCCTGTCTGTCTGTCTGTCTGTCTTCCTTTCGGCTTTTTCCCTTTTACTCGGGAGTCGCCACAGCGAATCATCTAATTCGCACGTTTGATTTGGCAGAGGTTTTTACGTCAGATGCCCTTCCTGTCACAACCCTATTAGCAAGGGACAGAAACACGCTGACGACTTTGCAGCCTACTCTTTACGAAAGTTAGCAATGGTTCTTTTACATGCCTCTCACCATAGACAGTGAGAGACATGGCCCGCCTTTGATAACCCAGTTAGCAGCACTGGGGGCTCTATTTTTACTCGCCTATTTAGAGGAAATCCTCTATTTTTACTCACCTATTTAGCAGAATTCCTCTATTGTTACTCGCCTATTTAGCAGAATTCCTCTATTTTTATTCACCTATTTAGAGTAATTCCACTATTTTTTCAGCTTCAGGGTCCATGCAGCCCCTTTGACCCCTGGCTGAAATATTTCATTTCCTCTATTTCTGATCGTGTTTCCTCTATTTTTTTCTGAACCTCACTGGGATCCCTGTTCTCCTCGAAACAAACATAAAACAAATCAAGAACTGCTTTTAGATGGGCAACAGGAACAAGTTACAACTTGTGCCCGGAACAAGTTGTGCCCACTTTTCTGCATGCTTATACAGTCAATCTTAAATCAGTTGCAAGCTGGAGGCTAGAGAGGTCACACGCATACATGCAAGTGCAGGCCAATGATTAGAAACTAAATGTCGGGCAAGGATGTAAGGCAGCTATTGCATTTTTTTAAACGATTCCATGCTAGCCAGGAAAAAGCAGAGAATTATTAATATATCGATGCCCTATCAGAATGGATGAGGCGGGAGAGTCATATTTTTCTTTGTGTTGATAAGTGCTGGGCAGTGGTGGTCTGGTGGTAAAGGTGCTGGATCACTGATCCTAAGGTTTGGGGTTCGAGTCCCACTCTCAATGGGTCGTCACTGTCCCACCAAGTGAAGCGAACCGGGTTATCAAAGGCTGGCCATGTCTCTCACTGTCTATGGTGTAAGGTTCATGTAAAAGAGCCATTGCTGACTTTCGACAAGAGTAGCTGTATAGCCGTCAGTATGTTTCTCTGAGAATCTACATCTGCAGAATGCCATTCGTGTCTGTCACTTTTCTTTCACACCTCTAGTCTAGCCCGCCTCGAGTGTACATAGTACTATGAATCAGATTATAGAGTCTATACATGAATTTCATGGTAGACCACCATTTACAGCTGGGCTAGGGAAAGGTTTCCTGTTTGCTACACGATACTCATTTTAAAAAAAGCATACCGAACATAATGGAATCTTGAGCAACTAGCACAAGACAGACAAAAACAACAAACTTTCCTAAGCTCTTTCCACTTATATACCCTCCTTTGTCATCGTCCACAACTGCAACATTCAGCATTCTTTAAACATTCCCTCTTAAATATTCTCCTCCTTTCCTCTCCGCCACTTTCTGAGGACAAGGACAGGAGGATTAACTGTGTAATGCTGGATAATCCCGCAGGTAGATACGCCAGCTTCTCCTGAATCATCACGTCTATAGCTTGGAACGTGGCATAGGGTAAAAGAAAGACCAGAAGGAAGAGGAAAGGGCAAGGGAGGGAAGAGAGAAAGAAAGAGAATGCATGCTGGAAATGACAAATGCAAATCTACATGGCTAGGGGTGGCTTCACCTCAGAATGTCATATTCATCTTGCGCAGCCACTGTGTCCTGCAGCTATGTGCAGAGTAATGGCAGCATCGCATATGGGCTTCTGCTCTGATGATGATCTCTGGCACTGTTTAAACGCATAAGCAATAACAGAAAGCAACACACACACACACACACACACACACACACACACACACACACACACACACAAAGAAGGATTGTGCCTCGGTGAGACCTGCTGGATGCCTTCAACGCAGTAGCGAGAAAACCAAACTGAAAATCAAAATCACGGACAAAGGAAAGACAGGAGTTGAGTGCCGGGATATAAAAAAGAATGCGGAATGAGGAAAGAAAGATAATGGCATTAGTGTTAGTGCTAAAACAAAATGAGAGAGAGAGAGAGAGAGAGAGAGAGAGAGAGAGAGAGAACCGCGGCGACTGGGGAAATGAATGGAAAAGGGGATTGAAAATGAAGCAGGTGCAAATGAGAGGCAGCACTAGGACAGCACAAGGGTGACAGAGATAGATCGACAGATAGACAGAGGAAGAGAGAGGTGCAGATGTGTGCACCACTGACATCAGGAGCATAAGCACTCTGGCTTGGCTGTGACAGGCCTCACAGCTGATGGGGATGAATCATTCTATGGCTGTCTCATTAGGCACAACCTGGCCTATCCCACTACCCCATTACTCTTGTCTTCAGGTGTCTTACAGTATAGCTCACATGACACACATACGCACATTTCTACACAGGTAGACATGCAGATATTCTCCATGCGTGCTCACACATTCACATTCTGTAATTTGCATGTCGTTCCAGGCAACGGCTTCATAATCTTTAAGTACTGATTTTACTGGTAATCACATTTTCATTCAATTTAGGACAAAAATATTCTTCGAAACTGCATACTGTGGAAAAAATAAAAGGTTTCAGTTACAATTAAAGTAACTACAATTATAAATTAAATAGAGTTAAATAAATACAGTGGTACCTCACCTTACGAAATTAATCCGTTCTAGAGCCTTTTCCTTAACCTGTATTTTTCATAAATTGAACCACATTTTACATGTAAAATGTGTGATTCGTTCCAAGGCCCCCAATACTACCCCCTAAACCCTTTAAAAATTATAAAAGCATACTTTTTAAGACCTCCTTCTGCTTCAATATCGTAGACGGGTTTGGCCATATTCCTTTGTGATATCACCAGCCCGCTTCCTCTTTTCTCTCACACCGGACATCACATGCGTGTGTGTGTGTGTGTGTGTGTGTGTGTGTGTGCGCACGTTCGCATGTGTTGACCATGTCTTCTTAGCAGAGTTATAATCTTACAAATGTTTATGGAAGGTTAAAAGCCTGAGTCAAAAAACACAGGATGCATCTCCTAATAGCCAATGGGAGGGAGCTACGTCATCCCTCCTAGCCAATGGGAGGCCAGCGGGGCAGGATTTTGGGAGATAGCCAATGGGATGGAGCTGCATCACCCCCCCCCCCCTAGCCAATGGGAGGCCAGCGGGGCAGGATGTCAGAAGATTGTCAATGGGAGAGCAGCTCGTGCATTGTTTAAATGTTTGAATGGTGCTTTTTAATGTTTGAATGGCGTGATTGGCTCGTTTCATAAGGAAAACTTGTTTCATATACAGAGACCAAAAATTTTGGAAAATATTTTTCGTAACCTGAATTTTTTTCATTTTCTGGGACTATCGTAAGGTGAGGTACCGCTGTATAAGTAAATAAAAGTAAATTCAGCACCACAGTATAGAAACACCCTGACTGTTAAATCATTCTGCTTAGGCACTTGTCAACTGCCAACAAAAATATATGTGTATGTCTGGTTAAACAATCATTACCATGATAAATTTATTTTACAGGTTATATTCAAAGTTATCTTCAAATGACAGACACACGCACTGACTGATCTTTGGCATGTATGTGTACTTGGACACCAGTGTTCTCTGTGCTTGAACATGAAGTTCTAATTATCTAATTAGATCCCAGCATTAGACCTATTGGAAAGTTCATGTCTATGTAAATGTAATGATTACCATAAAAAAAATAATTTACTACAGTTTCAATATGCTATCAAAATTGTCTACTAATAGAAAGAACATGAGCAATATATAGTCAACGCAAAAGGTAATAACTTACTAGGATTGAGCGTATGTTCATA
The DNA here is from genome assembly GCA_024760905.1 of Plotosus lineatus. Classification (NCBI taxonomy): domain Eukaryota; kingdom Metazoa; phylum Chordata; class Actinopteri; order Siluriformes; family Plotosidae; genus Plotosus; species Plotosus lineatus. The sequence goes on along the minus strand of CM045733.1, from coordinate 61,529,872 downwards.
GACTGCGGGTAAACAAACACACATGTAATTTCATGCAGAACGACAATATGTGCATCACAGTACCTCCCGCATAGCTCACACAAAAGGTAATTAAGAAAATTTCCCTAGTCTGTGTTTCAAAGGCACTGCTGAGTCTATTTTCTTCTGCACCTGTACAGCACACACACACACACACACACACACACACACATATATATATATATATATATATATATATATATATATATATATATATATATATATGTGTGTGTGTGTGTGTGTGTGTGTGTGTGTGTGTGTATATATATATATATATATATATATATATATATATATATATATATATATATATATATATATATATACAAGTTAAGGAAAATGCCGCAAAACAAGGCCAATTATGCAAAAAAAAAACCAAACAAACAAAAAAAAAAACTCAAGCAAACAAAAACAACCCAAAACCCCCAAACAAAATGATTTAGAGGCGTGTGTGTGTGTGTGTGTGAGAGAGTGTGTGTATTTATATTTTATTTACATCTTATGCATTATTTGTGAATGTTTAATTGTTATTATAAGCATTTATAGCGTTGAATATATATTTATTGTATATATTTATTATATACACATATACATGTACGTATACGTCAGTCATCGGGGTCGATCCTGTCTGTCTTCCTTTCGGCTTTTTCCCTTTTACTCAGGAGTCGCCACAGCGAATCATCTGATTCGCACGTTTGATTTGGCAGAGGTTTTTACGTCGGATGCCCTTCCTGTCACAACCCTTTTAGCAAGGGACAGAAACACGCTGACGACTTTGCAGCCTACTCTTTACGAAAGTCAGCAATGGTTCTTTTACATGCCTCTCACCATAGACAGTGAGAGAAATGGCCCGCCTTTGATAACCCAGTTAGCTGCACTGGGGGGGGGGGGGGCATATACCCTATAGCGCCCTATACCACTTGACCACCAGTGCCCCCTACTTTGCAGAAATTCGGTGGTCGCAGAGGGGTTTCGGTCCAAATTACCCGTGGAATGTGAGGGTTCACTGTACATTTTTGGAAGAACTTTTCCCAAAAGTTGTAGTGTGATAATAATAAGAAATGAAACAGTGGGCCTTCGATAAATAACATTGAAGCTTCTTAATACATTTCAAAGTAATTTTAATTTATTATACTGCGTCTTTATGGATGGTTGTATGGCTGGATGGCTGGATGGATGGATGGATGGATGGATGGATGGATGGATGGATGGACAGATGGATGGATACGTATGCTCTGCAACTAATGTCCTTATAAAACTACACACATATTTATTTATTTTTATTATTTATTTATTTATTTATTTATTTATTTTTTTATGTGCACATGCAGTATACACGAAAACAATTATTCGCCTTAGGCTCATCGAACATTGTTGGACTAAGCAGATTATCCAGTGATAGATATTTTGCTTTTGTCGAGAACATTGGTGAAATATTAATGCATATATTTAAAGATTGTGTAGATCTTTAATTGCTATTCTAGAAATTGATTATTTCAAGTCCCCTCTGCGAGAGGTCAGCAAAAACAATAAAGTACACACGCGCGCGCGCGAACACACACACACACACACACACACACACACACACACACACACACACACACACACACACACACAGACACACACATACATAATTACTCTCCGTACACTGGCATGTCACTAGGCAAGCTATTTATGACTTTTGCACTGTTCCCTCTAGATAATGGCCTGTAAGCACATGTGCTACTGAGTAATTTACCTCCAAAGGCCTCTCTCACTCTCTGATGTGTGTTGTGATTTTCTAACATTGCAAATGATACAGCAATGTATTTGTGTAATCAGTGGGTCATCGGGGGCAGAACAGGCTTACACTCAACAGGCTTTCATTTGCTCTTTATCCCTGTATTCCTCCCGGTCTCTCTTTCTGTTGCTCTCTTTTTCTCGTTTTCATTCTCGCTTTCTCCAGAGCTCTTGAGTTAGACTTCTGTTGATCTTTCTCAGGCTGTGTCCTGTGCTTGAATCAGTGATGGAAGAGGAGGAGCACTGAATGTACCACGATCTAAATATTACCCTTGTAACCATTTTATTCTTTCATTCATTTACTGTAACTGCTTAATCTTAATTGCGGTTGCAGGGAGGATGGTGCCCATCTCAGCCAACTATGGGCAAGGGAAGAGTACACCTTGGACAGCTCACCAGGCCATCGCAGGGTGGAGACACACTGATGCCTATGCAACTACTCTTGTTGAAAGTCAGTAATGGTTCTTTTACATGTCTGTCTTCCTTTCGGCTTTTTCCCTTTTACTCGGGAGTCGCCACAGCGAATCATCTGATTCGCACATTTGATTTGGCAGAGGTTTTTTTTACGTCGGATGCCCTTCCTGTCACAACCCTTTAGCAAGGGACAGAAACACGCTGACGACTTTGCAGCTACTCTTTACGAAAGTCAGCAATGGTTCTTTTACATGAACCTCTCACCATAGACAGTGAGAGACATGGCCCGTCTTTGATAACCCAGTTAGCTGCACTGGGGGAATGGTTCTTTTACATGAACCTCACAAAATAGACAATGAGAGACATGGCCAGCCTTTGCGAAACAGGTTCGCTTCACTGGGGGGGGGGACTCAAACCCCCAACCTTAGGATCAGTGATCCAACACCTTTGCCACCAGGGTCCAACCATTGTATTATTATTATTATTATTATTATTCTTATTCTTCTTATTATTATTCGTTAGGATAGTGAAAAATCTAGTAATGAAGTGATCACACGAGATGTGCGATTGAAAAGTCTTTTGTGATTTTTTTTTTTTTTTCGAGTTTTGAAATTTGCGTCGGCTCCACATGCAAGCGAATATTATGAATATTATGAATATGATTGATAGAATGCGTATACAGGGATCCCTCACTTTCTGCGGCGATTCCCCTGTGACCGCCAAATCCCACGAAGTAGGATCAACCCCCCCCTAACTGACGTATACGTACATGTATATGTGTATATAATATCAATACATGCATATTCAACGCAGTGGTAGCCTAGTGGTATAGGTGCTGGATCGCTGATCCTAAGGTTGGAAGTTTGAGTCCCACTCTTCACAGGATTGTCACTGTCCTCCCCAGTGAAGCTAACTGGGTTATCAAAGGCCGGCCATGTCTCTCACTGTCTATGGTGTGAGGCATGTAAAAGAACCATTGCTGACTTTCGACAAGAGTAGGCTGCAAAGCCGTCAGCGTGTTTCCGCCCTGCGATGGCCTGGCGAGCTATCCAGGGTGTACTCTGCCCTCGCCCGAAGTTGGCTGGGATGGGCACCAGCCTCCCTGCGACCCAAATTAGGATTAAGTGGTTACAGAAAATGAACTGAACTCATAATAATAATAATAATAATAATAATAATAATAATAATAATAATAATAATAATAATAATCCCCCTTTCAAATTCAAATTCACTTTTTGTTCTCAAAACCATTCGATTTTTACTGGCACATTATAAATGCGAACAAAATGGAAATTAATTACAAATGATGACAAATTAATGCAGTTTCCAACAATTCTCAAACTTTTCTCAAACTTTCCACTTGGAAGCTTCCAGCTTGTTGAACTTGTGTATGATTTGCAGGTAAAAATGTTGATGTGTGGACGGTTTCAGAAGCGTTTGAGGCCACTCAGTATCCAAGCGACATGTTAAAACATGTTTGAAATTTTTTTGCGATGAGTTCATATACCAGGAGACCAAAATGCGATATTGGGAATGTCACGACAAATTTTCAAATATTTTGAGAATTGGCGTTCGCACCAGTTGCTTTTCTTTCGAAACCCTAGTGTGTGTGTGTGATCACTCCTTTACTTAATTAAGTTATGTAACTTACAACCTCCTCCCCATAGCAGTGTATGTCAAGCACTCATTCATTTTCTGAAATGCTCAATCCAAATTAGGCTCGCAGGGAGGTTGGTGCTCATCTCAGCTGACTCCGGGCGAGGACAGGGTACACCCAGGGCAGCTCGTCAGATCATTGCAAAGCCAACACTCACACAACCATTCATACTCATGGCCAATTTGGAAGAGCCAATGAATGCATGTTTTTGGGACTGTGGGAGGAAACTGGAGAACCCGGAAGAAACCCACACAAACACAGGGAGAACATGCAAACTCCACAGAGAAACACCCAAGCTGGGAATCAAACCCAGGACCGTCTTACTGTGAGGCGGACACAGTAACCACTACGCCACCGTGCCACCGTATGTCAAGCAATTAAGCTTATTTATTACGTTTTTTTGTTTTGTTTTGTTTTTTTTTTTTGTTTTTTTTTCTGTTTTTCCTGGACCAAGCCTGATATAATTACACATGACTCCATCAAGCATTCCCACACACTACCCTCATGCTGTGACTCCAGATAGCACTCAGCTGGCACAATTAGTGGGTGACAAACAAGTGATTAATATCAGCCCTATCATCAGAGTGCTCTCCACATATCCATCGCTCCTTCCTGCGCTATAATCACCCTCACATAGCTTCCTATGTATGGTGGAAAGGTGTGAAAATGCATGTTGCTGAGGTTCCAGGCCTCCTAGTGCTTTCTGGAAGCAGTTAGTTTATTAGGCACCATTCGGGTCGGGAGGGAAAGAGGTATACCGTTGGCATGTTTGTTGCTATGCCAACCATCCCCCTTCTCCCAGATATTGGCAGAGCCATGACCCACGTTGCAGTGTGTCATTAGTGAGTTTGTTCATTTCTGCATGTGAGAAATTGGGGGAGGCTGTAACAGCGAGAGGTGGAAAAAGAGTGTGTGAAAGAAGCGTGTTGGAAGGCTTATCGCAGTAGGTTCTCTTTGTACAGTTGATTATATATATATATATATATATAGAGAGAGAGAGAGCAAGAGATCGGTTGGGCATTTCTCCCCATGTTCTCCCCCCCCTGTCTCCACCTGCTGCTCCTCATTCCCTCCTGGAGGATCAGCGCTCACCAAGGGGAGTACACAACAGCATCACTCTAATCCTTGATTAGATGGCTGGAATTGATTAACCTGCACACACACACACACACACACACACACACACACACACTTTCTTAAGGGTTGGGTGTCCATAGTTATATGGACGCTGTATCTGCACACGTGTGTGCGTGTGTGTGTGTGTGTGTGTGTGTGTGTGTGTGTGTGTGTTTTTCTCCATTGAACAGATATACACATGGGTGTCTATTCAGACTTGTGTCTTACTAGTTTGTTTATAATCTACACAGACACAGACCACACATAAGTAAATAGAAGCACTCAAAAGTGTAGTCATCAACTCAATTTAATGACTTAAATGTACTGAACACGAGTCATATTGCTATATAAAGGTGCACAAAGTTGTGATAAAGTTCCGCACGTGTGTCTCGCACTGCACGAGCTCGAGAATTGTCAGGTTTTTTAGAGAGGTTGGATTGTGGATCATCAGCCCGAGACAAACAGCCAACAATTTGAATATTGCTCCGTCAATGGTAAAACGAGTGACTGTGCAGTTCAACAGTGGAGGTAAAATCACAACGGATCCACGTCCAGGTCAAACTAGATTATCGGAAAGATGCCTTCGCACCGTGAAGTGAACGCTGGAGAAAAATCTCCATTTCAAGGACACAGAAATTGCAGGAGACATTGAAACTCGATCAAAAACTGTTTTTCATTATCGGACGTAAAACATATAGGATGTTGTCTTTCTCAAACGGGCTATTTTGGTTGAGCAGTGAGACACAAGCCTCTTTTTAACCAGCAAATATTCATTCTGAAATTTTGGGTCTTTATTTACTTATGTCCACTGTGTGTATTAAAATCAATAACACACACACACACACACACACACACACACACACACACACACACATATTACTGGTCGAATGTTTTTATTCTATGAGCAGTGGTGGCCAGCTAAAGGTGCTGGATCACTGATCCTAAGGTTGAGGTTTCAAGCCCCACCCTCAGTGGGCTGTCACTGTCCCCCTGCAGTACAGCTAAATGTGTTATCAAAGGCCGGCCATGTCTCTCACTGTCTATGGTGAGAGGTTCATGTAAAAGAACCATTGAAGGCTGCATAGCCATCAGTGTGTTTCTGCCACTGCGATGGCCTAGTGAGCTGTTCAGGGTGTACTCTGCTCACGCCCAGAGTCGGCTGGGATGGGGGCCAGCCTCCCCATGACCCTAATTAGGATTAAGCAGTCCCAGAAATTATGTTTTTATTCTATGGTTTAATTTCAAATGACACCAAGACACTACACTACCTAGATTTTGTTAAATACCCGAAAAGGTGTGTATATTATAGGCCAGCGATGTTGTATGGTTTAGAAACAGTGGCCCTGGGGAAAAGACAGGAGGCAGAGCTGGAGGTAGCAGAGATGAAAATGTTGAGGTTCTCGTTGGGAGTAACGAGGATGGATAGGGTCAGGAATGAGGACATCAGAGGGACATCACATGTAAGATGTTTTGGAGACAAATTCAGAGAGACTAGATTGAGATGGTTTGGACATGTACAGAGGAGGGATAGTGAGTATATTGGTAGTAGGATGTTGAGGTTGGAACTACCAGGCAGAAGGCCCAGAGGAAAACCAAAGAGATGATTCATGGATGTGGTGAAGGCGGACATGAAGGCAGTTGGTGTAAGAGAAGAAGATGCAGAGGATAGGGTGAGATGGAGGCAGATGATTCGCTGTGGCGACCCCTGAAGGGAAAAGCCGAAAGGACAAGAAGAAGTGTGTATATTAGATATTTTTCTCCCACCTAACTTTGAATAATAAACCGATTTTCATTATTGGAATAACTCTTTCAACCCTGCAGTGACCGTCCTGACATGCACTGCCACTCAGGACTTTTGGAACACTTCCACTTTTGCAGGTTTACTCGAACTAAAAACTTTCACAAGTAAATAGGAAGTCGTGGGTTTGTTTAACTATTTAATTTCAAGTTTGGACGCATCACTGTTGCCTCCTTTTGCAGATATTCCAGCTGAACGCACTCGCTGAATTCTTTCCATAATCGAAATGTTTTTTTTTTTTTTGTGTGGAAATTTCTTCCCAACGTTGTTGCAGACGTCTCTATAAAGCGTTTTGTTTGCTAGTGGTGTTTGTACTTCATCCCAAATCAGCTCAATGGGATTTAAGTCTGGAGACCATGCTGGGGTTTCATGATTTGAATCCTAACACCCTCTTCATTTCTTCAAAGGTAATTCTGAATTTTTTTAATATTTAAATGAAACCGAGTAAAAGTAAAACCAGTCTGATGACACAGTTGAATCAATCTTCAAAATGAATGTGTATGTGTCAGGGTGGCCATGTGGGGGGGTGATGGTGAAGGGGTTTCTGGGAAAGAAAGGTGAGTAATTTCACTCACTCATTTTCTGAACCGCTTAATCCTAATTAGGGTCACGGGGAGGCTGGCACTCAGCTCAGCCTACTCTGGGAATAGGGTGGGGTACACCCTGGAAAGCTCGCCAGGCCAACACTCACAAAACCATTCATGCTCACACCTACAGGAGATTTGGAACAGCCAATTAGACTACTGTGCATGTTTTCAGACTGTTGGAGGAAACCCACACAAGCACGAGGAGAACATGCAACATGCAAACTCCACACAGAGCTGGGAATCGAACCCAGGACCTTCTTTCTGTGAGACGGAAAAAGAACCAGATCCTATTTATAAACTTAAGTGCCATATTATTGGCTTAAAGATTTTTTTTTTTTTTTTTTTTACACCTGCAACACCTGAAATATATTAATCTACCCTAATGATGTGTGTGTGTGGGCAGGCGCAGGGGGGGCGGAGGAGGTGTCTGCCTTTTGGCATTGTATAACATTGGAAGTTAGAAGTTAGTTATTGGAACAGAGATCCGTTCATATGTTCAGTTCAGTTCATTTTCTGTCACCGCTTAATCCTAATTAGGGTCGCAGGGAGGCTTGCACCCATCCCAGCCAACTCCGGGCGAGGGCAGAGTACACCCTGACGTCAGCAATGGTTCTTTTACATGGACCCCACACCATAGACGGTGAGAGATATGGCCGGCCTTTGATAACCCAGTTAGCTGCACTGGGGGATTTGGGGGGGGCAATGACAACTTTGTGGAGAGTGGGACTCAAACCTCCAACCTTAGGATCAGTGATCCAGCGCCCTACCCCACTGGGCCACCACTGCTTGTCCTTTCATATGTAAAAATACAAAATATGCTCACTTTAGACCACACCTACTTCAGGTTTACTTCAGGTTGGCAGCACTGTGGTGTAGTCTTTAACACATCCACCTCACAGCAAGAAGGCCTTGGTTCAATTCCCAGCTCAGGTATTTCTCTTTGGAGTTTGTATGTTCTCCTCACACTTGCGTGGGTTTCCTCCGAATACTCCAGTTTCCTCCCATAGTATAAAAACATGCACAGTACCTGAATTGACTGTTCCAAATTACAATTAGCAGTAAGTGTGAGTGTGAATGGATGTGTGTGCATTGGCCCTGTGATAGCCTTGTGAACTACCCTCACCCAGAGTTGGCTGATATGGGCTCCAGCCTCCCTATGACCCTAATTAGGATTATACGGTTTAGAAAATGAATGAATAATGAATGAATTTCAAGAAAAAACACCTAAGTAATTAATTCGTGCCAGTCGCTTTTATATCACAAATCGAGTCGGATCGCCCCCTAAGGGCAGGTAGTATTGAAAAGATACAGATTCATACACTGGCATTGCACATAGTACACGTCTTTGTGCAAGTTTTTAATGACATTTTCCAGTCTTGCCTACCTCCTTGGAGTTAAAGTGAAAAAAAAAAACAAAAAAAAAACCAACATATTGCCGGAATCTGATGTTATATTGTCATCGCTATCTATTTTGTTTTCTCCCTTGTGATCTACCTGTGAGACCTGCGGTGGGACTTATGAAGATGGCGCATGTAGATAAGTGGAAACCGAGTAAATCTGCATCAGATCAGGCAGAGCGTACACCCTGAAAACTCCCTCTACAATCTTTACAGCACCTGTTTGAAGTGCCTGCTGATGGGCATCTGGGTGAAATGCATTTTTCAGTGCCATGGTGCATCCACAAGAGAAATTCCTATTTCAGTTTGGCACCGTCACTTGAGGAAATGTAGAGTATGACGCTGTGTAGTCTTGATAATGCAGCATTTATGCTTTTGGAAATCGGGAATTGAAAAGGCTTCACTTGGTTTCATTTCACTCCAGCTGATTTTTTTTTTTTTTTTTTTTTTTTTTATCCTCTCTCAGTAGAACAAAGCAGTGCTTTTTGGATGGATGGCTTTTTTATGGATCTTCGAACACTTTAAATATTGCAGCTCACCTTCTCGAGAGGCTGCACTGATGGTCGGTCAGGCTTCAGGATTTCTTCAATGCAGACTATTGGATGGGTTGCGTAAGAGACCTGTTTACGTCCACGGCTGCCAGTCAGTGGTGGAAGTTTGTTTACCTGTGCTTTTGGTGCAGTCAGAGCAGGTACATGGAAACAGAGGGCAACATGACGGCGGGTGTAATTTGAATTCCTAACTGAGACAGGAGCAGCAAGGAAATTAGTGTGACCGGATCACAAAGGCTGTTGCTTTGTTAAAAATCTCATTTGGAGCCCAAAGCATGGAGAGAGCTGTCAGGACCGATTTCAAACTTAAAGTTACAGGGTAGGATATTTGGATATGTTCAAATGACGAACAGAGGTCCGCTCGCTGTTTCCAATTTTCAACCCGATAGCCCAATCAGAACGTGTAGTATAGAACCAGGCCCAGTATGTTGCAGTTATATAAACCTTTACAGTCTCTATACTGAATATTGGTCTAATGGCAGCACTTCACAGTTCTGTTAGCGATACTCCTATTCGCTACATTTGATTCATACACTAACGAACATTTGTCCTAAAAAAAAGAGAAAGTATAAAGCCCCGCCTGAGACATGACCTGTGTCGGAAATCACTCACCCAATCACTACCCCTTACTCAGAATAGGTAAGGTGAAGTCCGTTGGGCTTTTTACACCCGAGCCCAGTGGCTCATCGGACCGGTGCTTATCCTCGGTTTCCATAGCGTGAAGCAACTAGAAGTTCAACTTCTACTGGATGGGACGTTAGTCCATCGCAGGCTACCTTCCCAGTATACAGTGGTACCTCGCCTTACGAAATTAATCCGTTCCAGAGCCTTTTCATAACCTGGATTTTTCGTAAGTAGAACCGCATTTTACATGTAAAACATGTGATTCGTTTCAAGGCCTCCAACACTACCCTTTAAAAATGATAAAAGCAAACCTTTTAAGGTACTTACTTCGTGTTGACCATGTCGTCTTAGCAGAGTTATAATCTTACAAATGTTTATGCAAGGTTAAAAGCCTGAGCCAAAAAATAAAGTTGCAGTCAGCACACTCGAAAAACTCATGAAACAAGCTGCTGCTCAAGGGAGCTGCGTCATCCCTCCTAGCCAATGGGAGGCCAGCGGGGCGGAATGTTGGGAGACAGCCAATGGGAGGGAGCTGTGTCATCCCTCCTAGCCAATGGGAGGCCAGCGGGGTGGGATGTTGGAAGATAGCCAATGGGAGAGCAGCGTGTGCATTGTTTGAATGTTTGAATGGTGTGTTTGAATGTTTGAATGGCACGCTTGGCGCGTTTTGTAAGGAGAACTTGTTTCATATACAGAGACAAAAAATTTTGGAAGTCGTTTTTTGTAACCTGGATATTTCGTTTGCTGGGACTATCGTAAGGGAGGTACCGCTGTATTTTTATTTTACACACTTGTGGTTAAGACCTTGCCCAGGGGTCTTAGCACGGTGTGGGTCTAAATGGGATTTGAACTCACAACCTCCCGATCATGAGTGCAGCACCCGACACCACTCGTCCCACCCTTACTCCCGATATAGGGATTTAAATGCAGAGGAATGTATAGTGGGAGCAGTGGTAGAGTGATACATTTCTTTTGGACACCGCTCCTTGGTAGTGTTAATTCCGTCATCAATGCTGTCACACAATTAAAACTTGACACGTCAACATCAAACAAAACTAGAACACAATAAATAAGCAACACTGCCGCTGATGCTTATTAAATTATATTTGACGCTTTGGATCAACTTCTCTAACAGTGTAACAGTATTTATTTCTTTTTTTAATATTTTATGTTCAGCAGTGGTGGCCTGGTGGCAAGGTGCTGGATCACTGATCTCAAGGTTGATTCAAGTCCCACTGTCAACGGGTTATCACTGTCCCCCCAGTGCAGCTACCTGGGTTATCGAATGCCGACTATGTCTCTCACTGTGTATGGTCTGCCGTGCAATGGCCTGGCAAACCGTCCAGGGTGTACTCTGCCCTAGCCTAGAGTCGGCTGAGATGGGCGCCAGCGTCCCTGAAAACCTAATTAGGATTAAAGCAGCTCGGAAAATTAATGAATGACATTTTATGTCTTTCATTGTCTGTAACTGCTTAATCCTAATTAGAGTCAAGGGGAGGCTGGTGCCCATCCCAGCCGACTCCGGCCGAGGGCAGAGTACACCCCAGACAGCTCGCCAGGCCATCGCAGGGCGGAAACACGATGACGGCTATGCAGCTACTCTTGTCAAAAGTCAGCAATTGTTATTTTGCATGAACCTCACACCATGGACAGTGAGAGACGTGGCTGGCCTATGATAACCCAGTTAGCAGCACCGGAGGAAGTGTACTTGACTTTCTATTTAAGACGTGTTACACACTTTGGCTTAATTTTTAGTTAAAAAAAAAAGGGAAACATTACCTTTATACTTGGATTGTGGCCGTTCGCGTTGTGGTGTGCTTCCTTTAATTCTGCGCTAGAACTCATGAATTTGTTTTGTGCGTCTCCTCATATGGAAGAACCCAGTGCATGATGGTGTGTATATATATATATATATACATAGATAGATAGATAGATAGATAGATAGATAGATAGATAGATAGATAGATAGATAGATAGATAGATAGATAGATAGATATAATTTTATTTATTTATTTTTTTCCTCATGAAAACAAGGATTTTTTTTTTTAGTTATGCTGGAACTATAGAATTATTCCATTCTCCCTCTCTTTCAGCTCGCTTCATCAGTTCTTCGTCAGTTATTTGAAAAATTGATTTTATTATAGTGTGTAATAATTCTAAGTATATATTCAAGGCAGCATTTCAGATAAAAAGGATGTGTTTTTTGTTGCCTCTGTGCTGCAGCTGAGTTGGGAACGTGGTGATGACTATGCTCATGCTCTGCTGATATCATCACTGTGAAAATATCCCCTTTTCCAAATGGCTATTAGCAGAGTACATATTGACATTTAAAGTTTATATTATTACAGCAGAAAGTGCAAAAGCTACTGGTCACCACTAAGCTAATGCTTCGAAGCCCGTGAAGACCTGGATTAGCGAGGAGAGCTGTGTTCATTTAGGATTGGAAAGAGAGTCTAGAGATCACTTTCTTGCCGTGCTTTGAAAAGTGATGGATTTCTGTATCATTTTAACTTCTGAAGCTGAATCAGTCAGTGATTGTAATTCTGAGGAACGGTTATCACCGGTAGATCAAAGATTTTCTTTATCCACCATCTTCACACAAGTGGGAATAGAATCAATTACAGATCTTAGATTTTTTGGGGGAATTCCTTGGGAATGCTTGATTATATCAATCATGGTGATGCAACATTCATGAAGATCCTTCTCATGTCATTTCCATTCATTTTCTGAACCGCTTAATCCTAATTCGGGTCACAGGTAGGCTGGCGCCCATCTCAGCTGACTCTGGGCGAAGTCTCCAATCCACCGCAGGGCAGAAACACACTGACGGCTATGCAGCTACTCTTGACAAAAGTCAGCAATGGTTCTTTTACATGAACCTCACACCACAGACAGTGAGAGACATGGCCAACCTTTGATAACCCAGTTAGTTGCATTGGGGGGGACAGTGACAACCCATTGAGAGTGGGGCTTGAACCCCCAACCTTAGGATCAGCAATCCAGCACCTTTACCACCAGGCCACCGCTGCCTTGTGTCATTTCCAGAAGACAATAATCCCAGATGATGCAGACTTATGCTCTTTATTTGCCTGTATTGCGTCAGGTGGTAATGCTGATTTTCTCCAGTGAATATCATGATACAGGGATCCCTCACTTTCCACGGTTAATTGGCACCAAAGATCCCCACGTGACCATCGAAATCCGCGAAGTAGGATCACCACCCTCCCGACTGACGTATACGTACATCTATTAATGTATATACTAGTAATATCAATAAATACATATGCAATGCTGTAAATGCTTAAAATAACAATTGAACATTCAAAAATAATGTAGAAGATGTAAATAAAATATAAATACACACACATACGGATGCGTGCTCACAAGCACGTGCGCGGATACACGTGCACACACTGAGATGCACACCTCACAACAATGTAAGTAGTTTTGATGGAAGGTTTTGAGTTGTTTTTTTGTTTTGTGTTGGTTTAGGGTTTTGGGTTTTTTTTGCATAATTGGTCTCGTTTTTATGGCATTTTCCTTAACTTTCCCCCCCATTCTTCCTTAATTTCCTTATTTTTTAATTCGGTGAATATTTAAAAAAAAACAAACAAAAAAAAAACGTGATGCACTGAAGCCGCATGAATTGAAGTGCGAAGTAGCGAGAGATCCCTGTATATAATTAGGTACGTATTAGGGTATGATAGAAACGGGTGGCTTTTCCAAACTCATGTCTCTGACTTTTTCTTTCTCACAACTCCCCAAACTTTCCATTCTTACTCTGTGCTCCTGTCTCCCCTCCTTCCATTTCTTCGTCCTCTCTTGGTGTGCATTCTCACCGGTCTCGTTTTAAAGCTCTTAGAGCTACTCAGGAGAGACCAAGCTCTCTCCAGCACTGGTCTTTCTTTAGAAGTAAAGGCTCAGTCTTCTGGGACACATACTATAAACACACAGAGGCACAAAGACACATGCCCTGTCTAACAGCTTGTCTTTGCACTCTATTTATCCAAGGTCACATGCAAAACCCAGTCTCAGTCCTGAGCAAAATCTGTGGAGCAGTCTATGGAGCACTGGTGGATTTTTTTTTTTGTTTTTTTTTTTTGTTGTTCTCCTGCTATTATTTTGATGCTTTCAGGCAATAAGCATGGAAAGATGGTCTCAATTTAAAACACTAAAGGCATTTACATCAGGAGAAAGCACTGATTCGATGTCCTGCATGAACGGTGAATTATTGATGAATTGGGTTTTTGCCCAGCACTCTATCTTTTCGAAAGCTGCCGGCTGGGTGAACAGACTATCCGGACAGAAATGTTTCCTCTTCCACCAAGTAAAACTTTGCTACCCTTTGGCTAGTTGCTAGTAGGTCATGCAGATGTTTTTTTTTTTTTTTTTTTTTTTTTTTTCTGAGAGTCACTAGGAAAGTCATATGATTTTAGGCCAATTTAGACAGCACATGCATACATACTGTATGTGCCGTGCCTGGTAGGACCTTCCCCAGCCATCAGCACCTGCATGGCCTCATTCTGTGGCCTGGTGCTGAGATATTGCTTTATTCCGGAGGATCAGCACAACGAAAACCAAAATGAGAAACACCATGAAGGCATCACCAAGGGCTAAATGCATTATTATGTCAGATTTACAAATTCTTTTCTCTGGAGTATACAACTGACCTACATAACTGTGAACCATAAAAATGCATGTGCAAATGGCCCAATTCTCCTCAGTCTAGTTATGCTCTCTCTCTCTCTCTCTCTCTCTCTCTCTCTCTCTCTCTCTCTCTCTCTCTCTCTCTCTCTCTCTCTCTCTCTCTCTCTCTCTCTCTCTCTCTCTCTCTCTCTCTCTCTATCTCTCCCTCTCTCTCCCTCTCCTTCTTCACCCCGAGTGCATTTTCCATCAGTAATCTGGTGAATAATGAACACATCTCACCCAGAGTGGTAGGAAGGAGTGATACTGCATTGATCCGATACAGCCTGTAATGGAGTAAACATCTTGAAGTGAAGGGATCCCTCTGTGGAAATGTGTGAGTGCTACAGACATATCTCCCATTTCTCATCATGTTTAATAATGGAAAAGTCCCTCTGAGGAGAAAGATGTGCTTGGACTGTCAATCTTTGCAGTGTCTTTCCATCTCCGATCCAAAACCTTTTATATATACAGTACTCCGATGTATGTCTCAGTAGAACAAGCGTTAACAATATGATGCTCTCTGTCTGACTTACTCGTCTCCTATTTCAGAAGAGTAGCCTCAATAGACTAATGTGTCAAATGAATCACTCCTAATCTTAGGACAGTGGCTTAGCAGGAAATTGACCTTTAGTTCTCTGCCAAGCAAGGGGTTGTTATGCTGACTGTGGGGTATCTGAATAAAAGATCATCCATAGAATTTAATACATCAAAAGGAAAGAAGAAAACAAGTATTCCTGAAAGGCATAGAAAACATTTAATTTTGTGCACACTGGAGGAAAAAAAAGAGTTGTGACAGAAAGAACATAATACGGTATTCACACTGATCTATAGATGCAGACACTTCCCGACTTACATTTTTAATTGGTCCTGGAGGGCCGAACGTAAGTTGAAAGTCAACGTAAGTTGTTACAGTGACGTATGACGTGTGACGTATGACGCTCATAATACTGTACTATGTCTTTATTTTGGCTTTTTTCCCTTTTTCGCCACAGCAAATCATCTGATTCGCACGTTTGATTTGGCAGAGGTTTTTACGTCGGATGCCCTTCCTGTCACAACCCTTTTAGCAAGGGGCAGAAACACGCTGACGGCTTTGCAGCCTACTGTACTAGACATCCATAAATACCATTACCGTATCTCATAAAACTCCCCTAAATCAATTATTATAAACATAACATTGTAAAATAATATCAAATATATCAAATAATATCAACATTAATTTCAAATAAGTCGCTTATTTATACCGAGTTACTTTACATGAAGCTTAAAACAGCCAATCAAAGCTGATTATGTGTGAGGCGCTCAATACCGAAAGTAGTGTACTTGCGAAAGTAGTGTACTTGCTGTGGGTTATACAGACTTCCGGTCTTTCAAGTGCACAAGGGTGCCGTTGAACTCATTTAGAACACAGCCTGCACTGATGTGGATCACAGCAAGCGGAGAGTTCTTTCTTTTGTGTAAGTAAGTAAACTTTATTCAAGAGACGCATACAAAGACCAAGTACAAATCCTAATGAATATTAATATAAAAATAAGTAGACACTCTTAGGATTCTGCTAAAAAATAATAAATATATGTAATTGTTCTGTAATTTGTGGATTCGGGTTTTCATTCATTTTACAATGCTTAACTGAGTATGCATGGTAGATTGTGCCGATCTGAGCAGATAGTTAATTCATCTCTGTGTATGAGACTTGCACCCATGCTAGTAGGCTTACACTTCTGACCAACCATTTGCTTAGTGTTACAAAAGTCCGCAAAACAGTGTAAACACAAAGATCACAGAGACGACGTCTTAACACAAGGGTAACACGCTATATAAGGAGGACATGAAGGTAGTTGGTGTAAGAGAAGAAAATGCAAAGCATAAGGTGAGATGGAGGCAGATGATTCGCTGTGGCGACCCCTGAAGGTAAAAGCCGAAAGGAAAAGAAGATATATATATCCACCCCCCCCCCCCCCCCCCAGTGCAGCAAACTGGGTTATCAAAGGCGGGCCATGTCTGTCACTGTCTATGGTGTGAGGCATGTAAAAGAACCATTGCTGACTTTCATAAAGAGTAGGCTGCAAAGTCGTCAGCGTGTTTCTGTCCCTTGCAAAAAAGGGTTGTGACAGGAAGGGCGTCCAACGTAAAAATCTCTGCCAAATCAAATGTGCGAATCAGATGATTCACTGTGGCGACTCCCGAGTAAAAGGGAAAAAAAGCCGAAAGGAACACAGATATATATATATATATATATATATATATACACACACACACACACACACACACACTCTCTCAGTCTGTAGTTTGTAAACAATGAATGCAGCATCATTACGTCAGCGTACTACATAGGTACGTCTAAACTCAAAATTTGACTTAAAAAAAAAAAAAAAATCGTAAAATCGAATGAACGTAAGTCAGGGAGTGCCTGTACATACAGGGATCCATCACTTTCCACAGTTAATGAAGATCGACCCCCTGACTGACATATACGTACATGTATATGTGTATATAATATCAATAAATACATATTCAATGCTATAAATTCTTATAATAACAAATAAACATTCAAGGATAATGCATAAGATGTAAATAAAATCTAAAAACCACACACATACAGACGCACGTACACACACAAATGCGCGTGCACGCACTCAGATGCACATTTTAGATGAAAATGTAAGTAGTTTTGCTGGTTTTTTTTTTTTTTTGCATAATTGGCCTTGTTTTGCAGCATTTTCTTGAACTTTTCCCCTATTTTTTAATTTTTCAATGAATATTTTTGAAGAACTTGCAGTGCACTGAAGCCGCAGAAACTGGAGCACAGAGTAGCGAGGGATCACGGTATGTGTATATATATATATATATATATATATATACATACGGATATATTGGTCCTTCTCAAAAAATTAGCATATTGTGATAAAGTTCATTATTTTCTGTAATGTACTGATAAACATTAGACTTTCATATATTTTAGATTCATTACACACAATTGAAGTAGTTCAAGCCTTTTATTGTTTTAATATTGAACATTTTGGCAAAAGTAAAGAAAAATAAAAAATCCAGATCTCAAAAAATTAGCATATTTCAACCGACCAATAAAAAAGTGTTTTTAATACAAAAAAAGTCAACCTTCAAATAATTATGTTCAGTTATGCACTCAATACTTGGTCGGGAATCCTTTTGCAGAAATGACTGCTTCAATGCGGCGTGGCATGGAGGCAATCAGCCTGTGGCACTGCTGAGGTGTTACGGAGGCCCAGGATGCTTCGATAGCGGCCTTAAGCTCATCCACAGTGTTGGGTCTGGTGTCTCTCAACTTTCTCTTCACAATATCCCACAGATTCTCTATGGGCTTCAGGTCAGGAGAGTTGGCAGGCCAATTGAGCACAGTAATACCATGGTCAGTAAACCATGTACCAGTGGTTTTGGCACTGTGAGCAGGTACCAGGTCGTGCTGAAAAATGAAAATCTTCATCTCCATAAAGCTTTTCAGCAGATGGAAGCATGAAGTGCTCCAAAATCTCCTGATAGCTAGCTGCATTGACCCTGCCCTTGATAAAACACAGTGGACCAACACCAGCAGCTGACATGGCACCCCCAGACCCTCATTGACTGTGGCTACTTGACACTGGACTTCAGGCATTTTGGCATTTCCTTCTCCCCAGTCTTCCTCCAGACTCTGGCACCTTGATTTCCGAATGACATGCAAAATTTGCCTTCATCCAAAAACAGTACTTTGGACCACTGAGCAACAGTCCAGTGCTGCTTCTCTGTAGCCCAGGTCAGGCGCTTCTGCCACTGTTTCTGGTTCAAAAGTGGCTTGACCTGGTGAATACGGTCTGGAATCGGACCTTCTCCACAATCTTCCTCGGGGTCCGGTCACCTCTTCTGGTTGTGCAGCGTTTTCTGCCACACTTTTTCCTTCCCACAGACGTCCCACTGAGGTGGCTTGATACAGCACTCTGGGAACAGCCTATTCGCTCAGAGATTTCTTTCTGTGTCTTTCCCTCTTGCTTGAGGGTGTCAATGATGGCCTTCTGGACAGCAGTCAGGTCGGCAGTCTTACCCATGATTGCGGTTTTGAGTAATGAACCAGGCTGGGAGTTTTTAAAAGCCTCAGGAATCTTTTACAGGTGTTTAGAGTTAATTGGTTGATTCAGATGATTAGGTAAATAGCTCGTTTAGAGTACCTTTTCATAATATGCTAATTTTTTTGAGATAGGAATTTTGGATTTTCATGAGCTGTATGCCAAAATCATCAGTATTAAAACAATAAAAGACCTGAAATATTTCAGTTGGTGTGCAATGAATCTAAAATATATAAAAGTTTAATTTTTATCAGTACATTACAGAAAATAATGAACTTTATCACAATATTCTAATTTTTTTGAGAAGGACTAGTATATCGCTACAGAATGCCTGTACGCTTTTGCGAGTGCACGTGTGCAATTTATTTAAATGAGTCAGTTCTGTGCTTACTTTACCATTTTAAATTGCGTCAAAGTAAACAAGCATTGATATGAAACCTTGCTTTGAAAACCACTACATTTTTCTTGCACAGCAAAGCAGACTTGGTTTATGTTCTGTACAGCACACCACTTGACAAGAAGTGCACTCATGAGTGCATGTACCATCATTACGTACCACATGGAAGTATATAGGGAGCAAGGGGCAATTTGGGATGGACCCCTTAAAATGAGTCGGTGAACACTCTCTCTCTCTCTCTCTCTCTCACACACACACACACACACACACACACACTCCCTGACCAGCCATAATCATGCAACACAATTGTCCCAAAAACATTAAGCAATGTGTCTTTGTAGGCGCAGTGCGAAATCACTAATCTTTTGCTTATTTAGTGGACGTAACAATTCAGAATAATCTGTGCTTTCATGCTTTGAGAAGCTGAAAGTGATCTTTCCTCCAGTGGGTGTTAAACTATGAGTGTCCTTTCTTTAAAGCTTCAAATCAATATCAAGAAAAAAAAAAAAACAACAACAAATTGTCCTGTTATCTGTTGTGAAGCTTCCGAAAAAGAACTGCGTGTCACCGTGCCCCTTCTCACTTTATTCTTTGCCTGTTATCATTTAACGGCGCAACTTCCATGACTCTTGTACTGAGGACACTGCTGTTTTTGTTTATATGTTTGGTTTGACAATGCTGTCATGTCATGTAGCGGGTCAAAATGAGCCCCCTGTTCAAAATACAGCCCTTTCACACCACATACAGTCTAACAACCTGGTAAATGTTGCAAAGTGCACTGTAATGTTGCACACCATGGAATGACATGCAATACATTTTAATAAGGTGGTGTTAAAAATGCAGACATTCTCTTGGCAGCAGTACAAAAGTAGTCGAAGGCAAAACCCGACCTGGCAGCACTGTGATGCTGTGAAGGTTGCTCAGTTGTGTCAAAACTAGGTTGCACCTCCTATCAGAGCAGTGCGCTTCAGAACATGTATGGTACACTGAGGGTTTTTTTTTTTTCATTCTCCCAACAAATGCCGCGTTTTTTCCCCCCAATATTCTTTATCTTTCTTTCTTTCTTCCTTTTTAGTTCTGACAGAGCTGCTCGTACATTCTGTACATACCTTCTCAACAAATCATAGTTATAAAAGAAAGTTGTATCAAAAGGGATAATAAGGATAAGTGCTAAAAACATTTTTGGAGATGTGATTCAGACAGCGGGTGGAGTTTCTACCTTCCATGGTTCTCAGATTGATCCTGAGCTTGAGTGACTGTGAAGGTTTAATGCTTTTTTTTTTTTTTTTTGCCTGTACCCATGTGGGTTTTATCCTGACTGTCTGGCCTCTGATTCCTCATGTATAGGCTTGTATGCAAAGGGCTGGTGTTAGTGCAGATTTTCTCTTCAACCAAACAGTAGGCACACTTTCCACCTGCTCCATTCACCCATCTTAATCAAAAAACGACGAGATTGCACAGTAGTCTGTCAGTTTTTAGGCCAGAAGGCAGGGTTCTTGGTCAGAACTTGTTTTAAGGCTTCAAAATGGAGCCGTAGAAAGCCAACACAGCTTGAGAAAAATAAATAAATAAATAAATAAAAAATAAAAAATTTATTTCTGATGGTCAGAATTCCCTAAATTCATATAACTTTACCAATAATTTCATATTTTTGATTCATTTAAAAAGAAAAAAAGGCTTTGCAAAGCAGAAATCTGGCAAAAAAAAAAGCATGGTCTTCAAGATGGCAGCCACCTCGCGTCAAAAGTGAAACACTAATGTGAAATCATGAGTCTGTTTGTTTGTTTGTTTGTTTTTGAGATCAGTGATTGAAACAGTTGAAGTTGTGGCTACTGCTTGATGAAAGTGAAAACCTGCACTCACATTTGCAGATATCATTGCACATCCGTGGGCTGAGGCAGTCGTCCCCAACATTTTTATCACAGCAGACCGGTCAACGCTTGACAATATTTACCACAGACCGAGGGAGTGAAAATTTTAGGAAAATGTTTTTCGTAACCTGGATTTTTCATTTCTTGGTACAGTGGAAACTGAACTTATGAAAGCCCCAACAAACGAAAAATCCAGGTTACGAAAAACATATTCCTTTATTTATCTTTTTTTTTGTCTGGATACGAAACAAGTTCACTTTACAAAAGCACCATCTCAAAAATTCAAACAATGCAGGAGTTGCTCTCCAATTGACTACATTTCCTAACATCCTGGCCTCCCATTGGCTATCTCCCAACATCCCGCCCCACTGGCCTCCTATTGGCTAGGAGGGCAGTTCCCTCCCATTGGCTATTATGGGGCACCCGTAATGTTTTTTGTGTCAAGGACAGAGTTACTGTTGTTTCATGAGTTTTTCGAGTGTGCTGATTGCAACTTTATCTTTTGGCTCAGGCTTTTAACCTTGCAGAAACATTTGTAAGATTATAACTCTGCTAAGAAGACATGGTCAACACACGTGTGCGCGCACACACACACACACACACACACACACACACACACACACACACACACACACACATGCATGTGTAATTCCCAGTGCGAGTGAAAAGAAAAAGTGGGCTAGTGGCATGTTGTTGAGCAATATCGCAAAGGAATATGGCCAAACCCGTCTACCATCGGTACGATATTGAAGCAGAAGGAGGCCTTAAAATGTATGCTTTTATAATTTTTAAAGGGTTTAGGGGGTAGTTTTGGGGGCCTTGGAACGTATAACACCTTTTACATGTAAAATGCAGTTCAACTTCGGAAAAATCCAGGTTAAGAAAAAGGCCCTGGAACAGATTAATTTCATAAGGTGAGATACCACTGTATTTTCTTTTAAATGCAGCTTTCTTTTTTGCAGGCAGTCTGTGACCCTTCTGCTGTCTCATCGTTGTCTCGTTTACCCTTTCCAAAAAAAAAAACAAAACAAACTCTTCAGTGAACTCTGTTTCTGGCTCATTTTGTGTGGGATAGGTTGCATTGCTGATGCAAGATAAATACGCTCCAAAGAGTCAAGCACGGAAGTTAGGCGAGGGTGGAAGTGGTTGTCTTTCAAAATAAGACACCTGGAAGCAAAAACATATTTTTATATATATTTTAATTACGATTATTCATTCTTTGCAACCCGGTAAAAAAATGATCCACGAGCGGGTGCCGATCCGGGGCCCAGTGGTTGGGGGTAACTTGTCCCTAGCTGTGAATAAATGTAAGATAAGATAAGATAAGATAAGATACAGCTTTATTAATCTCACAATGGAGAAATTCACTGTTACAGGCTCTTGAGGTACCATCAGTAGGGGGTGCAAAAATAGATACAAATACAAACATACACACATACATATATATTATATAAGTAAATAAATAAATAGATACATAAATAGTATAAATTAATAAACAATAAAATAATGTGTGCTTTTGTGCACAGGCATGCTCAGTGTTTCCAGGACAGGATCGTTTCATTTGTTTGTTGCTGTTGCATTGAAGACAGCAGAAACTGTTACATAAGCAAATGTATGACTGACTCCTATCAAGCACCATATTCCTGTGAAAGATGTTGGCAGGTCTACTCATCCCCTTAAAAGAAGTCACTGCAAGTTAATAAAAAGCTGTTCTGACTGACAGGTACATCTTGGAGAGAGGAAACGACAGAAGTTTTTTATAGTATTATAATGGAAATGTGTGTTGTACAGTGGAACGTGCTTCCATAAAAAATGTCATTCTCAAAGAGTGTGTTGCTTTGTAGGAGTCCATCAGCTATAATTAGAAAAAAACGGCCTTCATATGAATCTGTCCTAGAATTTATACGTGCTGCTTTATTAAGCAGGCTTTGAACATATCGACTTTGAGATAAAAAATCCATCCAAGGGGAATGAATCTGAGAATTTCATTGAACTCCGTCTACATCAAACAACGGCGACACCATCAAGCATTTTTCTCCAGGCTGATATAGTCATCTCTATCCCTCTCTTCAACCCTCTTTAACGGCCGCACATTTAAACGCCTAAATTACATGACCTTACTTAAAAGGTATGCCGTTGCTATGCACAAACTGCGATGACCTTGGCTTAGGGGGCGGCTGCAGCAAAAAAGAGGTGGTCACTATTACTAAAACAGAAATGCCTGAACATTAGTAGACTCACATTAAGTATGCATTGCCCATAATATCTGGTTACCTTGAGGATACAAACTTTGGAGGCTTATGTAACGGTATCTCTTCAGTTAAATGGAGGACCAGCAAGGGGATAGTTTTGTACTAATGGAGTATTCCCATTTGCTCATTTCTTTACCAAGAACTAGGAGCAAAGTCATCACCTCACGAACATGACCCCACATTCACTGCCAATAAAAGGCGACGCTACATCATTCGCATCCTCTGGCTATTCCTATAATCCAATATGGGATTTTATATTGCTTTTTTTTTTGTTTGTTTGTTTTTTTTTTTCTTTTTTTTTTTTTTTTTAATAATAGCTTTCTTCTTACCATTTTCCCAAAACTTAATGGTGTGTCCAAGCTATGGTTTTCCTGTGAACTACATCTGATCTGGATCTCACTCACTCCTTCAGACTGACCCTATAACAGGGGTCCCAGCCCCCGGTCCACGGACCGGTACCGGTCCATGGATCATTTGATACTGGTTCACAAACAAAGTCTGTCATGGTAAAAATAATCTTCTTTTCCTTTCAGCTGTTCCCTTCAGGGGTTGCCACAGCAAATCATCTGCCTCCATTTCACCCTGTCCTATGCATCTTCTTCTCTTACACCAACGACCTTCATGTCCTCCTTCACCACATCCATAAATCCCCTCTTTGGTCTTCCTCTAGGCTTTCTGCCTGGTAGTTCCAACCTGAGCATCCTACTACCAATATACTCACTATCCCTCTTCTGTACAAGTACATGGTACTTGTCCAAACCATACAATTTATATATATATATATATATATATATATATATATATATATATATATATTTAGAGTTTCGAAATCTTATTTTTAATTTTTTTTTATTTTGCAAAAAAGGTTGGCGACCACTGCCCTATAAGATCCGTTGGTTGAGTCATGATCCCCTACACAAAGAATAGAGTCTCTAACAAAGGTGACACATCAACTATCCAAAGTAGGACTAATTTCCTCTAGTTATGGAACTTATTTTGGAGGCGTGTTGGAGTACTGGTTACCACATCCACCTCATGACATAAAGGTCATGGGCTCAAGCCCTGTGCCCAGTGAGGTCATTTTTAATTGGAGGCTGCCTGTTGTCTACGTGATTACACTGGTTTTCTCAGGGCACTCTGCTTTCCTTCCTTCCACAATTCAAAGGCATGGACGCGACTGTCCTGCGTGTTTATGTGGGTGTGAAGGGTTGCATCCGTGCTGCCCTGCGATGATCTGGTGAGCAGGACAGGGTGTACCCTACCTTCCCCCACAGCCAGTAGGTATGGGCTCCAGCCTCTCTATGACTCGAATAAGGAAGATGAGATGGGACGTTACTTTTGATCGGAAATGTTCTCAACTTTTAGGGGTTTGAGAATTATATGTTTTATTTACACCATCACAACTTTACCAGTTCATTTTTTTTTTTTTTTGTGGGAGACTATATAGACCACTCAGTATTATGAACTATTTCATGTACGCTATACACATTTGAATTAAGTCCAATATAGCAATTATCAAGATGTGTTTGACAGTTATGCACAGCACTGTATAATAAAGTGATCTTTCGCAGATGCATCACCGTGTTATGCTTCAGGTGAAGTGCGACACAGGTGCAAGAACCAGAGGGATTTTTATCAACTAGGGAACAGAGTAAACGGAACAGAACAAAAAAGGCACATAAGAATACACGGGCTGGCGATTATGCAAATATAAAAAGTAAATATTAAAACAGATGTGCGGTATGACGGAATAAGTTCAAGGCGCATGAGAGCGTAGCAGGAAGCAAACAGATCAGACACTATTGGAGATGTAGCATGAGCACGACTTGGTCATGGTGAGAAATCACTCGACTACAACAAAGAGATGCCCAACGGTGAATGGACAAAAATTTAATTACCAAACTGGCTTAAATTGATGACTGAAAGTCAGGACAGGCAATGAGACCCAGAGAGTAATAATCTGAGTAGTGTAATAAGAAGAAAGGAATGTCGGTGAGGCAGTGTAAAGTAAATCCCGGTCATAGGAGGTGTAGCGACGTGGCGGATGTGTGAAACACTGTCACACCACACATTTATCACATATTATATAATACAGTCAAATCTGAGTCATTAATTATAAACAGCTGGAGGAGGATAATGAATGTACTGCAGGAGCTGTAATATCAAGTGAGGAGAACGTTAGAAGTTCTGCAGCTATAAGGCAATGAGAGAAAGCTAGAAAAGGGGGGGAAAAAAGAGTACACATCTGAGGTGCAGTGTTATTTCAAGCACTTTAACCCACAAGCAACCAAACTATTCCCGCGACAAATATGACCGAGTGGGGTCATTTGTGACCCCGTTGACTTTATATGGGAATATTTCTATATAAATGATTGTTTTAGGGTTCTTCATATTTATTTCTGTCTCTCTAATATATTTGTCCATCGTCTTATGCAGTGCTTCTCAATTATTTTCTGTTACGCCCCCCCTAGCAAGAAGAAAACAATTCGCGCCCCCCCACCACCCACTTTCCGCCGCAACTATAAATTATAACTTTTTTCTATAATATAGTTACAGGTATATCTCTTCATTATATCGTATCCTTGTTAACATAAATAAAACAAAAAGAAAGAGATATAGTTCAACTTACAAGAATAACTTTTTTAACATTTTTATTAGTCTGTAAAAGAAAGTGCATCAATTTGCCTTAAATTTAAAAATAATAATATCCTTGTTACATTTTTGACAAACTTACCACACCATTTGCTGCTGAAAATAAAATCAATAAATAATTAATTCAAATTGACTTCAGAAACATTAACTCAGGAGCACAATATATAAACACTTTAACCTACAAAACAAGAACAAATAGAACAATTTGTGCTGATTTTTTTTTTCTCAAAATGAGGAAGCCAAGATTAATGGCTACAATGAGCACGTTTTGCAGCGCACAGCTTCTCAAAGCGAGGTTTGAAGCATGACACTGCAACTCTCAGCTCCTGCTCAATGTGCAATTAGGGCGCCACTGCCAACTACTGGAGTGGATGTGCAATTACACTTTCTTGTAGTACGGCGGGAAAAAAAGCATGTTCTCCTGGGTCACACGCGCCCCCCTCAGCATCCCATCGCGCCCCCCCAGGGGGGCGCGCCCCACTATTTGAGAAGCACTGGTCTTATGTAATAAGGTATGGGATTTGATATATCTATTTTTCCAAAAACGCAGCCAAAACCGAATGTTACCTTTTATTTATTTGCATTTTTTTTTTCTTTGCATCAAAAATGAAAACAAATCATAAAAACTAAAGTTACTTTGCATAAAATATGCATTATGTAATAATGTGGTTGGATAATTTAGAGATGGTAATAGAAATACAGTGCTTGCTACTTAATGCTTCGGTTTCTGCGGCTTCAGTGTATCGCGGGTTTTTCAAAAATATTAATTGAAAAAAAAAAAAAATAAGGAAGTTAAGGAAAGATAGGGGAAAAAATTAAGGAAAATGATGCAAAATAAGGCCATTTATGCAAAAAAAAAAAAAACAAAACATAAAACAAACAAACAAAAACAACTCAAAATCCCCCAACAAAACTACTTACATTTTTACGTGAGGTGCGCATCTGTGTGCACGCGTGTCTCTATGTGTGTGTATATTTATATTTTATTTGCATCTTATGCATTATTTGTGAATATTTAATTGTTATTATAAGCATTTATAGCGTTGAATATGTATTTATTGATATTATATACACATATACCGGGGATTTAGCTCAGTTGGTAGAGCCTCCGCTTTAACCTCTGGAAGGTCGGAGTTCGAATCCGGCCGCGTCATACCATGAGACGTTAAAATTTGTGAGTTGTTGCTTCCTGCTTGGCGCTCAGCATCAAAAGGATAGAACAACGCAACAACTGGTGCCGTACAGTCGCGATGGGTACCCGGAGCGGCGGGAGCGCTGGGGTCTTATGTGCATTGAGGATACGTGTGTATGAAATTGCGCTATATAAGCATCCACAATAATAATATACATGGACGTATACTTATGTCAGTCAGGGGAGTCGATCGTACTTCGCGGAAATCGGAAGTTGCGGCGGAGTCTCGGTCCCAGTTAACCACGGAAAGTGAGGGATCCCTGTAATAATATGGCTGAACTATCTGAAACATGTAACTGTCAGAATGAAGCACCATCAATACCATCTGAAGCTATAATATCAAAAATCTCATAGATCTTCCTGAGGTCATAAGTGACCCCGCACAAGTTTGGATTAAAGTCGCCACACGCATTGGCCGATCCTTACAAAATTCTATCAACAAATGCAGGACAAATAGATTAACAAATTCTTGGTAGGAAAGTTTTTTCCCGATTAAAATGAGGAAAAACGACGCTCGAATATACGTATATGCCCGCGGCCGTATATGACCCCACTCGGTCGTTTGGAGGTCGAAGTCTTCACCTTGATTTGTACGAAATGACACATGAAACTAAAAATAAAACGAGCCTCTGCTATGTTGTCTGTCTTTTTGTTTTATTTATTTGTTTATTTTTTGGTCACTGAATGCAAATGCCTCATGTAGTTCAGTCATCATTATTACTGACAATTAAGGCCGGCTGGGCTGAAAGAAGAGTCTCTTTATCTCAGCTCTCAGATAGATGAAGAGTGTCACAGTGCACAGGCATAGCCAGGCTGCTTCCAGCCGTCTGCTCCGAGCCTTCATTAAGGTCACTCTGACTCATTTAGAAGCTTAAGCCAAATCCAAACAGTCATTTCTCAAAAACCGAAGCAATCACTGATGGCATATTATTAGCTTTGTATTAAAGCACTTTAATGAAAAGACCAATAATAATTTGGTTTAGGAGCAGAAATAATGGGACGTTAGAATATGTTTTCTTGTTTATCTTCGAGGGTTCATAGTGCTTGTCTCGACATTTTTCTGATTTAAATTAAGTTGAATAAATTACTGAACCCCCCCCCCCTCTCTCTCTCTCTCTTTCAAATACTTACGAGTGCTCTCTCTCTCTCTCTCTCTCTCTCTCTCTCTCTCTCTCTCTCTCTCTCTCTCTCTCTTTCTTTTGATACCAGCCAGTTAGTTTTTACGCCTCTTCTGAAAAACACAGGGCAATTCTATCCTCTATAATAGACCAGGTAATTTTGACAGTACATAAATCTCACCACAGAAATAGTATGCCATTTATCATCTGATTTGGCCCCTTTGTTTTGGCTCGGCTGTGGCTTTCCTCTCTTTGTACCTGATGCCCGGTGCTTTCTCTACCTGTGCTTGGTCGATGGTTCTCTCCAGATCCGTGTGTGGATTTGGACGGGATTGGTGAAGTTATGACCGGTGGGTGACTGTGACTCATCCAGATTTCCAGAGCCAAGGCACATCTGTCTAATTCTGTCTGGACTTTAATTTATTTGATTTATTTATTTATTTGCCCCCCTGATGTAATTCTGGGCTGAGATGCAAAGAGAACAGACCTTTATTTCGGCCAACTGATTTTTATTACCAGAGCGGTTTCTTTCTGAGTGCGGCAGGCGATGAAGTGTGTTGGGTGTTTTAGCTGGTGCCAAGAAAATAAACCATGACAGAGATACACCAACATTCTGCCCATATGCGGAGAGCAGGAAATTCTGCAAAGAAAGACAGCGCAATGATGGAAAGAAGCAGAGCGCTCAAATGTGTGGCTGTCACCATTTTTGAAAGCAGAATAATGCCATCTAAATGTGTGCTATTGTATTTATTTGTTTTTTTTGTTTGTTGATTTTTAAGGGCAGCGGTGGCCTTGTGGTGAACGGGCTGGATCACTGATTCTAAGGTTGGGGGTTCAAGCCCCACTCTGAACAGGTTGTCACTACCCCCCGAAAGTGCAGCTAACTATGGCCATGTCTTTCACTGTGTATGGTGTGAGGTTCATGTAAACGAATCATTGCTGACTTTCAACAAGAGTAGCTGCATAGCCGTCAGCATGATTCCGCCCTGTGATGGTCTGGCGAGCTGTCCAGGGTGTATTCTGCCCTCTCCCGGAGTCGGCTGGGATGGGCGCCAGTCTCCCTGTGACCCTGATTAGGATTAAGCGGTCACAGAAAATGAATTGAACTGACGAATTCTGTGTGTGTGTGTGTGTGTGTGTGTGTGTGTGTGTGTGTGTGTGTGTGTGTGTCTTCACTATACCCAATGTGCCCACTATACCCAATGTGCATGTCTTTGGACTGTGGAAGAAAACCAGAGTACCCAGAGTAAACCCAAGCTGATTTTTCTTCAATCAGTTTGTGAAACGAATGGTGAAATGCAGTAAGCAGGTGCGTGTACAATCTACCGTGTCCATTACGTCCCCCCCGTTAATGCTCATGTCCTTTATCTGACCCATGAGCGTTGTATCTGTTCACCCACCCCTCCACGTATGATCATAAAACCGTTGGTTCCTGCTGAGATCACAGTCCCAATTCCTTTTAGTAATACTGGAGAGAGAGAGAGAGAGAGAGAGAGAGAGAGAGAGAAATGTGAAGTAACAAGAGAATCTTGTAAATCTCTCGAAAACTAAAGAATTAGAGTGAGGGAGGAAGGAAGAGTGAGGACAAGGTTAGCGGAGAAAAGACAGCGATCTGTAGCTTTGTTAAAGAGAGCAAGCGGAAGTGAGCGGGAAAGGCAAATAAAGGGGAAAAGAAGGATAGAGTGAGGGAGAGGGGGAAAAGAGAGCAAGTTGACACTGTTTCCCTTGCTACCTCCATCTCTGAATAGCAAGCACTCTTTCAATTATTCATCAGCCAGTCACAAAGTCGAGCATCCATAAAGGAACTCTTATTTTTGGCAAGACTTTCTATACGCACACAGCAAACTTTTCTGCTTCATCACTAACTGCTGGATTATTAACTTAATGCACCTTCATTTTACTGCACAGAGCCATCGTTCGAACCTCACAGCCCGCTGGGGTCTCTCTGTGCAGCGTGTGCACATTCTCCCTGTGTTTGTGTTGGATTCTTCCAGACGAGCCAGATTTCTCCCATGGATTATTATTATTACTATTATTATTATTATTATTATTATTATTATTAATTATTATTATTATTATTATTATTATTAATTATTATTGCAAACTCAATAGAAAAACACACTCACTGATCCCAGAACTCAAATTCTTGACCTTGCCGTGAGGCGATAATGATGACGATGATGATTATGATGATGATGATGATGATGATGATGATGATGACTATTATTATTATTATTATTATTATTATTATTATTATTATTATTATTATTATTATTATTATTATTATTCATTATTATTGCAAACTCAATAGAAGAACACGCTCACTGAGCCCAGAACTCAAATTCTTGACCTTGCCTTGAGGCGATAATAATGACGACAATGATGATGATGATGATGATGATGATGATGAGTATTATTATTATTATTATTATTATTGCAAACTCGATAGAAAAACACACTCACTGATCCCAGAACTCAAATTCTTGACCTTGCCGTGAGGCGATAATGATGACGATGATGATTATGATGATGATGATGATGATGAGTATTATTATTATTATTATTATTATTATTAATATTATTATTGCAAACTCAATAGAAAAACACGTTCACTGATCCCAGCAGTCAAATTCTTGACCTTACCGTGAGGCGATAATGATGACGATGATGATGATGATGAGTATTATCATTATTATTATTATTATTAGTAGTAGTAGTAGTAGTATAATAGAGAGGCATGAGAAGAGTTATGTATTTACACTTGTAAATATGTTTTCCTTAAAATAAATTTTGCTATTTTTGTCAATCAATTGTTTATCAATGAATATCCATCAAGGACAGCCAGAATGAATCCCTCTCTCATTTTTTTCAGAGATAAACGCTTGGCCGTAATGTTGCAGGCTATCAGAATATCAGTGAGAGAGTTGGCTGCTGCAGACTTAGTGACTGCAAGATGTTGTCACAAACGCACACATGTGGGTCTAATACACTCTCACTTTCTCTTCTTCTTCTGTGCACCTCAGCAGTGTAGGGCTCCTGGGCATTTTACATAGATTAGAGCATGAGTGCCTGCAGGAGCCCACTGGCTAAATATGTGCACTAAGTGAGTGAAGGACCAGCAGCATGGCCAGGAGGTCAGAGCTGTCACCTGAATGATGACTGTGACTCTGGGCAAGGCTGTATGGATCCTTACTTCAAATGTGTAGATGTGATCGTTGTATTTCAATGTGAGGAGAAGTAAGTGCCTGGACATTTTGCTTTTATACTTTTTCATATACTTTTTAATGTATATAAGTGGCACAGTGGTACAGTGGTTTAGTATAGCCACCTTATGGCAGGAAGGTCCTGGGTTCAAATCCTGGGCTCGGCAAGAGTGTTTTTGTGTAGAATTTGCATCTTCTATCTGCTTGCATGGGTTTCCTCTGGTTGGCACATTAGGCTAATTGGCTGTTCCGAATTGCCCCTAGCTGTGAGAGTGAATGGTTTTGTGTGTGTCGGCCCTGTGTTAGACTGGCAAGCTACACAGGATGTCTCTCACCGTCATTCAGAGTAGGCTGAGATAGGCTCCAGCTGCGTCATAACACTAATAGGATGGCCGTTCAGAAAATTATTGGATGAGTTTTATATATATAGAGGGATCCCTCGCTAATTCGTGCTTCAGTTTCTGCGGCTCCAGTGCATCGTAGCTTTTTCTAAAATATTCATTGAAAAATAAGGGGAAAAGTAAAGGGAAATGCTGCATAACAAGGCCAATTATGAAACAAAACAAACAAAAACAAACAAAAAAAATACATCTTATGCATTATTTTTGAATGTTTAATTGTTATTATAAGCATTTATTGCATTTACAGCGTTTAATATGTATTTATTGATATTATATACACATATATACGTACATATACATCAGCCTGGGGCTGTCGATCGTACTTCGCGGAAAGTGTCTCGGTCCCCATTAACTGCGGAAAGTGAGGGTTCACTGTATTTCACTTTCTAGCAAACGTTTTCTTTTCATTTTGTAGGCTACAAAACATGAACAAAATATGTAGATGCAGAAGAATAAACAATGTGTTTTAGAAATTGAAATGAAAATATTTCCATAGTTGAGATTTCATGCGGTGATGGTGAAGCACAATCATGATGAAGTCGAAGCGATTCTGATGGAGGTGGTTTTACAGAAGTATTTCATCGCATTGGATGGATTGTGGAGAAGATGAACGTTTTAGCAGAGCAACTGCAAACATCTAGCTAAGAACTCCAGGACAGGACAATTTCTGGAGGATTTTGAAATTGCGAGTCAAAAAGTGTATGTGTGTGTGCATATGTGTGTGTATGTGTGTGTGTGTGTGTGTGTGTGTGTGTGTGCGTGCGTGTGTGTGATCATGCACATAGTATGCGACTGTCAACTTGGAGCTCACCGCTTTGAATCCAGGCTGATGCTGGAATCATTCGTGACCAGGAGACCATGGGAGCTCATTGGCCGAGCTCTCATCGGAGATGTCACTCACAGCAATCACCAACCAATCATGGGCGTCTGTTAGCTCATTTGTATGAGGGGCAGTGCATATATCAGTGTTAGGCATGCACAGCCGTTTGTAAACAGCAGGGGGATTGTGAATACTTACACCCTCCATGTTTGATATCCATTCTTTCATTTTCTGTAACCGCTTAATCCTAATTAGGGTGGCGAGGAGGCTGGCGCCCATCCCAGACGACTCCGGGTGAGGGTAGAGTACACCCTGGACAGCTCGCCAGGCCAGAAACATGCTAACGGCTATGCTGCTACTCTTGTCGAAAGTTAGCAATGGTTCTTTTACATGAACCTCTCACCATAGACAGTGAGAGACATGGCCGGCCTTTGATAACCCAGTTAGCTGCACTGGGGTCCCTGTTGATAGTGGTTGTGTAATAGGCAATACTTGATGGGTGGAAATTGGGTAATGCTAAATGGGGCGGGGGGGGGGGGGCATGGATGGACTTGTCTCGTAGGCTTACTGTGCTGATAGATAAATCGCGTGTAATCCTGAAGACTGATCTGATGCTGTAACTCAGTCTTTCATTTCAAATTTGTTGCAAATGGGACAGACACCCGGATTTGCTTTTTCGGACCCAGCGAGAACAATTTATTTAGAAATGTGTCGTTTATTTCATCCGAGCCTTTACTTGTTTCAAAAAGCACAAACAAGCTGGCTTCAGACGTCAGCTGGCATGCCGTAAATCAATACTGTAAAACACAGAGAAGACAGATGGACATGAAAGGCGTTTATTATTGGCAGAGTGAACGTAGTTCATGTTCATTATTCAGTTTATTCAGTTCAGCATTCAGTAAAATATCAACATGTTCAATGAACACATGAATATGAATGTGTGTGTGTGTGTGTGTGTGTGTGTGTGTGTGTGTGTGTGTGTGTGTGTGTGTGTGTGTGTGTGTGTGTGTGTTTAGATTGGTGATGGGGAATTCTCTCCTCTAATGGAGTAATTTATTCTCTGCCGTAACAGGAAAAATCCTTTAATTAGAATGTCAGTCTAAGGACGTCTGTCTCTTGTTAATATGTAGCCCACACTCTCCCTCACGCTCCAGCTGTCTCTCTTCTCTTCCAAATCAACTCCAATCCACTTGCCGCTATTCTGTAATGTAAAAAAAAAAAATAAGGCTGAGTGTTAGTATATTACCGCTAAAGACGCCTTTAAGATGTAGAATAGCGTCGAAACGTTGTTATACGCCAGATGTGAACTGATTCCTGAAACCCCATTCAGATCATGACTACACAGAAAAATCAACATGGTGCTCAAAATGGGTTTATTATGTGGTTGAAACTGAAAGAAATGTGTTTGTATGTGGCATTCCATCTTTTTTCCCTTGCCTTCTTTCAGTCTCTTTCCTGTTACTCCTCTCCTTTTTTAATCGCAGACTCTAGGTTGAGGTTGTTCAAAACCTCAGCTAAAGTTCACATCTGGTATACAGTACAATGCCTTGTTCATACTGAATGTTTGGAGTATTTAAGAAACTGCTGATCTCCTGTAATCTTTATGAAGAGTAGTCGCAAGGGTTTATAATACTGGTTACTGGTGTGGTGACATGCTTCTGGCGTACAGGGATACCTCGCTACTTTGCGCTTCAATTCATGCAGCTTCAGTGCATCGTGGTTTTTAAAAGAATATTAATCGAATTAAAAAATAAGGAAATTAAGAAAGAATCGGAGGAAAAAGTTAAGGAAAATGCCACAAAAACAAGGCCAAATATGCAAAAAAAAAAAAAAAAAAAAAAAGCCCCCGAAAAAAAAAAAACCCAAACAAACAAAGACAAAGAAGCAACCCAAAACCCCCCAACAAAACTATTTACATTTTTATGTGCAGTTCACGTCTGTATGTGTGTGTATTTATATTTTATTTGCATCTTCTGCATTATTTTTGAATGTTTAATTGTTATTACAAGCATTTATAGTGTTAAATATGTATTTATTGATATTATATACTCATATGCACGTACCAATATGTCAGTCGGAGGGGTTGATCCTACTTCGCGGAATTTGGTGGTTGCGGGGGATCTCGGTCCCAATTAACCAAGGAAAGTGAGGAATCCCTGTATACACTCTCTCTTAGCGAGGGCAGAATCCCACCTGGACAGCTCACCGGCCATCGCAGGGCAGAAACACGCTGACAGGTATGCAGCCTACTCTTGACGAAAGTCGTAAGAGTTTATATAGAATGGAAAAAAATAGGAAAAGGTAGTTCTTTGGACGGACGGACGAATGGACACGGACTCACACACACACA
The DNA here is from genome assembly GCA_024760905.1 of Plotosus lineatus. Classification (NCBI taxonomy): domain Eukaryota; kingdom Metazoa; phylum Chordata; class Actinopteri; order Siluriformes; family Plotosidae; genus Plotosus; species Plotosus lineatus. The sequence continues at coordinate 61,494,913 of CM045733.1, read as the reverse complement.
CACACACACACACACACACACACACACACACACACACACAGACACACACACAGACAAAACCATTTATACTCAGATTCAACCTCAGGGTGATTTAATACAGTCAATTAGCCTAATATGAATGTGACTGTCTGTGGGAGGAAACTGTAGTACTTATAAGAGGAAACTTATGCAAGCGTAGCGAGAACGTGAATACTCCACACAGACATTCCTTGGATTTAAACCCAGGATAAAATCAATAAAAATGTAATTTATTTTAAGGCTTTTACCAAATCTTAACCAGGAGTTCCAATAATTTTGGAGGGCATTATAGTTACACCGTGCAAGTTGACAGTGCTAAGTTGATTATCTAAAGTTAATAAATGCCAATCAATCAGTTATCGGTGGAGCACAAGATTCACCGTGGAACATGGCCAGGAAAAGTTACAGATATCATCGATCCCATTTTATGTCTGATGGTTATTTACCAATCTGCCACACACATGCGGATTCCGTGGTTCATTGTGCAGCACCTATGCTCCGATTCATCAGGTTATAGGACCTATGGTGACCTTAGCAAAGGCTCAGCGTGACATGAGAATAATGATATATTTCTCTTGTCACAAAATTGACCATGTGCAAACCAGGAAATATTTGAATTACTTCAAAAACTGTATTCACCATATGTACATATTTTGATAAGATTTTATCCCCCAGGCACGCACTAAAGATTTTGATCCAGTGATTCACAAATAAACTAGGACATGGACCTATTTATTGAAGTTTGAAGTTGGGTAGTTGGAAAATGTGCCAGTTTTATGACGTGTGTACACACATACACTGGGTTGAAATGTGAATATGGAGGCAAACATAAATATTCAGAGTTCTAAACATCCAGACTCCACATTAAAGCTTTTTAAAGCACATTAAAGAAGGTCAAATCAACCGCTATTTTTTTATTACACATTCTCCTATATAAATGCACAGATATTAGGTAATTTTCCTAAATAAATCACAGACCAAGCCCAATAGATTATAGTCTTGTCTCATTTGTTAAATTGAGTTATTTCTCTACTTTTATGGCTTGTGTGAAAATCGGATGAAGTTTCAGGTCATATTATCGCAGAAATATGGAACATTCTTAAAGGTCACAAACTTTCAAGCAACACTGCATGCATGTTACAGAAGACAGACATCATGGCTGACTAGCTCTTGCTCTTGGGCTGGTCAGACTGTGTCTTTGTGTGTTATTGTAGATCCTCATCTTTGCCTATATCAGATGAAAGCATCACCCCATCCCCCCCACACACATTACCCGGCGGGCGATCAATAGGTCACCCATCTCATTACTCCCTGTCAGTCATGTATCCTGTGCTGCACCAGTGCCCAGTTCACACGCATCAGGAAAGTTCTTCTGCCACTGTATTTCATTTCTGCCTTTACCTCACTCATCATCCTCACTTTTTAGTTTCCTGCGCTGTCAGTCTTGCAGCCATCCTAACGTCAAATCCCCAGCTCTCCTAGCCATCCTTGCTTTTACTTCAAGAAAGACAAACCAATGCCTTCTTTTCCTGGCCATTCCCTGAAGGGTGTAGTTGTCATAATGTTGATTGTGTGAGTCATGTATAGATCTTCTAAGAATGACAGGCAATCTCCGCTTTTACACATGCAGCCTGTGCAAAGGGACAGGGGCACAGAGAAAGCTTTGTTTTAAATAATAAGGGGAAGCATGGTGTACATGTAGTGGTTGGAGTGCAATTTGCTGCCTGTGTTATCCTTTCTTTCTGTCATGTAAGAGAGGAAACGTATTGGGTTGCTGAGCAGTATGTTTTCCAGAGTAAAAGTAATCTATGGTTGGTATGAGTTATTTATTTATTTATTTATTTGTTTTATTTTTTATTTTTTTGTTATCTCCCCAGCTCAAGTGATGCTTGACAGAGAATTGAAAATTTTAAACACATCCCTTTGCTCGCCGCAATAGAGTCTGGATCCTGGCTTTTTTTCGTACAGCTGAATATCTCTGAAGGCATTAGTTTGGCTGATCATGCCAGTTTCTACAGACATCATGCTGTTACTTACTGTAAATGTTCTTTCTTCATCTTCTTCTTCATCTTCAAAAACTAATGAGCCTTTCACTTTCAGTAGATAATGGCCCCCTCTGCCCTATGTAGTGCACAGCATGGATCATCCTAAATAGTGCAGTAAATTTTAAATAGAGAGCTGTTTTGTACTCAGCCAAGTCTTTCCCATTGCACCCACTATTTAAAAAGTGATAACGTCCCTCTGGAGCTTCATAATGGCTACACTTAGTAACTGTACGACATATATTAGTAGCTGTTTGACATTTATTAAGTGTGTATCCGCATCATTTAGTTCTGTTTAAACAAAGGAGCGGACTAATCTGGAGCTCTGTACTCATGAACAATAGAACCGGGCTCACGTCAAAGCCGACATCTAGACAAATCATGTCAAGACCCGACCCAGATTGTTTGTTTGTTTTATTATTTATTTATTTATTTAATACATTCAGAGTCGAATGCCATAGATGAGTATCCGAAGATATTTTGGCATTTCACATTTTCTTCACTCTTATTGAGCATAGAAACGTCATTACTTTTAATTTGCCCATCCCCCCCCCATAGCCTTTAACTTTATTTAAAGGTTACTTACTGCATAAACCAAAGACATAATTTTTGCTGATGTGAAATGAGATTGTCTGCTACCTCATATACCCTGCAGAAGTTTAATGGCATTTAGCTGCCATCTAATTATATTACATATTAAATGCAAAGTTAACAGCTTTAAAGTATATGATGAGTGCCGGGTGGTGTTTGGCCTTTTTTTTTTTTTCCTTTTGATTTCGCTATAAATTCGACATGAAGAAATTAAATTAAAAAAAAAAAAAAAAAAAAAAAAAAATTACATAAATTCATCTCGATTTTCGTCCAGCATAACTGCATAGACGTCTACCCTGCAATGGCTCGGAGAGTTGTCCAGGGGTGTAGTCCGCCATCGCCCAGATTCATCTGGCATAGGCGCCAAGCCTCCCCGCGACCCTACTTAGGAATAAGGTAAAGTCCTTTGGGCTTTTTACACCCGAGCCTAGTGGCTCATCAGGTTATCCCTGGTTTCCATAGCGTGAAGCGACTAGGAGTACAACTCCTTCTGGATGGGACGCTAGTCCATCGCGGGTACATAGGAATAAGCTGTTCAAAAAAATGAATGAATGAATAAATAAATAAATAAATTCCTATCCGAAGCTTGGGTTGTACTTTTTTTTCTTCTTCTTCCTTGATTTCTTTGTGTCAGTACTATAGGTAGGTAAGGGTGAGGCTAGGTTGTGGTGTATGGTTTATGGTTCGACTGCACGGTTTAAAAAAAAAAAAAAAAAAAAAAAAAAAAAGAAGCTTTTTGTTGCTCCTGTTTTTCAATCTGTTTCCCTGCTTGAGTTGGAGGTTTAGAGATTGCACTGAAGTGTTACCCATGGAGATTGGGAGGATTAAAACAGAATTGCTGTGGTTTCACATCTGGCCTGTCCCGGTAGAGTAACTCGCTGTGCAACACCTCATTGGTGTCCCTTGGCTGACTCTCGTTTATTTCAGGGCAGAGTGTTGAGGCAGAGACGAAGAAATGTGAAGAAATGACGTACTATGTATGCACGGAGATGGAAAGGTGGAGATGTTGTCGTGCATGGATAATTTGGCGCTGTGATTTAGCATACGCTTGCACTGAGATGGAGTTGTTTGGGGATAAGCTAGAGGGGTAATGTGCAATGTGGCACCCCTGAGTCCTGTTATCCCACATGAAATTCTCTCTCTCTCTCTCTCTCTCTCTCTCTCTCTCTCTCTCTCTCTCTCTCTCTCTCTCTGAGTAGTGAGCTGAGTGTGTGTGTGTGTGTGTGTGTATGTGTGTGTGTGTGTGTGTGAAAATGAAACCTGAGCAGAATGTGGTGAGCAGGCAGTTTGTTTTAAATATGTTTTTATGTTACTGTTTTTCTTCCATGCCAAAGAGATAAAAGAAAAGGCTAACTTGTGGTCTGACGCCGTGTCTGATGCTTTGTCCGAGTGCCAAGGACAAACTGCAGTACTGTCTATAGTGTTGGTCATGTTCTCTGTAGCTGTAATCACTTAACCCTCATATGTCTGTTCATATGAATAGTTTTTGAAAGCAAAGGTCACACGCTGCTGTGGTGTCACCCTGCGTTCTCTCTCTGTGCCCGTTTATAATGAAATGGCTGTGTGGCTGGCAGTTTTAATTAAAGTGCCACTGCTGGTGTGGGCATATCACATCTCATCTCATCAGTGCCATAGCTACTCAATGTCATCCATCTCTCTCTCTCTCTCTCTCTCTCTCTCTCTCTCTCTCTCTCTCTCTCTCTCTTCATTCTTACCTAAAGGTATTATGAGGTCTGTCTTGTTTTTTTTTTTTTTTTTTTGTTTTTACATAAGCTACTCAGTGGTACTGTTGCATATTAAATCATTTGGCTTATTATACCATTTATCACATAGCTTTTGATATTAATTTCCTTTTTTTTAGATTCTCTCAGTACAAATGACATCAGTAGCTTAATATATATATATATATATATATATATATATATATATATATATATATATATATATATATATTTTTTTTTTTTTTTTTTTTTTTTTTTTAGTATAATTTGTCATGTTGCCTGAACGTATTCCATAAAAAATGCTCATCTGCCCTTAAATATGGTGAGACAGACAATGCTAACCCAAACAAAGCTTAGAGCAGTGAGCTTCCATCAGCAGCTAAACAGATGATGGATGGGATGAGAGGAGAAAGGAATGGGCTCGTGCCTGTCTCTGGTGCTTTATAATTGCTTGAGAAAAAGGATGCTCAGCAGCCCATACTGTTGTCTTAATGGGATTATTTCCCCAGCTGGTCTAGTAGAGAGAGAGCGAGAGAGAGAGAGAGAGAGAGAGAGAGAAGTAGTAATCTGATTCTGTCTGCTGTATTTCATTGAAAGACAGTCAGTCAACTCTTTACACATCCACCTTCGATTGCAGGTGGCAGAACCTGTGCAGAGATCTGAGCCTCTATGAAGATGAGATCAGCTGACTTTCTTGAGGGATGTGATTACAGAGGGGGGAAAAAAAAAAAAAAAAAAAAAACACATGGCAAAATTTCGTTAACACCTGACCATCACAGTCATGTGTGCTTGCGAAACATGTTACTCCATATTCAAGTCCCCTTATGAGCAGCCTCCACTTTTCAGTGGAGGTTTTCCACTTGATCTGGCGTGTGACTGTGGGGATTAGCCCATTCATTAGCGAGGTCAGGCACTGATGCTGGGTCAGGAGGTCTGGTACATAATCACCATTCCGGTTCATTCCAAAGGTGCTTAGCTGGGTTGAGGTCAAGGCTCTTTAGAAGCCACTTGAGTTTTACACTTGTACCTCAGCAGACCATGTCGTCATGGACCTCATATTTTGTACAGGGGTACCGTCATTCTCAAAGGTTTGGGCTCCATTGCAAAGCAAATAAACATTCAAATTATGCGACACAAGGGGATCCGATACAAGTACACGGATCCCTCACTTTCTGCGATTAATTTTGACTGAGACACCCGTCGCCCCCGTGACCACCGAAATCCTTAAAGTAGGATTACTCCACAACCCCCCGACGCCCCCTGACTGATGTATACAGACGCTCCCCGACTTACATTTTTAATTGGTTCCGGACGGCCGAACATAAGTTGAAAGTGAATGTAAGTTGTTACAGTGACGTGTGGCGTATGATACTCATACTGTACTATACATCCATAAATACCATTGCCATATCTCATAAAACACCCCTAAATCAATTATTATAAACATAACATTTTAAAATAATATCAAAGATATCAAATTATATCAACATTAATTTAAAATAAATTATATTCAAGCAAAATAATTTCAAATTGATAAATTTTAATCTAATTCACACATCAAATATCAAATATAACCTTTAACATTCTCTACGATGTGATTTTTCTACTTGTAAATGGTTCCGATGATCGACGGATGGTCACATGACATGAAGCTGAGCCGACTGACTTTACATGAAGCTTAAAACAGCCAATCAACGCTGACAATATGTGAGGCGCTCATTACCGAAAGTAGTACACTTGCTGGGAGTAGTTTACTTGCTTGAAACAAAGCGCGGGTTATACGGACTTCTTTTAAGTGTGCAAGGGCGCCGTTGAACTCGTTTAGTACTCAGCCTGCACTGATGTGAATCACTGATGTGAATCAGCACAGCAGAGTTTTCTTATATATATATATATATATAAAACTGAACTAGGAAGGAGAGGCACGTTCAGTCTTGTTTGTAAACAATGGATGCAGCGTCATTATGTCATTACGTCAGCGTACTACGTAGGTACATCTAAATTCAAAATTTGACTTTAAAAAAAAAACAAAAAAAAAAAAACCATAAAAGCGAAAAAACGTAAAACGGATGAACGTAAGTTGGGGAGCGTCTGTACATACATGTATATGTGTATATCATATCAATAAATACATATCCAAAGCTATAAATGCTTACAATAACAAATAAACATTCAAAAATAATGCGTATGATGTAAATAAAATATAAATACACACACATACAGATGCAGATGTGCGTGCACGCGCTCAGATGCGCACCTCGCAACAATGTAAGTAGTTTTGATGGGAGGTTTTGGGTTGGTTTTGTTTTTGTGTTGGTTTAGGGTTTTGTTTTGTTTTTTTGTTTTTGCATAATTGGCCTTGTTTTTGTGGCATTTTCCTATTCTTCCTTAATTCCCTTATTATTATTATTTTTTTTTAATTCAATGAATATTACAAAACAAACAAACAAAAAAAACACTGAAGCTGCATGAATTGAAGCGCGAAGTAGCGAGGGATCCCTGTACTGTATGTAGTTTTTACCTTCGTGGTAACACCTAGGGGACGACCTCCATGTGGGTAGGATATTCAGGTGTCTACATACTTATGGCCTTATACAGTATAGTGTACATATATAAGAATTGAAACCAGGATTTGTCTGCATTCAGTAGAAGTCTCCACAGACCTTAGTTTAATTATAGCAGTCATTCTTAATACCTCAAACATTTACTTAAAAACTCATTGGAACTCACATCAAGTGCAAGTGAAACTTTAAAAGGCATCTTTCTCCAGGCACTTAGTATAATTCCATTTATCATCATAGCAATTTAGCAATAAACACTTTTTCTAGCCTTTAACTCAATAATTCCACAGATAATTTTAACATTAAATAAAGGCTGCTAGGAAAAATGCCTCCCCCCCTCCTCCTCCTCATCCCACAATCTGTCGTTCAGAGGAAAAAAAAAAAAGTAACTGCTTTAACAATTATAATTCAAGTTGCTGCTTTCAGATCCTATCAGACTTGTTAGGTCATGCTTTCTAGTCCAGCCCACACCATGTCACCATCTGTGTCAATACATGTAAATCCTTTTATAAAAGCCTGTGGTTCTGAGTGTGGAGGCAAATATGTGAACGTGTTAACAAATCGGACAAAAAAATAAGAAATCCTTAAGCTCAATGGCCAAAAAAAACAGTAAAAAAAAAACAAAAAAAAAAAACAAACAAATAAAAAAACCCAAAGAAAATACAAACAACAACGACACGCTCACCCTGGATTTACATCGGGTGTGATGTCCACGATCTCCGTGATTAAAAAAAAAAAAAAAAAAAAAAAAAAAAAAAAAAACCACTGCAGAGCGATCCACGATTCATGAGCATGCATGAATTGAAGTAAAAAAAGGAGGCAGGGGGCATCTCAGAGATTTTGAAGGATTCGTTTTTCAAAGTTCATCAAGCTCCCCTACGGTGGATCATCATGGCCCGTTACGGTCCGTTAACGTCTACTATGCTCTGTTATGATTCCCCCACTCTATCACGATTGGCATCAAATCATAAAACATCCAGGGCAGTGGTGGCTTCACGGTTAATGCAATGGATTATAATCCGAAGGTCAGCGGTTCAAACACCACTGTCGTCAATGTTGGGCCCTTGAGCAAGGTCCTTAACCCTCATTTTTGCTCAAGTTGTATAAAAAAGTGCATGTCTTGTGCATTCCACAAGACAGTTGGTAAGAGTAGGACCTGTCTTCGTACGCATACAAAGACTGGGTCCGGCTGATTGTGACTAAGAAACCACCAAATTGGTTCAGTGGACAAGAACCCGGACCTTGCAAAGCATCGCGGAGCACAACCAGGGCACCGTGAGACACACCGCTGATCATCCGCTGCATCCTGACCTATCTCTAGCCGTCTCGACTATCTCGTGCCACCGGACTCAAATAGACCGGGGTGACAGAGTGAGGCTGACGGGCTCCGCAACTCTCCCTCACTTAAATCCAAGTCAAGTGCAAGTCATGAGTTCACCCACACCGCAGACCATCGATCTGATATGAAGTCATGATCATCTTCAACCTCGAAAAAATAATAAGATAATTGTAAGACGCTCTGGGTCAGAGTAAATTATAATGTTAAACAAAATGTAAATAATAATCTCGGCAAATTTTTTTGTCAGTCCAAAATTTTTCCGCAATCATCACATGTCCACCAAGCCCATCAAGATCATCGGAAATCCATCAAGTTCCCACCAGGTCATCATGATTCAATCCCGTGACCTCCACACTCATTACGTTTCTCTCATATCGTGGAAATCGCAGACATCGCGCCCCAGTGTAAGTGCAGGGTAAAAGAGATACAAAAAGCATGTCAGGAAACGTAGAAACAAGACACGCAGATGTTTAACGTGACACTAATTTTGAAAACATGACAGTATTCATTCATTCATTCATTCATTCATTCATTTGCTGAACCACTTAATCTGACTTGGGGTTACAGTGGGGCTGAATCCTATCTCAGCTCACTCTAGGCAAACGGTACACCCTGAACAGCATGCCAGATCATCAGCGCCAAGACACACACACACACACACACACACACACACACACACACACACACACACACATTCACACTCACAGACACACACAGGGGCAATTTTGAACAGCCAGTTATCCTAATGTGTATGTCTCTGGACAGCCCATGACTTTAACCCAGAACCATTTTTTTTTTTTTTTTTTTTTTTTTTGAGGTGGACATTATACCCACTACATCTTCATTCCACCCAGTTTCACGAGACTATAATTTCAGAAATATGAGCTTTCTTTTATTTTTCTTTTTTTCTTTTCCTTTCGGCTGTTCCCTTTTTCTCAGGGGTCGCCACGGCGAATCATCTGCCTCCATCTTCATGGAAGTCATAGTAATGATTCGCATGTTTGATTCGGCATAGGTTTTTACGTCGGATGCCCTTCCTGACACAACCCTTTTAGCAAGCGGCAGCAACACGCTGACAGCTATGCAGCTACTCTTTACGGAAGTCAGCAATGGTTCTTTTACATGAACCTTGCACTTTAGACAGTGAGAGACATGGCTGGCCTTTGATAATCCAGTTAGCTGCACGGGGGGAGGGGGGGGCAACCTTGTGGAGAGTGGGACTTGAACCCCCAACCTTATCCAGCGCCCTATACCACCAGTCCACCACCACACTTTCAGAAATATGAGCAATTGTGTAAAATGCGAGCAGCAGATTCAGAAACACGTCAACATTAACTCAAAGTGAAAAGATTAGGTCTTTATTAAACATTACATGAGCTCCAGCTCGTATCAGTCTCATATCAATCTGAGTTGCGAATGTTTACATGAATAAGAAATATGACCCAAAAATTGATTTACTGAAGTGTTTGCTCTTGCTTGGTGTGAAAACCTGTGAGAATTAAGCTATTAGAATGAAAACCATTTATTGCAGCACTTACGTGATATAAGTGCGTGAATGCTGAAAATCTGCCAAAGGAAAGAATTACGCTTCACTATACATAAGGAAGATAATTTACTTTGCATGACGTATTGTGTTTGCTGGGCGAACCTGATAACGGGCTGAAAAAGTGCTGAAACATTGAAAGTTGTGTCCAGTCAGCAGTGAGCAGTACTACGCTTTCCTTTTCTCGGTTCATTCAAGCTAATGTAAATGTGTTTTTGAATTAGCTGTTATATTTGTGCTTTGTAAATAGAAAAAAAAAAAAAAAAAAAAAAGAAATAACTTCTCAACGTATCCAGAATGGAGATTGCTGTTCTGGTAAATAATGTAAAAGCTGATTCATGGCTCCTTTTAATCAGGTTTACAAAGCTTTAGTAGCTCAGTAAAGCACTTCTGAGAACGGGAACGTGAGGCAATTCAGAAAAGCCACCCTCTGGAACACAAGTATGCGAATGTGCCGCCCACCTCTGCAGATATTGGCTGGCGGTATGAAGGAGGATTGATGAGGGCTTTGATCCTGTTACTGTGATAAATGTTTGTTTCAGTAGTCAGCATTGGACAGTAGCGTCTTTACCAGGATCACAACTACTGGGATCCCTCGCTAGTTTGCGCTTCATATTTATGCGGCTTCAGTGTATCGTGAGTTTTTTTTTTTTTTTTTTCTAAAAATATTCATCAAATTAAAAAATAAGGAAATTAAGGAAGAATAGGGGGAAAGTCAAGGAAAGTGACACAAAAACAAGGCCAATTATGCAAAAAAAACAACAAAAAAAACAACAACAAAAAAAAAAAATCCCTAAACAAACACAAAACAAAAAACAACCCAAAACCTCCCATCAAAATTAGTTACATGGTTGTGAGGTGGACATCGGAGTGCGTCCACGTGTGTCTCTATGTGTGTGTATTTACATTTTATTTACATATTATGCATTATTTTTTCATGTTTAATTGTTATTATAAGCATGTATAGCAGTGAATATGTATTTATTGATATTATATACACATATACATGTACGTATATGTCAGTAAGGAATGGGGGGTTGGGGGGGGGGGGGCTGATCCTACTTCGAGGAATTCGGTGGTCACGTTGGGATCTGCTCATAGCAAGAAGGTACCGGGCTTAATACATTGTGCGTGACGTTTGCATGTTCTTCCTGTGCTTACATGTGTTTCCTCAAAACTCTCCGATTTCCCCCAGCAGACCAAAGACGTGCATTTGGTCACCTGGCGACTCTAAATTGCCGATCGGTGGGAATGTAAGTGTAAATGATTGTTTGCGTCTGTGTTATCCCTGTAATGGAATAAGGATGTTCAGGGTGTAGCCCCGCCTTTCACCCAATGTCAACTGGGATTGGCTCCAGCTTCCCCTGCTAACATGATGGATAAGCTGTGTAAATAATGTAAGGATGGATAGATGAATGGATGGATTAGTGGGTGGGTGGATGGATATTAAAGTGGCTTGGTCTTGTGATCCAGACATCCAGCAGTGACACTAGACCAGTGGTCGTTTCACTTTTGTGAGATACCGTGCGTGATTTTTATACTTATTGGTCAACATATTTACATTTACATTTATATATATATATATATATATATATATATATATATATATATATATATATATATATATATAAGCAAAATCAAGTCCACTGTCTTTTATTACCACATTTGTATTTTCACTGTTTGTATTATTGTTCATTAAACATTCTGGCATCTGACAGTGGCCTGAGCTCTCCATCTAAAGGAAGCCGGGGCTATTAAAAAGAAGCACTGGGCAAGATAGGTTCTTCTCCATTAGGTTAGCATGGCTAATGATCCCACCACATCCGTTGTTTATCTAAAATGGAGCACTCTTGGAAGAGGAGGGAGCTATCGAAATGTCTGTGTGTGGGTGGGTGGGGTAGTTGATGATGGGGCAATAGGGGTTTGCAGAAAGGAAGAAAAATGTTGCATCATTGCTCAGCAAAAAGGAAGTTTTAGGAAAATATCCACCAACCTGCAGGAAAAAAAGAAAGCGGGTGGGGGGTGGGGGGTGGGGGTGGGGGGGCATCAGGAGATTATGTTCAAAAGAATGTGTGAAGAAGAAAGTGATGGAGGCAGCGATAGGCATAGTTGTGAGGGGCGGAGTGGAGAGAGAGAGAGAGAGAGAGAGAGAGAGAGAGTAATAATAAACATGACACACACACAGACAGAGGCTCATTGTAAGGCCCAGTCACAGTTTGTCTCATTTCCATATCAGTCCGGACGGTGGTGGCCTGGTGGTAAAGATGCTGGATCACTGACCTTAAGGTTGGGGGTTCAAGCCCCACTCTCAATGGGTTGTCACTGTCCGCCCCCCCAGTGCAGCAAACTGGGTTATCAATGGCCGGCTATGTCTCTCACTGTCTGTGGTGGGAGGTTGATGTAAAAGAACCATTGATGACTTTCGACAAGAGAAGATACATCGCCATCAGCATGTTTCCACCCTGCGATGGTCTGGCGAGTCGTCCAGGGTGTACTCTGCCCTTGCCTGGAGTTGGCTGGGATGGGTTACGCGGTTACAGAAAATGAACGAATGACATTTCAGTTCATGTAGGCTTGATAAGGAACGATATACAGAATGCTTTCCGTGTTCATCCCACTTCATTTTTTTTTTTTTTTAGCACACACACACACACACACACACACACACACACATTCTATACATTGTGAATCATATTTAAAGATGTAACCTATAACAGTGTTCACTCTGTATCTGTGGAGCATGGTGTTACTCACTACGCTCACAGAGGGAAGCAGAATAAACACAATATGCTGTTTCTTCGCTGTCCTACTGTCTCACATTTTCTCATGTTTACCGATAATTGAAATTTGAGGAGGTGCCAGAAAAGATTGCCGTCAGTAACACTTCAGGAGCCGGAAGCTGTGTGGGTTGCACGTCAGTCTGAGAGGCGCTGCAGAAGGTGCGAATGGATGCATGTTGTGAATTATAGTTTTTCTTGTTGTTGTTTCCCGCACACGATACATTTCAGATATTACATATGCATAGTTTAAAATTTCAATCACCATGTACACGGAAGAAAATAGTGGAAAAATCCCAATGAGGCTGGAAGGGCGTCTCCGGAGACGCCGGAGTGAAAGGTTTTATGCCGTTTTCTGAATGTCGGACGGTGATGTCTACGTTTATCCAAATACAGTGTAGTACACAATAACTGTGTGCAGGCACCCGACTGACATCAACTCCTTACACTGAAATAATAATAAACCAATCATTCTTACACAAAAATCCTAAAATCTCCTTGTCAAATATTGAAATATAGAACGTGCAAGTGAGGTTGTAGTCAGGTGATCAGACACTACACTTTACACTGAGTTGTATAGACACTTTGGTGCAGGTGTGTGTGTGTGTGTGTGTGTGTGCATGTGTGCGCGCGCGTGTGTGTGTGTGTGTGTGTGTGTGTGTGTGTGTGTGTGTGTGTGTGCATGTGTGCGCGCGCGTGTGTGTGTGTGTGTGTGTGTGTGTGTGTGTGTATGTCTGTGTGTGTGTGTGTGTGTGTGTGTGTATGTATGTATGTCTGTGTGTGTGTGTGTATGTGTATGTGTATGTGTGTATGCGTGTGTGTGTGTGTGTGTGTGTGTGTGTGTGTGTATGTATGTCTGTGTGTGTGTGTGTGTGTGTGTGTATGTGTATGTGTGTATGCGTGTGTGTGTGTGTGTGTGTATGTATGTATGTATGTCTGTGTGTGTGTGTGTGTGTGTGTGTGTGTGTATGTGTATGTGTGTATGCGTGTGTGTGCCTGTGTGTGCCTGTGTGCGCGTGTGTGTGTGTGTCTGTGTGCGTGTGTGTGTCTGTGTGTGTGTGTGTGTCTGTGTGTGTGTGTGTGTGTGTGTGTGTGTGTCTGTGTGTGTGTATGTGTGTGTGTGTGTGTGTGTGTGTGTATGTGTGTATGCGTGTGTGTGTGTGTGTGTGCCTGTGTGTGCCTGTGTGCGCGTGTGTGTGTCTGTGTGCGTGTGTGTGTGTGTCTGTGTATGTGTCTGTGTATGTGTCTGTGTATGTGTCTGTGTATGTGTCTGTGTGTGTGTGTGTGTGTGTGTGTGTGTGTGTGTGTGTGTGTGTGTGAGTGTGTGGTTCACACTGTCACCACATGAGACACCAGGACCACATCAACGTCCTATTTCGGAGCCACAATTTCAGGAAAGAGACGAGCTAAAAGCACGAAATAGGTAAAGGAACAAGAGAAAAAAGGTGAGAGTTAAGGAGAGAAAGGCTTAAAACTAGAAAGAGAGAGACAGAGGACAGGGAAAAAAAATCAAGGAATGGAGGCTCTGACAGCCGGCCGTGTCAGACCCAGGTGTCTCTCAGCTGCGGAAAGAGGACACAGAGCTTTTAGCATAACTACACTGTGTGCTTTCATGCTTATAGAACCATTCATTAGGAGAATTTTACACAGTAGATCAGGGCCATGAATGTGGCTAGTGGAGCATCTGTGGCTATTAGTAGAGTACTCGAGTGTGTGTGTGTGTGTGTGTGTGTGTGTGTGTGTGTGTGTGTGTGTGTGTGTGTGTGTGTGTGTGTGTGTGTGTGAACATACTATGCACTTTCTCTTTCTGAGAAACTAACTGATGTTTAAAGTTAATTTCATGATTACGTGTATGCAAATGATTTAATCTCCGTTCAGTCACAATAGCATTAGTGGAAAATACTGTACATGCTCAGCACATCCGCACCACGACAAGAAGCTCCTGGGTTCAATTGCAGAACTTTTCCTGGTGTTTCTGTGTGAAGTATGCATGACCTCCCCATACATCCATTCATTTGTTTGTTCATTCATTCATTCATTCATTCATTTTCTGTAACCGCTTAATCCTAATTAGCGCCAACTTTGAGCGAGGACAGAGCACACCCTGGACGGCTCGCCCGGCCATCGCAGGACAGAAACATGCTGACGGCTATGCAGCTCCTCCTGTCGAAAGTTAGCAATGTTTTTTTTTTTTACACGAACCTCACACCATAGACAGTGAGAGACATGGCCGACCTTTGATGACCCAGTTAGTGCACTGGGGGGGGACAATGACAACCCATTGTGAGTGGGGCTTGAACCCCTAACCCCTAACTAGGATC
>CM045733.1:61467500-61472500 GCA_024760905.1 Plotosus lineatus | reverse complement strand
TGGTTTTATATTGCCTGTCACACACACATGGGAATGGCAATTAACACCCACCACCATTCACTTCTGTGTACACACGTGTGCCATAAAAATGGTGGAATTAGAAGTTAGAATTAGATTAACACCTGGCTGCTCACTATAGCATATGGGATGGTCAGCTACCTTTTAGTTAGTGCGTTCATGGTGTTGCGCATCACATGAGATCGGCGTCCATGATGAAATATTTTAGATTATAGTTGGCTGGCCAGCACAGCAGTGAAGCATGTAGTGTGTATATGTTCTCCAGTTTCTTCCCACCTCTTATCGTGGCACACCGAGTTTAATTTACCAAAAGACTCGGGTTCAAAAATCCTCCCTTCTGGATCTTCTTTTCCTTTCGGCTGTTCCCTTCAGGGGTCGCCACAGCGAATCATCTGCCTCCATCTCACCCTATCCTGTGCATCTTCTTCTCTTACACCATCTACCTTCGTGTCCTCCTTCATCACATCCATAAATCTCCTCTTTGGTCTTCCTCTAGGCCTTCTGCCTAGTAGTTCCAACCTCAGCATCCTACTACCAATATACTCACTATCCCTCCTCTGTACATGTCCAAACCATCTTAATCTAGCCTCTCTGACTTTGTCTCCAAAACATCTTACATGTGCTGTCCCTCTGATGTACTCATTTCTGATCTTGTCCATCCTTGTTACTCCCAAAGAGAACCTCAACATTTTCATCTCAACGATCCTCCTCACTGGATCATAGTTTATAGATGGTTGGTTGGCATCCTTCTGTCTTGAGAGACAGCGGGGTTTACGCCATGGATCAGTTCATGGAACTCCGGGCGAGGGCAGAGTACACCCTGGACAGCTCGCCAGGCCATCGCAGGGCAGAAAACGCTGACGGCTTTGCAGCTACTCTTGTCGAAAGTCAACAATGGTTCTTTTACATGCCTCGCACCATAGATAGTGAGAGATATGGCCGGCCTTTGATAGCCCGGTGAACCGCAGTGGGTAGGGGCAGTGACAACCTCTTGATAGTTGGGCTTGAACCCCCCAACTTTGGGATCAGTGATCCAGCACCTTTACCACCAGGCCACCACTGCCCCATAATTTATCTAGCTTTGGGTGTCTCTGTGTAGATTTCTGCCACAGTTATTTTCTACCTCGTGAGGATTCAATGTAGTCCATGGTTGTGTTGGGGCAACGTTGCTGACCTTGGGTTTGGTTTGGCCGGGAATAACCTCGTTCAGCCTCAGACCGAGGCCTGTGTTTGAATGTGCTGTCTCTTCTTGAGTCTGCCGCTCAGAGTCTGCAACATGCACATCACCAAGGTCCCATTTTCTGGCCCTTCTGCAAGTCTTCTGGACATCATCCACGTATTTAATTATATTTAATATACACAGTACTATATGATCATTTAATAATCAATTCATCATCAGTTCATTTTCTGTAACCGCTTAATCCTAATTAGGGTCGCGGGGAGGCTGGCGCCCATCCCAGCCAACTTCGGGCGAGGGCAGAGTCCATCCTGGACAGCTCGCCAGGCCATTGCAGGGCGGAAACACGCCAACGGCTTTGCAGCCTACTCTTGTCGAAAGTCAGCAATGGTTCTTTTACATGCCTCACACCATAGACACTGAGAGACATGACCCGCCTTTGATAACCCAGTTAGCTCCACTGGGGATAATAATCAATTAATAGTTCAATTACAATTGCACTCCCTCCTCACCCCCGGTGGTTCCGCATAGGACGAAGCTCCAGCGTGTCCTTTAAATCTATGAATCTCCTTCCACATGTGCGTTTTATTCACGTGGCTCGACCTTTAGTCTCACCTCTTCATCTTAATATAATTTATGACATCATCTGAGAAAGCATTTTAGAAGATTAGAGAAGAGGCTGAAGAGAGGAAGAGGAAAATAATAACGTGAAACAACAAGATGTGCATAATGAAGCATCTTCAATAAAACTAAGTGTCACAGGCATGCAAGCTCAGCTGACAAGATAATATATTTACCAAAAATGTGAGTGTTAGCCCTGTGATTATTTATGTATTTATTTATTGTGTTTGTTGCAGTGATTGCTGAACTCAGCTGAACAGCAAAATTTCACAAACATAAAAGTTACTTCCATGATGGGCGGGTCTGTCTGTTACAGCGGAACAGCATAAATAATAAGTACATGATTGATTTGTGTAGGAATTTAAAAAAAATCGTATGCCTGCATATGCGTGTGAATTTTTGAAATGGCGCCTAGATGTGGATGTGTGTGACTTGGCCTTACAATGGTCTTGAAAGATGTTCAGGGTTCAGGGAAGGGGGGGGGGGGGGGGTTTGGTTATCTGAAACACTAATCCCATTGCCTGGGTTTGGAAAATGAGGCGTGTGCGATGTTCTGATCTCAGCCTTTCATACTTGTATACGCACCCGAGGACCAAGGCCTGACACAGGCGGCGCTTATATTCTTCTCTCGATGTTTCGTTGCCATGCTCCGGAACATTCCCTTGAACGCAGCCACTATATTACTATATGCTTGATGCATAAGCATTTACAGGGATCCTTCACTTTCCGAGGTTAATAGGGACCGAGGACCCCACCCCACCCCCACCACATTTTTTTTTTTCAATGAATACAGTAATTTTGAAAAACCCGCGATGCACTGAAGCCGCAGAAACTTGACGCACGAAGTAGCGAGGGATCACTGTATAGTACACGATGTACATGTAGGTTATACTAGACTTGTGCAAACTAGGCATTTTAAACATTTTTGAGACGTCACTAGACATACTTACAAAAATTTCTTTGGGTTGAGAAAAGGTGTGTGCGGGGGAGGGGGGGGGCTTCAGCCTCCCCTCGTTGGACGTGGCCCCTGTATGGATTCCACCTGGGTGGCTGCGTTTTTATCCCGACTACATGAAGTCACAGTAAGCAAAATGCTGATTGAAACTTTTTTTTTTTTTCCTATCACCATTTCTGGTCCGACTGGATATTTCTGGATATGCACAGATCAGCCATAACATTAAAAAAGTGATGAGTAATGATAGATGAACCAAGTAATATTATTTGTCTAATTACAGTGGCACTTGCCAAAGAGTGGGATGTGTGTCAGGAAGTAAACCATCAGTACTCAGAGTTGACATGTCGGAAGCAGGAACAAATGAGCCACCATAAGAGTATGAGTAGCTTTGACAAGCACCGCATTGTAATGGCTAAACGACCGGGTCTGTCCATCTTCAAAATGTCAGCTCATGTAGAGTGTTCCTGGTATGCAGATATAAGTCCCTGCCAAATATGGCCCAAGGAAGGATATCCGGTGAGTTGGCAAGTGTTATGACTGCCCGAGATTCACTGATGTGCATGGGTAATGAAGGCGAGTACATCTGGACTGATCCCACGGAACAGCTACAGTGGCACAAACCGCTGAAAGAAAGATGTGAGAACACGCAGTGCATTGCAGCTTGGTACATATGGGGCTGCCTAACCACAGACCAATCAAGTGGTGTTAATCCTACACCTGATTGGTGTAGAACGGACACTATACTGCATCTCCAGGAATAAATGATATTCTGTAAAGAGGGCGAGGAGAATTGAAGCCACCAGTATCGCCGATAACAGATGTTGTTTCCAGCGATACATAGCAAGCAATGTTTCCAATCATCTACGCAAATATGTCATGCATTCTGTCAGGTTATTGCCAGATTGCCCCAGGTCATATCCACGTTCTTTTTTGTTTCTTCTTCTTTTTTTTAAATTGATGAATAGGTGTAATGAGTGAAAGGATCGCATTCAAGTCTGTTTTGAGAAATTGAGCTGAGATCAGCAGAAATTCCAAGCTGACTCCATCCCGTCGGTGTTTTCTAGCAATGGTTGGGTGCTAGTCATGTGGGTTAACTATTCAGAGGTGTGCTAGTCATGTGGTTAAACTATACAGAGGTGTGCTAGTCATGTGGGTTAACTATCCAGAGGTGTGCTAGTCATGTGGTTAAACTATCCACAGGTGTGCTGGTCATGTGGTTAAACTATACAGAGGTGTGCTAGTCATGTGGGTTAACTATCCAGAGGTGTGCTAGTCATGTGGTTAAACTATACAGAGGTGTGCTAGTCATGTGGGTTAACTATCCAGAGGTGTGCTAGTCATGTGGTTAAACTATCCAGAGGTGTGCTAGTCATGTGGTTAAACTATCCAGAGGTGTGCTAGTCATGTGGTTAAACTATCCAGAGGTGTGCTAGTCATGTGGTTAAACTATACAGAGGTGTGCTAGTCATGTGGGTTAACTATCCAGAGGTGTGCTAGTCATGTGGTTAAACTATCCACAGGTGTGCTAGTCATGTGGTTAAACTATACAGAGGTGTGCTAGTCATGTGGGTTAACTATCCAGAGGTGTGCTAGTCATGTGGTTAAACTATCCAGAGGTGTGCTAGTCATGTGGTTAAACTATCCAGAGGTGTGCTAGTCATGTGGGTTAACTATCCAGAGGTGTGCTAGTCACGTGGTTAAACTATCCAGAGGTGTGCTAGTCATGTGGGTTAACTCTCCAGAGGTATGCTAGTCATGTGGGTTAACTATCCAGTGGTGTGCTAGTCATGTGGGTTAACTATCCAGTGGTGTGCTAGTCATGTGGGTTAACTATCCAGAGGTGTGCTAGTCAATTGGGTTGACTATCCAGAGGTGTGCTAGTTATGTGGGTTAACTATCCAGAGGTGTGCTAGTCATGTGGTTAAACTATCCAGAGGTGTGCTAGTCATGTGGGTTAACTATCCAGAGGTGTGCTAGTCATGTGGTTAAACTATCCAGAGGTGTGCTAGTCATGTGGGTTAACTATCCAGAGGTGTGCTAGTCACGTGGTTAAACTATCCAGAGGTGTGCTAGTCATGTGGGTTAACTATTCAGTGGTGTGCTAGTCATGTGGGTTAACTCTCCAGAGGTGTGCTAGTCATGTGGGTTAACTATCCAGAGGTGTGCTAGTCAATTGGGTTGACTATCCAGAGGTGTGCTAGTTATGTGGGTTAACTATCCAGACGTGTG
>CM045733.1:61425000-61465000 GCA_024760905.1 Plotosus lineatus | reverse complement strand
TCTCTCTCTCTCTCTCTCTCTCTCTGCATTAAGGCCAAGTCTTTATCTTTTGCTCATTGCGTTTTTATATATTTTTAATCATACTAAATAAGTAGAGCATGTCCATCCTTCCCAAAGTAATAAAATAAGACACACCAACTCATAGCTCCCCTGTTCCCATCTCTTATTACCTCTGGATATTATATTAGCCGGATCCGACTCCCAAATTCAGTGAGGCACTGCACCCGTGACCAAATACTTCATAGCTATCACTTCAGCTCAGTGATCCCATATCCATGAATGATCATCAGTAGTCGGTGGCGAAACGGAGAAGGGGGGGGGGGGATCTCGGAATAATGAAAGTTATATTTGTTGAGGGTCTGGTGAGAAATGAAATGGAAAAAGAAGAATGCCGAGGGAGGAGAAAAGAAAACAGTAAAGGAATACACAGTGTAGCCGTGCACACATCACAAAGGCAAACAAGCGGCGATCTTAAAAAAAAGCGCGGTCTCAATCATTGCGTTGGGATTTTCCTAAACTGAGAAAAACGAGTTTGGCTTCCAGGTCGATTCTCAAAATGATCGAGAGGGAATTCAAAAGATGAGGGGCGATGAAATGTAATTTTAATTTTATTTCCTTTTTATGATCATTTTGCAATCGTTTAAAAAAAAAAAAAAAAAAAAACCCAGCTCTGCGTCATCGGAAAGAGAAAAAAAAATCACACTTGAACGCAATTAACGATTGAAATACACGGTTGAGCGGATGATATAAGCAAACGTTTTAAGGGCCTGGAGAGAAGTGAGGAGAGAAATGGTACCGCGAGAGAACTCAGCATGACTGAAGTCAGCACTTTGAGCCCGAACGCTGTTTATTCTGCGGCAGCATGGCATTGTAGACGTGATATCATGATCTGTCAGAATAAATTTGAGGATAGCTCCGGATAGTCGTGACTACAGTTAGGCGACACAAGTACATAGCATCCAGTTCGGCTCATACCTTCTGTGCTCTGCAGAAATGCAGATTGGGAGATGTACTACAGGGTGTTCGGTATAGGATGTAACTGAAAGGGAGCTTACATGATACCCTCGCACTCTCTGACACACATGGGAAGCTCTGCATGAGTAATACCAGAGTAATTCCGCAGCACTGACATTAACATGAAGGCCGCTCCATTCCGAGGTGTCACCTGTTGTCATGCGGTCTCACTGAAAGTACTCCTGCATGAGTACTCCATGAAAACTCTTGCTGTATGAACCTCTTGCTCGGCACAGCATCATAAAGCCAATTAGCCATTAGCAGGAATTAGGTTTTGTTTGGTTTGGAAGATTTCAGAGATCACAACTAAATTTCATATTACATAATCAAATATTAGCATATGAAGGTCCACTACAACTCAGTGGGGAAGAATTGAGAGCTATGGTATGGATTACCCAAAGAGGAAAAACTGGGGTGGGGTGAGGGGTGGGGTTTAAGGCAGTTGTTTACCACCAGCCTTCCCATCATCCTTTTATATCACACAGGACATTATTACTATGATGCATACATTTAAAAAAAAAAAACAAAAACAAATCATCACATACAGGGATCCCTCACGACTTTGCGCCTCAATTCATGGGGTTTCAGTGCATCGCTTTTTTTTTTAATATTCATCAAATTTAAAAAAAAATAAGGAAATTAAGGAAGAATTGGGGGAAAGTTAAGGAAAATGCCACAAGAACAAGGCCAATTATGCAAAAAAAAAAAAAAAAAAAAAAAAAAAAAAACCTTAAACAAACACAAAACAAAAAACAACCCAAAACCTCCCAACAAAACTACTTCCACTTTTGTGAGGCGCGCATCTGAGTGCATGCACGCGCATCTGTGTGTGTGTGTATTTATATTGTATTTACAGCTTATGCATTATTTTTGAAAGTTTAATTGTTATTATAAGCATTTATAGCGTTGAATATGTATTTATTGATATTATATACACATATCCATGTACGTATACATCAGTCAGTGGGGGTTGAGGGGTTGATCCTACTTCGCGGAATTCGGTGGTCGCGGGGGGCGGGGGGTGGGTGTCTCGATCCCAATTAACTGCGGAAAGTGAGGGATCCCTGTAGCTGTAGAAATGAAGCCTCCAAGTATTTTGTGCATCGTTTAAACTTGGTGAGAAAGAATTTAAGCTGCTGATGGCAGCTCGTTAATCATTCATGCACCCGCACTAATTTCATCCTATCAGGGTCACAGGGAGACCTGAGCATGTCTCAGCGGACACTGGGCGAAGGCGGGGCACACCATGAACAACTCGCCAGACCTTTGGAGAACAAAACGTACACAGCCGTCGTCCATACTCACACTCACACCGACGACGGTATTATGGAACAGGCAGTTTAGCAAGTCCGGTGAAAGTATGCAAATACAGAAATGTCCTCGCTGAGACCGGCACTTCTTGTTGAGATGAAGACGTGCAAACCAGTACACAACTCTGCCGCTCCAACAGATAATTACTTGCTTCACATTCTAAATATAAAATATAGATTGAGCCGCTACCTAAAGGCGGCGCTCCCATGTGATATGTGAGGGCGCTGTTAAAATGCCATACACATATCCTACATATATCGAGATCAATTAATTTTAATAACTTGTTTACAGAAGGTACGGTAATACAAACGAGGGGACCAAACACACAATCTTAGTCTCTGAATGTGAAGTACACCGTTTATAAACTGGAACGTTCAAGAAAATTTCAATCACACAAGAATATATAAAGGCGGCGGTGACCTGGTCGTAAAGGTGCTGGATCACTGATCCTAAGGTTGGGGGTTCGAGCCCCACTCTCAACGGGTTGTCACTGTCAGTGCGGTATCAGCCCCTGTGCAGCTAACCAGGCTATCAAAGGCCGACCATGTCTCTCACTGTCTATGTTGTGAGGTTCATGTAAAAGAACCATTGCTGACTTTCGTCAAGAGTAGCTGCATAGCCGTCAGCATGTTTCCGCCCTGTGATGGCCTGGCGAGCTGTCCAGGGTGTACTCCGCCCTCACCCGGAGTCGGCTGGGATGGGCGCCAGCCTTGCCGTGACTCTAATTAGCATTAAGTGGTTACAGAAAATGAATGAAGAATATATCATTAGTTGTTTATTAGTTGTTGACCACTGAGTAGACTTGATTTAATCTTTGAAATGTTTGTATTTTATTCTGTTTGTATACAGGGATCCCTCGCTACACCGCGCTTTCGCGAAAATTCGTGCGGCTCCAGTGCATCACTTTTTTTTTTTAAATACTCATTGAATTAAAAAATAAGGAAATTAAGGAAAAATATGGAAAAAGTTAAGGAGAATGCCACAAAAACAAGGCCAATTATGCAAAAAAAAAAACCAAAACTAAATAAATAAATAAATAACCCAAAACCCCCCAACAAATCTACTTACATTTTTTATGTGAGGTGCACAACTATATGTGCGTATGCGTCTGTATGTGTGTGTGTAATTAATATTTTATTTACATCTAATTCATTATTTTTGAATGTTTAATTGTTATTATAAGCATTTATAGTGTTGAATATGTATTTATTGATATTATATACACACATACATGTGTGAATGAGAAGGACCCAGGACGAACGGTGATGTTACAGGGAGCAGAGATAACGAAGGTGGAGGATTTTAAGTACTTAGGCTCAACAATCCAGAGCAATGGAGAGTGTGGAAAAGAGGTGAAGAAGCGTGTGCAGGCAGGTTGGAATAGTTGGAGAAAAGTGTCCGGTGTGATGTGTGATAGGAGAGTGTCAGCAAGAATGAAGGGAAAAGTGTACAAGACGGTGATGAGGCCAGCGATGTTGTATGGCTTAGAAACAGTGGCGCTGAGGAAAAGGCAGGAGGCAGAGCTGGAGGTAGCAGAGATGAAAATGTTGAGGTTCTCTCTGGGAGTAACGAGGATGGATAGGATCAGAAATGAGTATATCAGAGGGACAGCTCACGTAAGATGTTTTGGACACAAAGTCAGAGAGGCTAGATTGAGATGGTTTGGACATGTACAGAGGAGGGATAGTGAGTATATTGGCAGTAGGATGCTGAGGTTGGAACTACCAGGCAGAAGGTCTGGAGGAAGACCAAAGAAGAGATTTATGGATGCGGTGAAGGAAGACATGAAGGTCGTTGGAGTCAGAAAAGAAGATGCGGAGGACAGGGTGAGGTGGAGGCGGATGATTTGCTGTGGCGACCCCTGAAGGGAGCAGCCGAAAGTAGAAGAAGAAGATACATGAGTCAGGGAGGGGGGTGATCCTATTTCACAGGATCCGATGGTCGTGAAGGGATTTCGGTCCCAATTAACCGCGGAAAGTGAGGGATCCCTGTATTTGTTTTTAGTGCATTGTCTCTGTTTTTAAATAAACATTTTTGCTATGTTTCAAACTTGTATGAATCTTATACAAGTAAAAAAAAAAAAAAAAAACGAGTGAACTTGTAAACAACGCCTACCCTAGATATGTTGCTAGATCTGACATCACATACACACGCAACACTCGCCGGACCACGCATGCACGGATTCTCACGTGTACACGTATGCCAGACAGGGTGATACGCACACCATAGGCATTTCTTGAGGTTGTAAAATCAGCTTGATGATTAAAACCTTTTTTTTTTTTTTTTTTTTTTTTTTTATCAATTTTGCTCGGTGCCGCGTGGGCGCTAAGCTAATTATAAGCATCGTTTTATATGTTATAATTTAATGCACGAGAATCAATGTCAAACACTAACAGTGATCAGCTGGTTCACTTGAGCTCAGCTCACTAATATTGTACTCAATTATGTTTAATTTGTTGAGAAAGCCATGATTGATCATGATTATAATCGCCTCCTCTCCTCTTTCTTTCCGGCACTTTTTTATACTAACAAGTTGTAGAAAAGCACACAAGACTCAGTGTAGCTGACAAAAAAAAAAAATTGTGTTGGTATAGTACAAAGAAGAATGTGAAATTTTTCAGTTTGAGGGCACAGCTGGATGGCCCATTAAAATGCTTTATTAAAAACGCTTTCACAACAGTGTTTAAAAAGTAAACATTTTGCTGCTAATATATGATGCAACAAATACAGCCTTGAGAGGAAACTGTACACCGTTGCCAAGCATTAGTGTGTGTGTGTGTGTGTGTGTGTGTGTGTGTGTGTGTGTGTGTGTGTGTGTGTGTGTGTGTGTGTGTGTGCTTGCAAGAGTACACAAACCCAGTGTGAGAGAAATGAATAGAGAATTTGTGATGCTTTAACACAGCCCAGTTTCAGACGATAGCAAAGATTTATTCTGTCTGTGAGCAGATACGTATCTCCCACTACTGAGGTGAAGGCGTGATGGTAAACATTTATTTCCATTTTGTTTGTTAAAAGGACCAGGTGGAACGCTTAGCCATAGCAACAATCCAACATCAACAACTCGGATGTAATTTATATGGTAATCCAGAGAGAAGTGGCCTGAGTTTAACTGATGATCAGCGGTGGGAGTACGAGCATGTTGTATGCAAAGGTGAACATTTTTTTATCTATCCGTGTATGTGAAATGACATCCATACAGTGTCTTGGCCTCCTGGGCTACAGGTACGGAAACAATATCTGTGTGATCGCAGTCGTTTCAAAGGATTTAAAAAAAAAAAAAGTGAATTAATCTGAAGTGGCTGAGGAAAGAGCGAGAAAAAAAAGGGAAATAATTAGCAGTTCTACAGCATGGATGAAAAGGTATATTTCTATAATTGGTAAGCCTAGATATCCATTTATCTCTAGAGATATGAGGCTATGTTTGGACATTCAGTTACAAGGACCACTTATCCTTGACCCGAGTCCTCCTGCTTTACCTCGGACTATTAAAAGTAACAGAAAGGATCTGGGTGTGAGGTCAGCAACAGGAATGCTATTGGTCTACGTTTACACACTCTCGGCCTTCTGGACTGTGCTAGACGGAACGCACAATGGTCAACAGATGTTGCTTCTGTAGATTGCCACACCCCTTCCAACACATGCGTGCATGCACACACACACACACACACACACACACACACACACACACACACACACACACACACACACACACACACACGTTTTTTGTTGTTTGTTTTTTTTAACCTCTGCTGCCACTTGGTGGGGTAGGTTATGTATTCACTAGCATTTGTTCGTTTGAGTGTTTTGAATTTTCTCCAAATTTGGAAGAGTGATTGGGTTTTCGTCAGGAAAGAACTGGTAGCATTTTGAATCATGGTCTGGATCCATGAATCTATTAATAGCTTTCCACCAACATTTCATATTAACTGATTTTTTTTTTTTTTTTTTTTGTCTGTTGGCAGGATTATGCAAAACCTATTGGTCTGAGTCTCATTGAACTTGGTGTAGGGTCGGGCCTTGGCTAGAAAAGATACTATTATATTTTATATATATATATATATATATATATATATATATATATATATATATATATATATATATATATATATATATATATATATATATATATGTGTGTGTGTGTGTGTGTGTACCAGTGCTTCTCAATTATTTTCTATTCGCCCCCTAGCAAGAAGAAAACAATTAGCAGCCCCCCACCACCCACTTTCGCCGCAAACTATAAATTATAACTTTTTCTATAATATAGTTACAGGTATATCTCTTAATTATATCGTATCCTTGTTAACATAAATAAAACAAAAAGAAAGAGATATAGTTCAACTTACAAGAATAACTTTTTAACATTTTTATTAGTCTGTAAAGAAAGTGCATCAATTTGCCTTAAATTTAAAAATAATAATATTCTTGTTACATTTTTGACAAACTTACCACACCATTTGCTGCTGAAAATAAAATCAATAAATAATTAATTCAAATTGACTTCAGAAACATTAACTCAGGAGCACAATATATAAACACTTTAACCTACAAAACAAGAACAAATAGAACAATTTGTGCTGATTTTTTTTTTCTCAAAATGAGGAAGCCAAGATTAATGGCTACAATGAGCACGTTTTGCAGCGCACAGCTTCGAGGTTTGAAGCATGACACTGCAACTCTCAGCTCCTGCTCAATGTTTAGCTGGATGTTTCTTTTCATCCCTGTTAAAAATTTCTTCATGTTGTGAGGGTGTATATACAGAGCAGGGAATCATATGGGGGGAATCTAAAATCGTGATTAAAAAATTCCAGTCTTTAACATGGGGCAAAATGTTCATCATACATTTCATTATAAGTGTGCCAAGTTTCAATCCATTCATTTTCTGAACCGTTTAATCCTAACCAGGGTCAGGGGGGAAGCTGGCGCCCATCTCAGCCTACTCCGGATGAGGGAAGAATACACCTTGTACAGCTCGCCAGGCAATCGCAGCTGTGACAAGTTATAATACAGGGATCCCACGCGACTTCGCGCTTCAATTCACGCAGCTTCAGTGCATCACCTTTTTTTTTTTTTTTTTAAATATTCATCAAATTTAAAAAATAAGGAAGAATTGGGGAATAAGTTAAGGGAAATGCTGAAAAAAGAAGGTCAATTATGCAACAAAAAACCCAAATAAACAAAAACAAAAAACAACCCAAAATCCCCCAACAAAACTACTTACATTTTTATGTGAGGTGCATATCTGTGTGTGTGTGTGTGTGTGTGTGTGTGTGTGTGTTTATATTTTATTTACATCTTATGCATTAGTTTTGAATGTTTAATTGTTATTTAAGTATTTATAGTGTTGAATATGTATTTATTGATATTATATACACTTATACATGTACGTGAATATCAGTCAAGGTGGGGTCGGATCCTACTTCCCATAATTCGGTGGTCGCAGGGGATCTTGGTCCCAATTAACCACGGCGGCTAATTGGGACCGAGATCCCCATGCGACCATCGAAATCCGTAAAGTAGGAGAATCCCCCAACACCCCACCCCCATCCCCACCCCCACCCCCAACTGACATATACGTACATATATATATATATATATATATATATATATATATATATATATATATATATATATATATATATATATATATATATGTATATATATATATATGTGTGTGTATATAATATCAATAAATACATATTCAATGCTTATAATAACAATTAAACATTCAAAAATAATGCATAAGATGTAAATAAAATATAATATAAATACACACACACACATACACACACACACACACACACACACACATACAGATGGTATTGCATGAGAAGAAGCCAACACACATACATACTCGTGCACACGCACACAGATTAGCGTGCACATATAGATGCGCACCTCAAAACAATGTAAGTAGTTTTGATGGGAGATTTTGGGTTGTTTTTTGAGCTGGTGGTGTAGTGGTTAGAGTGTTGGGCTCATGATCAGGAGGTTGTGAGTTCAAATCCCACTGAGACCCTCACTGTGCTAAGACCCCTGGGCAAGGTCTCAACCACAAGTGTGCCTCTGTTCACCCATCAGTATAAATGGGTACCAGTAAAAATATACTGGGAAGGTAACCTGCGATGGACTAGCGTCCCATCCAGGAGGAGTTCAACTCCTGATTGCTTCACGCTACGGAAACTGGGGATAAGCACCGGCCTGATGAGCCGCTAGGCTCGGGTGTAAAAACCCAAACAGTTAATCAATCAATCAATCAAATCATATATATATATATATATATATTTTTGTTTTGTTTTGTTTTTTTTTTAAACTGCAATGCACTGAAGCTGCATGAATTGAAGCGCGAAGTAGCGAGGGATCCCGGTAATCCATTTATGCCTGACAGTGGTACATCAGTGCTCCTCTATTTTTGTAATTAGTCCACAGATAAAAGTCTTACTTTGATTTGGTTTGTTTTCTTGGTCTGATGGTCCTGATCGTGATCGGTCATATCCCGCGCTGTGCTGTGCTAGCTCTCCACCTTGTCAGATCCGTGTTGCGATGTCCACACTCATGCTTAGCTGATGTACAGTGTGTTTGTGCGCCTGGTGTTGAAATGACTAATAAATTGCTTTGCGTTTGCTTCTGCCTCCAGCGGCTTCTCCTGACACTCTGTGAAGACTTGCACTGTCCTAAAGGATGTATTCGAGATAATAGGGAAAAGGTTCTGTTTCTAATAACATTGGCCTTCCGTCAAATAAATGTTTGCCTCCATCCATTTGTCACAGCCCACGCAACTCTCTAACATGGAGAATGAATAAAGTAATTAGATAGACATCGAAATATATGAAGTTATTCGGTATGTGCAGCACAACAAGTGCTGGAGATTATCAGGAGATTCTTTCTTGGTTTGTCGGGTTTTTTTTTTTTTTTCTTTCTTTTACAAAGGCATAGACCATTTATCCATCAGGTTCATGACAGCCTTGAACAGGTTGCCAATCTATCACGATTCTCTTTGCAAGGTTTGTCACATGGATTCTTTTGCAGACCCATGAGATCTGTTTTTCGATAATATTACTGAAAATAACTCAGCTGAGCCGGCAGCACAGCGGCGTAGTGATTAGCACTGTCACCTCGCAGCAAAAAACTTCCAGGTCTGAAGTTTGTGGACAGCTGGGGCTATTCTCGCAGAGTTGGTGTGTTCTCCCTGTTATTGGGTGGGTGTCCTCCATGTCCACCAGTTTCCTCCCACAGTTCAAAGACATGCAGATTACAACAACAGGCCACTCTACATTGCCCATATATGTGGAAGTGAGTGCCAGTTTCTGTCCCCCATGATGGATGGATCACCTGATCATGGTGTACTACAGCTTTCACCCAACACCAACTGGCGCCATGTCCCCACAGGATTCATAAGGGTATAGAAGTGGGAGGTAAAGGTGGGTAAAGTCAGAGAGGCTAGATTGAGATGGTTTGGACATGTACAGAGGAGGGATAGTGAGTATATTGGTAGTAGGATGCTGAGGTTGGAACTACCAGGCAGAAGGCCCAGAGGAAGACCAAAGAGAAGATTTATGGATGTGGTGAAGGCGGACATGAAGGTCGTTGGAGTAAGCGTAGAAGATGCAGAGGATAGGGAGAGATGGAGGCAGATCATTTGCTGTGGCGACCCCTGAAGGGAACAGCCGAAAGAAAAAGAAGAAGAAGTAAAACCCAAGCCTATTAGCCCACATTAGCCCTGTTTCCTTAGTGTGAGGCAACTACGAGTTTACCTGGGCGGCAAGGTGGCGTAGTGGTTAGCACGTCCGCCTCACAGCAAGAAGGCCTGGGCTTGATTCCAGGCCTGGGTGTTTCTGTGTGGCGTTTGCATGTTCTCCACGTTACTCCGGTTTCCTCCCACAGTTCAAAAACATGCACATTAGGTTAATTGGTGGTTCCCAATTGCGAGTGGGTGTGAGTGAGTCCGTATGTAGCCTGGCGAACCATCCGATAGATCGTTATGATCACAGCCATGACAATCCCTGTATGAGCATCATTCAAGCTTCAGGTATCGATGTCTATTCCTCGTGATTGGATGTTGACGTAGAGGAGAGGGCGTTTACTTCCTCCTGGATGGGAGGCGAGTCCATTGCAGGTTTCCTTCCCGATGTTTTTTACTGGGACCCAGTTATACTGCTGGGTGGACATAGGCATGCTTGTGGTTTAGACCTTGCCCAGAGGTCTTCGCATGGTGGGAGTCTAACAGGGACCGAACTCGATCATGAGCCCAGCAGTCTAACCACTCCATCACTGACCCCACGTAATAAAGTTAACGACTTAATGAATCAGTTTCCAGTTTACGGATTTCGTTATTTTGTTGTTTTTTTCTCTGAATAGTTTCAGGTGAGTGGATTTCGTTTGTATTCTCTGCCAGTTTTCTTATACTGACTTGTTTTGGGCGGATTAGCGGAGAACACTAAGCGAGAGGGGCTGAGTGTTCTGAGTAAGGGAAGTTAAATATCAAAGTCATTGTGTGGGGAATAATATGTAAATTATCTTGTAGTGGGTTAAACAAAAACTGTAAATGGCAACTTTTTTAATTAAAGCAAGCAGCAGCAGTATTATTGCTCAAGCTTCACTGGGGTTCAAGTAGTCCTTATTCCCATCCTGTGCTCTCTCTCTCTCGCTCGCTCTCTCTCTCACACACACACACCCACACACACACACACACACACACACACACACACACACTTTAACCTAATTTAAAACAAATAGTGTGTAACTGGACACAGTACTGCATTTATAGTGTGTGTGTGTGTGTGTGTGTGTGTGTGTGTGTGTGTGTGTGTGTGTGTGTGTGTGTGTGTGTGTGTGCTTGTACTCGCTACATGTTGAGGTCTAGAACACATTTTTAATCAACACACTGAGGACATTTTGACTAATCCTCAATTCTTCAAAACAAATAAAAAACAAAAGACTTAGTTTGAGGGGTTTGGGGTGCAGTGGTGGCCTGGTGGTGAAGGTGCTGGATCACTGATCCTAAGGTTGGGAGTTCAAGCCCCACTCTCAATGGGTCGTCACTGCCCCCCCAAGGCACTAACTGGGTTATCAAAGCTCGGAAATGTCTTTCACTGTCTATGGTGTGAGGTTCATGTAAAAGAATCATTGCTGACTTTCAACAAGAGGAGCTGCACAGCCGTCAGCGTGTTTCCGCCCTGCGATAGCCTGGCGAGATGTCCATGGTGTACTCTGCCCTTGCTCGGAGTCGTCTGTGGTGGGCGCCAGCCTCCCTGCGACCCTAATTAGGAATGAGAGTTTTGATGAGGTGTAGGGTAAAGGATACAATTGCATATGTAGTTGTGTTTGTTCAACTACAGGTGTGTGTGTGTGTGTGTGTGTGTTTATGATGATACTGCCTCCATAAATGGATGCCAGTATTGGCAACGAGGGTGTGCGGTCTGGCTATACTGTGGTCATGACACCCAGTCAGGTAAAGTCACAATTCTGACTGCCACTGCAGACAGTAGTGAGATAACTTCCGAGTGTCCATGAGGTCATGTGATGGTGATACAGTGGTCGGACTGCAGTGGTGCAGTGAGATATTTGAAACTGGAAAACAGTGAGGTGTGAATAAATGACAGTGTAGCAGTGAGCTATTTTTGCGGTAATGTTGCTGCTGCAGTAATGATGGCAACTTTCTCCGATTTGCACGGTGCACTAGTTTCAAAATTAACAGAGAGTACAATAATCATTTTTCATAACCAATTATTTTATAATAAATTGATTTTTCTGCTTTAAACAATTTCTCAAACACACTTTGTGGCAACACACCAGTTTTCTTGAAATCAGCAGCCTTGCTCCAAAATAAAAGTCTGGGTGGCTCGATCACCACCTTGCCAAAAAAAAAAAAAAAAGTCAAAATAAAAGTCCCTCTTCAATTCATGCGGACAAAAAGCTACTTATATTCTATGCATGGCATCTTTTTTTTTTTTTTTTTTTTAATTAATTAATTTTTTTTTAAGTTTTTACATTACAGATGCTCCCCAACTTACATTCAACAGTTTTACGTTTTTTCGATTTTTTACGTTCATCGATTTCACCCCCCCCCCCAAAAAAAAAAAAGTCAAAATTTGAGCTTAGACGTACCTACGTAGTACGCTGACGTAATGGTAATGACACAATTACGGTGCGTCCATTGTGTACAAAAGACAGACTGAGTGCCCCTCCTTCCCAGTTCAGTTATATATATATATATATATATATATATATATATATATATATATATATATATATATATGTAGCGTGTTACCCTTGTGTTAAGACGTTGTCTCTGTGATCTGTATTTACACTGTTTTGTGGACTTTTGTAACCCTAAGCAAATATGGTTGTCAGAAGCGTAAGCCTACTAGCATGGGTGCAAGTCTCATCCACAGAGATGAATTAACTATCTGCTCGGATCAGCGCGATCTACCATGCATACTCAGTTAAGCAAAGAGAGATGTAAAATGAATAAAAATCCGAATCCAGGAAAGAGAACTCTCCGCTCTGCTGGCTCCACATCAGTGCAGGTTGTGTTCCAAACGAGTTCAATGGCACCCTTGCGCACTTGAACGACCGGAAGTCCATATAATCCACAGCAAGTACACTACTTTCGCAAGTACACTACTTTCGGTTTTGAGCGCTTCACATTTTGTAAGCGTTGATTGGCTGTTTTAAGCTTAATGTAAAGTAACTCGGTATAAATAAGTGACTTATTTGAAATTAATGTTGATATTATTTGATATATTTGGTATTATTTTACAATGTTATGTTTATAATAATTGATTTAGGGGTGTTTTATGAGATACAGTAATGGTATTTATGGATGTGTAGTACAGTATGAGCGTCATACGTCACACGTCATACATCACTGTAACAACTTACGTTCACTTTCAACTTACGTTCGGCCGTCCAGAACCAATTAAAATCGTAAGTCGGGGAGCGTCTGTACACTGTATTGAATCTCACTGTGGAAACAGTGGTGGCTCGGTGAATGAACGGATCTCATTGTTTTCACTCACTTCCCGTCATACCTTAATGAATTATTTGTACTGCGAAGGTAGTTGCTCCACATGTATATTTTGTGTATGGAAATGTTCATACACTGTAACAGAGGGATGCAAAGATGCACAAATAGACCATGTCACATCTGTAAAAGATGCTGTGATGGAACTTTATAGCATTCAGCATTGAATGCTTTGTATGTGTGAGCGTGATACCGAGACAGGTGTAGATCTGAACACGATGCAGTGATACAGGAAGGAATTTTCAGGGTGAATCCAGCATTATTGCTGTGATACAATGAAGTAATATGAAAGGAAATTGTCAAGCCTGAAACCACGTCCTTCTCTTTCTCTCCATCTGTTTCACTCTTTTTTTTTTTTTTTTTTTTTTTTGCCAAAAGTTCGCTTTTGGAGGTACACTTGTTTTCAGCTGTCTCAGGTGACTTGTTTCTTCCTGTTAATCATTCCAGTCCACTGCTGGTTTGCTGTGGTAGAACTGAAGATAAACATATAGTTTACTAAAGGACGTAGAGGAAAGAGAAGAGAAAGAATGAGAGAAGAGACAAAGGGAGGGAGAATAAGGGGAAAGAGATGATGAATTGCACTCATTAAGGTAGTAATTTGTCACTTTCCGTGTGACTGGGCTCCAGCTGTCACTCCTTGTGCTTTTTTGGCCTCTTTGGCTCTCCATCTCCACACTGGACAGATGGGCGAGAGAGGGAGCGTCGTGGTCCCGCACTGGACCAGGATATGTGTGGGAGATAGGAATTAAACACCCTAGAATAGAAACTCAAACCCTTGCATTCATTCAGTATTTCGGCACCACACACACACACACACACACACACACACACACACACACACACACACACACACGCACGCACACAGCTGTTGATATAGTAATGAGGCATAAATTCATGAGTGAAATTAAGTGTTGAACCTGTAAATAGTCACTGTGTGCAAAAAGCCTGCCAGATCAACTTGGGCTAAAATAGTGTTCATTCAGGGTAATGGATAGCAGGGTCCTCATGGCTGAAGAGTGGAAAAGGTCAGCATGTGGATGGCAGCTGTATTTAGCGATGATTTTTCCAATCAGAAGCGTGAAATTCTTCAGAGCTCCATTACGTTTGTCACAGCATCATGGCAGAGATTCCGCCACAGCACATCTGTCTGGAGAGACACCCAAGGTCATATCCACATCAGAGCATTCAATAACCGGAACAGCCTTCTGTTGATGAAGAGATTGGAAGTAGGAATGGACAGAAAAGGATAAAAAAGAAAAACGAATCATCTGGAGGATCATGTGTCCCCCTCCCAACCTTTTACTCTAATAACACAAAGCAATTTACACTGACCTTTATAGAAATGTACCAAAAGTAATTTACAATAGTTAAGAAATGCCCCTGAGCCTAATTGCAAAGGAGATTAAGTTTCCTATAATTGCTTTTGGCCATCTAATGCAATTTTTTTTAACGTTTTTTTTTTTTTTTTTCCCTTTTTCTTTTTTAATAACCCTCATTTAGTACACACACACACACACACACACACACACACACACACACACGTGTGATACAGTACACTTGCTGTCCATACACATCCACACACAATACCTAATCTGTGTATCTTGCATGTCTTTCAATCATTCATTTGCTGTACCACTAAACCCTATCTCAACCGCCTCTGGGTAAAGGCAGCGTCCAGCCTGAGCAGCAAGGCCAGTCTATTGCACACACACACACACACACACACACACTTACACATACCCAGGAGCAATTTTGAGCCTCCAGTTAGTTTGATAGGTATGCCTTTGTACTGAGGAGGAAATACGAATATTTAGAGAAAACTCATATACGCGCATGGAGGAGATGCAAACTCCGCATCGAAACACCCTCGCCAAGCCTGCAACTTGACCCGGGACCTTCTTGCTGTGAGGTGGACATGCTAACGATGCCACTACATTAAGCCGCCATGTCGCAGCTGAGTGCCGATGTCACTACTGAAATTAGTATTCAGTAGCAGCATAGGCATATTGACATACAAAAATATTTCTGTTCATGTTGATCACTGCCATGTGCTGCTAGCAATGAACGTTATGGTAACATGTCCTGGTGTTTAAACAGGATCATTAATAGAGAACTAGACAGCAGCTGGCCTGGGTACACTGAGCAGTATCAGCTAGTGAGGTCAATACAAATTAATTACTTTGACCCATAAGCAGTTAGTACTGACCCTGGAAGGTGCGTAGTGCTCAGTGCTTGCTGAACTGAAGTGCTCACATAGTCTACATGACTTTTTCTGTGTGCTAAATACAGAAATACAGGAAACCCTCGCGACTTCGTGCTTCAATTCATGCGGCTTCAGTGCGTCGTGTTTTTTTTTTTTTTTTTGATGTTTTTTTTTTTAATATTCATGGAATTAAAAAAGAAGGAAATTAAGGAAGAATAAGGGGGAAAGTTAAGGAAAATGCCGCAAAAAACATACAAACAAAAAAAAAAAACAATGTCAATTATGCAACAAAAAAAAAAACCCACAAAACAAAAAACAACCCAAATCCCCCTATCAAAACTACTTAAATTTTTTGAGGTGCATATCTGAGTGTGTGCACGCGCATCTGCGTCCGTGCGTGCGTGCACTCGCGCTTCTCTGTGTGTGTGTGTGTGTATTTACATTTTATTTACATATTATGAATTATTTTTGAATGTTTAATTGTTATTATAAGCATTGACTGCATTGATTATGTATTTATTGATATAATATACACATATACATGTACGTATACGTCAATTGGGAGGGGTAGATTGGAGGGGGGCGAGTTGATCCTACTTCGATCCACTTTCCGTGGTTAATAGAGACCGAGACCTCGCACGACCACCGACTTCCGCGAAGTCGGATCGACTCCCCCTGACTGACGTACATACATGTATATGTGTATATAATATCAATAAACACATATTCAACACTATAAATGCTTATAATAACAATTAAACGTTCAAAAATAATGTATACGGTGTAAATAAAATATAAATACACACACGTACAGACGCACGCGCGCACGCACACACATATGCGCAATTCATATAAAAATGTGAGTAGTTTTATTGGGTTATTTTTTTGTTTTGTTTTTGTTTGTTTGGGGTTTTTTTTTATTTATTTACTTTTTTGCCTAATTGGCCTTGTTTTGCGGTATTTTCCTTAACTTTTTGACGAATTTTTTTTTTTTCGATGAATATTTTTGAAAAACCCGCGCTGAAGCCGCAGAAACTGAAGCACTAAGTAAGGAGGGATCACTGTACTTAAATACTTCACTTTACAGAAAAAAAGAGTAAACATTCATGCCAGTGACCCTTACCTGTCCTCAGGTGGGTGTGTGGTGTTACATAGCACACCACACATATGCACTGTATGTTTTCTGTGAAATCTCGAGAAATGCCCTCTGATAGTTGAAGTGTAGTTTGATGTGTTCAATGCTCATGTAAGGTCACGGTGAACATTTGCCTCCAAAAAATTCGTGCTTGTGTTGCCACCTTGTGACGACCCCAGCACAATTTTTTTTCCTACACTAATTTTTTTGTTGTATCCAATTCCCACCCATTAAGTGTTACCTCCCTATCACATTCAACCATCACCAAACAGAGAAAACACATGACCAAACACATGCGCCCTCCATGACATGTGATGCTGCCTCCTGCTTCTTTATGGACTGCTGCCCATGCACAGGTGGAGGCTACCTGATGATCATTTTAAATGAACACGCTTCCTGGTCCTTGTCTGCTCGTCACATCAGCTTTCACTTAAAGACACTTTTTAAATGCTTTATGATGTTTATCCAGGTACTTGTAAGTACTTAATTTGCTTTGATTGCTGTAATTAAGATCCCTGACATTCCACGTTGGCTTTTCGTCACCATACACTGAATCACATAACATAGTGGTATAGGGCGCTGGATCGCTGATCCAAAGGTTGGGGGTTCGAGTCCCACTCTCCACAAGGTTGTCACTGTGTCCACCCCCCACCCCCCCCACCCCCCCACCCCAGTGCGGCTAACTGGGTTATCAAAGGCGGGCCATGTCTCTCACTGTCTATGGTGAGAGGCATGTAAAAGAACCATTGCTGACTTTCGTAAAGAGTAGCTGCAAAGTCATCAGCGTGTTTCTGTCCCTTGCTAAAAGGGTTGTGACAGGAAGGGCATCTGACATAAAAACCTTTGCCAAATCAAACGTGCGAATCAGATGATTCGCTGTGGCGACTCCCGAGTAAAAAGGGAAAAAGCCGAAAGGAAGACAGACAGACAGACACTGAATCACATAGCATGGCGTAACAAAAGGTTGTTTTTTTTTTTTTTGTTTTGATTTGTTTTTAAATGAATGATGTAATTTACTGTCAAATTCTCATAATATCACTTTTGATGATTTGCCAATTCACAGAATAAATAAAGGCAATATTAGGCTAAAATTTTTTTGCCAGTATTCAAAGTAATAGGTCTCTATTTCTTTTGTTTTCTTTTTTTTTTTCTACTACACTATATTGTCACACTCATGGATTTAATATTATTATGCACTCAATTTCCCATCAAGCGCTGTTGTGCTTCTGTGTAATAAAATATCATTTGGACTATTATAAGCGTCTATGGGATATATTTTCCTAAACTAGTCAAGAAGGCATGAGGAAGAAATACTGTATTATTTCGTCTGAGATTAGATCAGCTAGATTGGAATCCGCTGCTCAGAAGCGCCGTACTCGGGACCTCTGTGCAGGTTGTTTATTTTGGGCAGCGTTGAGTTTATTCTTTTAATTACACCTGTCCTTCCGGTTCCGTTCCCAGAATCCGCCTGCTCTTGTTTTCTGACGTGTAGGAAGTAAATCGATGTGTGTTAGACATGTGGTAGAAGCTAAGTACGTGTGAGCTTCTGAATTTTCAAGTTTCGAAATGAGCATGGAATCCCACTGACTGAAAGTCTGCTGCTTTTCGATTCAGAATCACCAGGAGGAGGAAAAAAAAAAAAAAAAGAATTCACACTTTTCACCCCACAGCTTTAAGACCTGCAGTGTCTTGCTGTCATGCCAAAAGCTCTGTTACGCAGATCATTATTTATAAAGAACATTCTGGAGGAAGGTTCATATTGGCACAGAGCGAAATGTAGAGAGCACAACAAAACACACACACACACACACACACACACACACACACACACACACACACACACACACACAGTACTTATATTATAAAAGAATATGTATATTTATGAATAATATTCGGGTTTTGTCAGTCGTGTATACCTATAAATGAGAATTCGAACTGATCTAAATATATACTAGTAGACCCCATTACACTTCTGTGATAATTTGTTTTATTAAAAATGAAAAATAAAATTGAAAATATTTTACCATCATCATTATCATCTTCTTCCGCTTGGGCCGAGTTTGGGTCATGGGGCAGCAGCCTAAGCGGTGAGGTCTAAGATGTCCTGCTCCTCACCCACTTCCTCCAGCGCCTCCTGTGGGACACTGAATTCCCAGACAGACCGAGAGAAAATAGTTCATAACACTCAGGGGCAGTGGTGGCCTAGTGGTATAGGGTGCGGGATCGCTGATCCAAAGGTTGGCGGTTCGAGTCCCACTCTCCACAAGGTTGTCACTGTCCCCCCCCCCCCCCCCCCGCCCCCCCAGTGCGGCTAACTGGGTTATCAAAGGCGGGCCATGTCTCTCACTGTCTATGGTGTGAGGCATGTAAAAGAACCATTGCTGACTTTCGTAAAGAGTAGGCTGCAAAGTCGTCAGTGTGTTTCTGTCCCTTGCTAAAAGGGTTGTGACAGGAAGGACATCCGACGTAAAAACCTCTGCCAAATCAAACGTGCGAATCAGATGATTCGCTGTGGCGACTCCTGAGTTAAAAAAAAAAGGGAAAAAGCCAAAAGGAAGACAGACCGAGAGAAAATAGTCAATCCAGCATGTTCTGGGATGACCCCGGGGTATCTTCCTGGTTGAAAACCACACCAGGGAAGCATTCAGGAGGCATTCTATTCAGATACAGTGAACCCTCACTTTCCGCGGTTAATTGGGACCAAGACCCTCCGCGAATGCCCGAATTTCCGCGAAGTAGGATCGACCACCCTGACTGACGTATATATACATGTATATGTGTATATAATATCAATAAATGCATATTCAACGCTATAAATGCTTATAATAGCAATTAAACATTCAAAAATAATGCAGAAGATAATAATAAAATATAAATACACACACATACAGACACGCACCGCACATAAAAAATGTACGTCGTTTTGTTGGGGGGTGGGTTTTTTTGTTTTTGTTTTTGTTTGTTTGGGGTTTTTTGCATAATTGGCCTTGTTTTTGTGGAATTTTCCTTAACTTTTTCCCCTATTCTTCCTTAATTTCCTTATTTTTAATTTGATGAATATTAAAAAAATAATAATAACGTGATGCACTAAAGCTGATGATAACGATGACGATGATGATGATGATGATGATGATGATGATGATGATGATGATGATGATAATGAAGGTGTAGTGATGGCACAGTGGTAGGGTGCTGGATTACTGGGATTTCCAAGGTCTGGGGTTTAAGTCCCATTATCAACAGGTTGTCACTGTCCCTTCCAGTGCAGCTAACTGGTTTCTCAGAGGCCGGCCATGTCTATCTCTGTCTATGGTGTGACACTCATATAAAAAAAAAACATTGCTGACTTTCGACACGAGTAGCTGCATAGCCGTCAGCGTGTTTCCGCCCTGTGATGGCCTGGCGAGATGTCCATGGTGTGCTCGGAGTCGTCTGGGATGAGCGCCAGCCTCCCCGCGACCCTAATTAGGATTAAGCGGTTACAAAAAATGAATGAATGAATAATAATGATAATGATGACGTCACCCTATTTGAAGAGGAATGTAAAAGTATTCTCCTCTCTCTCTCTCTCTCTCTCTCTCTCTCTCTCTCTCTCTCTCTCTCTCTCTCTCTTTCTCTCTTATTGAATTGACTCTGAATTCCCATATGTTTCAGGATTGAGTTACTTAGATCTCAGTAATCGCACTCTGGCTGTAAACATAGAGTGCTCTTCTCCTTTTCTCATCTTTCGTTATCTAACAGGACGCAGAGCTGCATCCCTGGGGTCTGCTTAGCACCGCATATACTTCCTTACACAGCAGGAATTCAGTGTATGCGTTAACAGGGCTTCATCTGGAGGCATTCGAGGTCAAAGTATGTGTAGGGTGGGGGTTGGGGTGGGCTTGGGGAAAGAGGTAGAAAAGAAAGGTGTGTGTGTGTGTGTGTGTGTGTGTGTGTGTGTGTGTGTGTGTGTGTGTGTGTGTGTGGTTCTAGTTTATGGAGCGAAGATGCCACAAGCCCTGCTCTGACACTGTGCATGTGGGTCTGAGCTGCAGAGCAGTGGGTTTTTAAATCAATAACAGCAAGTTAGGCTACTGCCAGTCGCATGTGTGTTGGCTGGGAGCAGTCATTTGAGAGCGAGAGAGAGAGAGAGAGAGAGAGAGAGAGAGAGAGAGAATAGATACATAGAAGTTGTATGAAGAAGTGTCAATGTACTTCAGCATTCAAGGCCTTCCGTTCTTTTAAATCCACGGTTCTGACTCTTTTAATCCACGTCTGATGCACATGAAAGCACTGACATACGCAAAGGCTTTAAGACGCATGAAAGTGTAATTCAGCTCTTTGTATGTGTCTCATCATTCCCCTCAGCTGGCGTCAGATAGGGACTTCAGAGGTGTTATCATTTCTCTCCGCTTCTTAATTCAACTTACATTGATGAAGGACAATATGTTATCATCCGGACTCCGAGGTCTTCAGCTATACCGACAAGAATCTCAGACAAAAACATCAGCCATCAAAATCCCAGTCCATCAATTGCAACTCCTAAAAAACAAACAAAAAAAAAAAAGAAAAAGAAAAAAACAGACTTGTTACATCATCTTGAACCGTAATTGTTTTCTCTGAGTAATTAAGAACGGTAATAGCCTCATAATGCAGCAGCTTTTTCTGCGAACTGACTCAAGGTGCATGTTTTTAAAAAGAGAAAATGGTCACGGTTTTACATTTTACTTCGACTCGCGAATCATCGCGACAGCTAAAGTTGCTTGTAATAGAAATGATGAGTTGTCTGTTTCGTGGTTTTCCACCTATAGAAACACTGTGAGGTTTGTGAGAGACAGCGTGTACTTGTAGTCTTGTATTATGTAGGTCTGGTGTGGGATCCTTAGGGAAATCACATGCAGGACATCTATATTAGAGTATTGTCAAGGGACACTGAGTGTGTGTGTGTGTGTGTGTGTGTGTGTGTGTGTGTGTGTGTGTGTGTGTGTGTGTGTGTGTGTGTGTGTGTGTGTGTGTGTGTGTGTGTGTAAGAAGGGAAGACAAAAATATTGGGAGCAGCATTTCCTTCTGCTCTCTTGTGCACAGTCTCCTCTGTCGATTTATGCAGCTGTTTAGGGATCGCACGAACAGCTTAAATCTCTGGAGGCTCTAAGTAATGTGCATTTTGAATGGTGTGACATTTTAATTTCTCCCAGTTCGCACGTGTGATGAAGTGCCCACAGAAACGTGTTTAACTCCAGAGAATGTTTGTATGATAAAAATGTATCATGAGATGTTAACCTGCACACATAGCTCATGGTTTACGTTCCTTCTTGCTTTTTTTTTCCTACCCTATCCCTCCCTTCCTCAGGTCGTCCTCTCCCTCCTTCCACCTCCAGCCTTCTACCGCCGGCACCCTCTCCTCCCACTGCTCCACACCACCAAGCTCCACCAACCATCAGAGAGTGCCAGGTGCCCCTGCTGGACAGCAGCTCAGCTCACACCATGTTGGAGCCACACCCAGAGGACCAAATTTCTCCCAACTCATATCTTCTGAGGGCCCAGACCACCACAGGTAAGGGCTCCAATTTTTTTTTTTTTTTTTTTGGGTTGTCTCCCTTACCATACCACCATTATTCACATGCTATCATGTGTTTCTTTCATGCTAGCTGACTCTGTTCCATTAATCACACCTCAATGTTTTCATAAAAAAAAAAATATATATATATATATATATATATATATATATATATATATATATATATATATATATATATATATATATATATATATATATATATATATATATATATATATATATATATATATTTGATATATATGTGTGTGTGTGTGTATATAAATATATATATATATATATATATATATATATATATATATATATATATATATATATATATATATTAAGCTAGCACTTTCAAAGCTATAGCCCAGTTCAAAAATTGTTTTGATGTTCACGTCATCAGATATAATATATGTTCTGCGTTCCTCTTAAAGGATACCCGCGGTGAATTAGCATTACTAGCGTTTGAAAAGGATCTCGTATATCATCAGCAGTTCCATCAGGCGATGTCAGACCCTGCCACATTTTAAAGTCTGTGCTAGTGTTACGACCCAAGACATGCTCAAGGACATGTTGCCTTTCTGATTGGCTGCTCCAGCCTGATAGTAATGCGGGTTACAGCACTGACCCCATGCATCATAACATATTATCGGCCCAGTGCTGAGCTGCACAAACAACAAGCGCAGAAGTCACGGAAAACATTTTGTTCTTGAGCCTCCTGACAACAGGAAAGCCAAGATGGCTAGACATCGGTTATTTTGGATTTACTGTCGCACATATCTCTGGCAGCATACTCATCCTCAGAGTCATTAAAATGTTACTCCGCCCATCTCGTTTATGTCAAGTCTGGGGTTAAAAACAACCGCTAAGCTGCTAACCCTCACAGTTAAGCACACTGCCATTAATCCACAGGATAAATTTACCTGTTTTTGATTTTTATGGTAATTTATGTTAATATAAGCATTTGTATTACTTCTTCTTTTCCTTCACACGTTTTCTTCGCATGTTTGATTTGGCATAGCTTTTTACGTCAGGATGCCCTTCCTGACAAACCTTTAGCAAGGGGCATAAACACGCTGACGACTATGCAGCTTCTCTTAACGAAAGTTAGCAATGGTTCCTATACATGAACCTCTCACCATAGACAGTGAGAGACGTGGCCAGCCTTTGATAACCCAGTTTGCTTCACGGGGAAATCTGGCGTGACAACCCCTTGGAAGTGGGGCTTGAACCCCCAACCTTAGAATTAGTGATCCAGCACTTTCACCACCAGGCCACCACTGCCCTGTCATCATAAACCACTACATAGAAAATATCCTGTTTATTGGTAGTAACCACAAATGAGCTATAGGCTCTGCTATTAGCATGTTAGCATGATAAGTGCTAGCTTCTTCTTCTTTCCCTTTAGACTATTCCCTTTTTCTCAGGGGTCGCCACAGTGAATCATTGCATGTTTGATTTGTAATAGCTTTTTACATCAGATGAACTTTCTGACCCAACCCAGAACACACTGACGGCTATGCAGCTACTCTTGACAAAAGTCAGCAATGGTTCTTTTACATGAATCTCTCACCATAGACAGTGACAGACATGGCAAGCCTTTGATAACCCAGTTATCTATCTGCACTTGGGAGGATGGGGCAGTGACAACCCATGGACAGTGGGACTCGAACCCCCAACCTTCGGATCAGCGATCCAGCACCTTTACCACCAGGCCACCACTGCCCCTGAGCATTTGTAGCATTTGTATTTGTGAGGCGGTACACCGAATGTAGGCGCTTGCCGCAAGTGACATATGGTGCTTGTGAGACAAAGCGTGGCTTATTCGGACTTCTGATCTTTCAAGTGCGCAAGTGCGCGTTGAATACTTGTTTAGTATTCAACCATCACTTGCTCACTTGAAAGATCGGAAGTCCACACCATATGTCACTTGCGACAAGCGCCTACATTCGGTGGAGCGCCTCACATATGTACAAATTATGCTGTAGGGATGACCAATACTGCTACTTTATAGCGCTTGGATATAGACGGCACAGTGGCGTAGTGGTTAGCACTCCTGCCTCACAGCAAGAAGGTCTGGGTTCAATTGTGTGGGTTTCCTCCAGGTACTTTGGTTTCCTCCCACAGTCCAAAAATATGCACATTAGGTTAATTGGCTGTTCCAAATTTCCCGTAGGTGTGAGTGAGTCCGTATGTGGCCTGGCAAACCATCCGGTAGATCATTGTGATCACAACCATGACAATCCCTATATGAGCATCATTCAAGCTTCAGGTATCGACGGCCATTCCTCGTGATTGGATGTAAACGTAGAGAGAGAAGCTTGAATACATAATGTTTTGTGCACAGAACTATAACTAAGCTCAAATTCTGTCAGTATTCATGTAAAGTTTTTTTTTTTTTATGATTTGGTAAAGAAGTTTTATATGTAGATTAGACAAGCAGTTTGGCTTTGGGTGTCACAGTTGTGATGTGGTTAACGTTGTTGCCTCCCAGCAAAAAAATGTTCTGGGTTCGAACCTGGTGGCCAACTGGGGCCTTACTATGTGGACTCCGCATGTTCACCTTGTGCTTGTGTGGGATTCTTTCAGCAGCTCTGTTTTCCTCCTACAGTTTAAATAAATGCACATTAGTTCATCTGACTACTCTAAATAGCCCCTGGGTGTGAAGGTGAGTGCGAGTTTGAGGGTAAAGGTTTGTTTCTAGGA
Source organism: Plotosus lineatus (assembly GCA_024760905.1). Taxonomy (NCBI): domain Eukaryota; kingdom Metazoa; phylum Chordata; class Actinopteri; order Siluriformes; family Plotosidae; genus Plotosus; species Plotosus lineatus. Next base: position 61,440,069 of record CM045733.1, on the reverse strand, counting down.
CTGCAATAGGCTTGCGAGCGGTTCAAGGTCTTCCATACCCCCTCATCAAAAACGAGTCGTGATTGACACATGCCATGTCAGGTTCACCTGTAACTTAGATGGATATGGATTATGAATTGATGGATAGTGAATGGATGGGATGTCTAGTGAGCAAACATATACGTTTCAATTTACATTTACATTTACAGCATTTATCAGACGTTCTTATCCAGAGCGACTGACAGACGTGCTTTAACATCTCTATCAGTGATCATATTCTTATACTGGTTTGTTAGAACATAGACAGAGTATGCCATTTTCCCTCCATGGTGTGTGTTTGTATACAGCATAGTGTTAATCTAAGTACTGCTGAAAAGGTAAGTTTTTAGCCTTTGTGTGATGATACTCAGTGATTCAGCTGTCCGGACGTCCAGAGGAAGTTCATTCCACCACTTTGGAGCCAGAACAGAGAAGCGTTTAGATGCATTTTTCCTCTTGTCCTTTGGTAGAGGGAGGGATCAGTCTAGCAGTGCTTGAGGGTCTGAGAGAACACGGTGCAGTGCGAGGTATGATAAGTGCTTTAAGTTGGGAAGGTACACGTCCATTTTTGGTTGTGTAGGCAAGCATTACTGTTTTAAATCTAATGCGAGCAGCTACAGGAAGTCAGTGGAGAGATCTTTGCAGTGATGTGGTGCGGGAAAATTTGGAAAGGTTGAAAACAAGCCGTGCATCTCCATTCTGAATCATTTGCACAAGTCGAATATCACTTGAAGATAGACCTGCCAGGAGTGAGTTGCAGTAATCTAGTCTTGATATGATAAACAAACGCATGTGACTTATAATGAGAGGAAGAGGAAGAAATACGACAATTAAATTAAGCATAATTTAATCAATGAATTGCTGAAATCACGGAAGTTCAGGAATATCTCCTGTAAGGTCTTCCCTGGACTGTGGCACAGGGTTTTGTTAATCTCCTCCAAATGGAACAAGCCGATGAGTTGCCGGAGCACAGCTGCACTCATTTTGAGTTATTAGTGCCCTCTCTGTGCTGCACAGTCCTCTAAACTCTCCTCCTGCATCAAAATCTCCAATTCCGGCGATATATTTAGCAAAGGGGAGGGAGAAAAAGCTGTTAATGTAATTTCTCTTGGAATATAATCTATTGTTAATGGTATTAGCCTCTCCTTTGATCTGCTATAAATCTTTATTACGCCTGATCAGGGCCCCAAGTTCAAGAGCAACACGATTATAACCCTTTTAAAATGACATTACATCATGCCTCTAATTGGTTTACTGTTTGGTGGAGTAACATCAATCACTGGCAGGCTAATCCACGCTGTAAATAAATTCACTTCAGGATCAGCAGCGTAACAGTTCTGGGGGAAAAAAGCTTGGAAAATGAATCAAAGCTTTGACAGATGTGAGACAAAAAAAAAAAAAAAAAAAAAAAACGAATATAATGCTTCATTTATATATATAGAGAGCCTCATTTCTACATGGAATTCCTCCGCCATGTAAATTATAGCCTATGTCAGTTTAGTTCATTAAAGTTTGGGAGTATAAATGTGTCCTGCCTGTGCATTTAATAATAAATTATATAACGTAATGTGTTTATGTACTTTCTTGTACAGGCTGTTATAATAAGAGTACCTTTATTTTATTTATTTTTTTTCACAATTCTGCCTACTTTTTCCCTTCAGCTGCATAATTTATCTTTCTTATTTTGTGATATAGCATAGCCTTAAAGATTTTTTTTTTTGGAATATAAAATGAATGCTGTGAATTATTTAGAGATTTGATTAAAATTTCTCCTGGAATCAGCATTCACTCAAAAGAACTTGAATCCCTTCTACAGACTGTAAAAAGCTCTCAGTAAATAATTGGCTTATTGTCAAGTAGCCCCAGTGAGTGTTTGTGTTCATGCTTTCGAGAGAGACTTCTGTATGAGTTGTGACGTGAGTAGCTGAGCGGGTATGTGTATGTGTTTCCAAGTTCAATTAAATGTCCTGCGAACTTGTTGAGGGAGATTGCTGTGCAGGAAATGAGGTTTCTGCCCAATAACCCAGCCCACTGAGGCAGAAAGATAGACATGATTACAAAGAGTAAGTGTGTGTGGTGTGTGGTGTGTGTGTGTGTGTGTGTGTGTGTGTGTGTGTGTGTGTGTGTGTGTGTGTGTGTGTGTGTGTGTGTGTGTGTGTGTGTCCGCATTTGCTTTTAACCTTAATTGGTACTAATGTCATTTGTTGTCCATTAAGCTAATTTCCACTATTCTATTTCTTTCCTGTGCCAATTAGTAACATAATTTAATGGTTGGTAGCATATGTAATGTTGCTAATATATTTGGTATTGTTAATTTATTTGTATTTATTTTTATTGTAATGTAAGGACTCTCTTTTTTTAAAGCCTCATAGAAAAAAACATTAACTTTTTTTTCAGTGAGCTTTGGGTAATTTTTTACTTTTCATTTGATTGCTTGGTATCTGTGTAGATGTTGCACTGTGTAGATGGCAAACCCGCTGAGAAGTTATTCCCTGAATGAAAAGCACAATGTGCACGAAATACGTCCTTTAGTACGTTGATCATCTTATCCATTCATTTCATTTTCTGAACAGTTTAATCTTAATTAGGGTCGCGGGGAGGCTGGTGCCCATCCCAGCTGACTCTGGGCGAGGGCAGAGTGCACCCTGGACAGCTCGCCAGGCCATCGCAGGGTGGAAACACGCCAATGGCTTTGCAGCTCCTCTTGCCGAAAGTCAGCAATGGTTCTTTTACATGAACCTCCTACCATAGACACTGAGAGACACGGCCGGCCTTTGATAACCCAGTTAGCTGCACTAGGGTGATCGTCTTATCATTTGTGTAAAGTGGCTGCAGTCACTCCAGACATTTAATTGAAAAAAAAAAAAAAAAAAAAAAAAAAAAAAACAGCCGAAAGGATGCTGCATATGGAATGGACTATTACAGTGGTACCACACCTTACGAAATTAATCCTTCCAGAGGCAGTTTCGGAACCTGGATTTTTCGTAAGTAGAACTGCATTTTACATGTAAAATGTGTGATTCGTTCGAAGGCCCCCAATACTACCCCCTAAACCCTTTAAAAATGATAAAAGCATACATTTTAAGGTGCTTACTTCGTGTTGACCATGTCTTCTTAGCAGAGTTATAATCTTACAAATGTTTATGCAAGGTTAAAAGCCTGAGCCAAAAAATAAAGTTGCAATGAGCACACTCGAAAAACTCATGAAACAACAGTAACTCTGTCCTTTACACAAAAAAACGTCATGGGTATTATGGAGATACAGCTCCATAATAGCCAATGGTAGGGAGCTGCGTCATCCCTCCTCGCCAATGGGAGGCCAGTGGGCAGGATGTTGGGAGGTAGTCAATAGGAGGCAAGCGGGGCAGGATGTTGGGAGATAGTCAATGGGAGAGCAACTCATGTATTGTTTGAATTTTTGAGCTTTCGTAACGTGAACTTGTTTCATATCCAGAAACAAAAATTTTAGGAAAATGTTTTTCGTAACCTGGATTTTTGGTTTGCTGGGACTATCGTAAGGTGAGGTACCACTGTATTTACCAGAGGTGTAGTTTTTTTATTTTTTATTTTTATTTATTTATTTTTTTTTATTTATTTATTTATTTTATAGTATCCCATTTAAGTTCATGTATAAATATTACAATACGTACTTTGATATGATTTTTGAGATACCAACGGATGATAAGTCAATTCAGCCGTAGCCACCTACCCTGAGGCGAATAATTGTTTATGATTATAGTCCATGGGAAAATAAGAAAAGTAAATGAAATACAAACAAAATATTTATTGTTTATTTTTACATTTTAAGCGTAAGAGAGGGACATGAGCTCTGTATGCACCGCGAGCTGTTGGTTTAGAGCGAAGTGCTCTCGGTAACGGCGTATTTATAAACTCATTCAGAGTTTTACTGTATTTATTAGTGCTTAGTATATACACCTGCTCCATCATATCGCGCATGACACCAGGTCTTAAAGCTTGAATAAAGTTCTATTTTATCTTTAAAACCACACCGGTCGCGTTCTTCATGTGTATTTTAAACGAAAATGTGCAAGTTTGTTGAAGTTTCAATGGTTTTGATATACTAACTCTGCAGTGTAACTTATTTCCTCTCCATTTAACACAGCTAAAGTGAGCACACATAGGCATAAACAGTGAACACACACACACACACACACACACACACACACACACACACACACACACACACACACACACACACACTCAGCAGTGGGCTGCCACATATTGGTGGTGCCTGGAGAGCAGCTACGGTTTAGGTGCTTTGCTCAAATGCACTTCAGCTATGAATGTGGTGGAAGGGAAGCTGCAGCTCACTACCCCTCTGAAACATATTTTTCCTGCTGGTTCAGGAATCGAACCAGCAGCCTTTTGGTCCCAAGCATTAGCCCACAGCTGCTTTTAGACTCAGCGACCATGACATGGGGTTTGCCTGTTGATTTGCATGGGGATGGCATGGATTGGTCAATTATCTCGAGATTCTAAATTCTGAGCAGATACATCTTCAATCAAAATAACAGACAACAGGTGGCGTCATCATCATCATCATCATCATCATCATCATCATCATCATCATCATCATCAACATCATCAGGCTTTAAAATAGAATAATAAACCATAAAATGTTGTTTGTTTTGCATGTATTTCCTTGTACTATATACAAAATTTATGACCACCTTTAGAGAGCCAGTTCTCTTCTGTGACCTCCGGATGATAATGCACTTCCATTAGCTGCAGAGTGTACGTGGAGATCTGCTCCGTTTCCTCCTCCCAAACACAGAGCTTACATGACACAGGCTCTGTAATGGGTTATCATATGAAACATAATAAACATCTCATTTTATTTATTTATTTTTTTTGCTTTTCCTTGCAGTTAATACTCACTTTTGTAATTAGTGGGCAAGCATATTTTCACAAAGGTTTTATGGTGTGTCAGCATAATATGTACCTCTGAATGAGTCTGCGTTAAACCGCGCTCTCTGGCACAAAACACACAGGGGAGAACGAGGTGAACAGCTCTTGGGCTCTGAACCTGACTGCAATGGGAGCTCTCCTGCATCAATCGTGATTTTATAATGATAAAAATTAATTAATGAATTAATTAATGAATTAATAAATAATAATAATAATAATAATAATAATAATAATAATAATAATAATAATAATAATAAGCCATTCATTCATTCATTCATTCATTTTCTGAAATGTTTAATCCTAATTAGGGTCACGGGATGGCTGGTTCCCATCTCAGCAGACTCTCGGTAAAGGCAGAATACACCCTGGACGGCTTGCCAGACCATCACAGGGCAAAAACATGCTGACAGTGATGCAGCTACTCATGATGTAAGTCAGCAAGGGTTCTTTTACATGAACCTCACACCATAGACAGTGAGAGATATGGCCGGCCATTGATAACCCAGTTAGCTGCGCTGGGGCTAGTAGTAATAATAATAATAATAATAATAATAATAATAATAATTATAATTATAATTATGATTATTATTATTATTATTATTATTATTATTATTATTATAGTTGTTATTTTTATTATTTCTATTGTTGTTGTTCTTGTTGGTATTACTTTAGGGCAGTGGTGACCCGGTGTTAAGGTGCTGGTTTACTGATCCGAAGGTTGGAGGCTCGAGCCCCACTATCGCTGGGTTGTCACTGCTGTCCCCCTAGTGCAGCTAAACAGCTTATCAAAGGCCGTTCATGTCTCTCACTGTCTGTGGTGAGAAGGCTGTAAAAGAACCATTGATGTTGTTTTTAAAGAGTCGGTCACTGAGTTGACTTCAGCATGTTTCTGCATTGCGATGACCTGTGCTATGAAGGGAGTACTCTACCCTTGCCTCGAGTTGGCTGAGATGGGCGCCAGCCTCCCCGTGACCCTAATTGGGAGTAAGCAGTTTATAAATTAATGAACGGATTAATAATAATAATAATAATAATAATAATAATAATAATAAAACATACAAATCTCATTCAAGCCTGTTTGTTTGTGCATAATTGGTGGCTGACTATAATATAAATATTGCCCTCATTGTTTTATTCAGTGAATATTTACTGACATCCACCTTGTTTTTATAACATATTGGTATCTGGGGGATAGTTATATTATTTTTTGGAATCAATGCACATGACACATATGTGAAGTTACGTCCAGATGTTGCACTTGTAAAAGGGGGAGCTGGACCAATCATCAATACATCTCTGTGTTTCAAATATGCCTTCAATTGTTGCCTGAATACTGTATGGAATGGAAGTTTTAAAACCATGAAAAATTTTTTGATATGATGGTAATCTAATCCTGGATTTTATTTCCCAATATTGCGAATAACCTGAAAAAAAACTGAAGTGTACGTATTATAAAGTGATGTTTTTTTTTTTTTTAACATGGTCTCATTAAAACTGAATCATGTTTGGCGTGTGGGCTGAAAGACACATTTGTGTCTAGATGGGTCTCTTGTACATTAGTTTAAATACACAGTGAATGATGCCCGTTAAGTCCATTTACATCCCAGTCTGAAATGGGGAAGTTCCCGATACAAGCAGATTATGTAGATAATGCTCTTGTAAGCTATAAAAAAAGAGACAAAAATATAAATATATGAAATATATATATAGGAAAATCCAGAAAAAAAAAATCATTTGCCAGCATTTTTCTCTGATGAAGAAGTTTATTACTGTTGAGAGGAAATATGCTCGATGCGGTTAATGATGCCGATGATGTCTGCTATGATGTCAATTAGTGATTCTGTTCATGGACATGATTTTAACCACAATCTGTAGTTAGTAGGCTTTGTGTTGTCAGCTTTACATAATTCCGTCAAAAGAAATCACTGAGTCAAGTTTGGATGTTAATAATAGTAATAATAATAATAATAATAATAATAATAATAATAATAATAATAATAATAATAACTGTATTAATGCAGCTGAATAGGATTTTTTTTTTTTTTTTAGCTAGAGCTTACCGTGAAGGGCAGTGGAGGCCTGGTGGTAACAGGAGCTGAATCGCTGATTCTAGGGTTGGGGGTTCGAGTTCCACTCTCCACAAGGTTGTCACTGCCCCCCCCCCCCCCCCAAAAAATGCAGCTAACTGGGTTAGCAAAGGCCAGCCATGTCTCTCACTGTCTATGGTGAGAGATTCATGGAAAACATGGGTCGGGAACCTTTTTGACTAAGAGAGCCAAAAAAAAAAATTTAAACTACTCCTCTGAGAGCCAAATATATTTTTTAAGACTAAGACCAACAATTTGAGATGAAATAAGACTCCGAATTTATTAAACAACATTGTTATAACGAAGTTATTTATTAATAAGAAAAGGACTTTTTAATATTAATGCGACTTCTGGTGCTGCATGGTGTTGTTGATGGCTTTATAGTTTGGTTGATACATGCTGAGGTTCAGCTTCATGCAGGCGTTTAGGCTTCCATCTATTACACGTGACCACAGCTTGGTCTTGATGCTTTTCAGGTGTGAGAAGAACCGCTCGCATGCGTATGTGGAGCCAAACATGGTCAATACGACAGGACTCACACGCTGTAGTGTTTATGTGGCAGGAAGCGCATCCCAAGTTTTGGCAATCAGCTGGTCTGCGGGTTGAAGTTTTTTCATGTCTATCCATTTGTGTTTTGCTTGCCAGCTCTGCTTGGCTTCTTGCACATGAGCCGAACAAAACGAGGGATATTTACCTCTTTACCCAAAAACAACCCGAGCAGGCCGTTGCATATAATCCAATAAAATTACAGTTTCAAGTTATCGGCCCCGCCCACACACTGGAGTACAGAAAGGATTGGCTCTCTGCTGCACGCCACAGCAACAAGTGGCATTGAAAATCGATATATGGATTGAAATGTGTGCGATTCATTTATGTTTTTGTTTTATTTGATTGAATTTTTCTGTATTTTTATTTAAAGGACAGCGAAATTATGTATTAGTTATTCTGTTATTGAAAGGCCACCTGATTTATCTGAGAGCCAGATGCAGTCATCAAAAGAGCCGCATGTTTCTGTCCCTTGCTAAACGATTGTGTCAGAAAGGGTATCCGAAGTAAAAACCTATGCCAAATCAAACATGCAATGATTCACTGTGGCGACCCCTGAGAAAAAGGGAATAGCCGAAAGGAAAAGACGAGGAAGCTAGCGCTTACCATGCTAACAGGCTAATAGCAGAGCCTATAGCTCATTTGTTGTTATTACCAATAAACAAAGGACAGACGGTGCACTCACGAGAATCTATATAAATCATTATCATTATGCAATTTATGAGGGCACTTATATTATTATATCTTTCAAGCAGAACTCTCCTAGGTTTGTAGATTAAAGTGATGTCTTAGCAATCTTCACTAGAACCCTAGTTAGGGTGGAGTCTTGTTTACAAGAGTCGGAACGTGTGCTGTATTCAAGAAGTATATTATGTACATATATAATACAGGGATCCCTCGCTGCTTTGCGTTTCAATTCATGAGGCATCAGTGCATCGCGTTTTTTTTTTGTTTTGTTTTTTTTAATAGTCATCGAATTAAAAAATAAGGAAAATTAAGGAAGGATAGGGGAAAAGTTAAGGAAAATGCCACAAAAACAAGGTCAATTATGCAAAAAAAAACAAAAAAAAACAAAAACAACCAAACAAATAAAAACCAACCCAAAACCCCCCATCAAAACTATTTACATTTTTATGTGTGGCGTGCGTCTGTATGTGTGTGTATTTATATTTTATTTACATCGTATACATTATTTTTGAATGTATAATTATTATTATTATAAGCATTTATATGGTTGAATATGTATTTATTGATATTATAGACACATATACATGTACGTATATATCAATTAAGGGGTTTGATCCTACTTCGTGAAATTCCCCGGTCGCGGGGGGGATCTCGGTCCCAAGTAACCGCAGAAAGTGAGAGATCTTTGTATTTTGTTCGAAAGAATGTAATATATATATATATATATATATATATATATATATATATATATATATATATATATATATATATATATATATATATATAATTAAAAATATCTCTTGATTTCATGTTGGGATCCATAGCTTGTGATGCCGCTGCCTTGTTGGGATTGGTTACTTATTGAGGGATAGCTTTGGTATTCCAGGTGGCATTTGGCTACTCGGTGCAGAGGCTTCTGGGAAGAGTGAGCCGGCCCCTTTCAGGACTCCTGCTATGTGCTGTGGAGTACAAGTCCAAAGTCGTAAACCAGAGACAATTATGGCTTTGTTTACAGCTGGTATTAACATCCGTCTCACATGAACCAATTTCAAAAGGGCATGAGAACCACATTGGCCGTTCATCTCTGGCTTGGTGTTTCGAGTGACTCACTTGTAATTAGGTTTCATGCATCGCATATATCGTACAGATTTATAACACCTGTCGTTCTCTTTATATTCACAAACGGATATTTCTCACAAATCCTGGCTCCTTTTTTCAGATGTTTCAGTTGTATTCAAGTTCTTTAGTTGCTCTCCAGGATGCATCAAGATACTTCACCCTTCAGCGAGTGATCACATCCCAGTGGACCTTGTTCATAACTCTATTTGATAACGTCCACTTACAGTGAGATCATTCAGGATACATATCAACACCAACAAACAAACAAGGTCTACCTGTCTCAAATATTTAACATCAAACCAGTTTCTGTCAGGTATGTTGCCATGCCGACCTGTAATAAGAGAACAGCTCTTGACATGGTCTTTGGTGGATTTAGGTTTTAATCCTACAGATTAGTACCAAACGGTATATGAACAACACTGCTCACGGAGCTGATGTGTGCATGGAGTCGTTTGAAGTCTCCCAGCCTTGTTTTTCCAAACAGCCATAGCTAACTTCTGCGAAAAGCACTGATTATACTGTAGTTAATATTTTATATATATAGAAATTGTAAGCCGCATGGAATGAAAAAATACATGCATACTACTATTTTTCAAGGGTCTCTCCATAGGGATTTTCATAAGCTGTATATGAATCTTTTATAAAACAATGTGGCTAAATTTATGAAAGGCTTTTGCCAAAATGTATGATGTGACCATACAGTATTCATAGGATTTTTACACAGGTTAGCACATCCAAAAAGGTCCTGGGTTCAAGTCCTGGGCTTGGCAAGGGAACTCTTGGAATTCTGGTTTTCTCCCACAATCCAAAGGCATGTCCATTAGGCTAATTGACTTATTCAAATTGCCCCTCGGTGTGAGTTTGAATGCTCAGGGATGTCTAATTTTACCTGCAAAGGGGCGAGTGTGGGTGCAGGTTTTCGCTCCCACCAAACAGTGGACAAACCTTCCAGTTGTTTCAGTCACTGATCAAAAAAAGACTAGACGGTACATTAGTGCTTCAATTTTGAAGCCGGGTGGCAGCCATCTTGGTGAGACCACCTTCTTTAAAGATCCCAAAATGACCCGTTGAAAGCTGATACAGCTCAAAGACCTGTAATTATTTCCATTTTAAACATTTTTTGCTATGTTGTTTAAATTTAACTTTCAAAACTAAAGTGGTCTCACCATGATGACACCAGTCTGGCTCCAGGTTTTTCCATATATACAATAAACAATAGGAGACAATATCCAGTCATTTATCTGAGATAAATAGCTTACACAGGTGGAGGGTGTGGCTACTGCTTCGTGAAAGTGAAAACCTGCACTCAGACCAGCCCTTTGCAGATAAGATAGGTGTTTTGTTTTGTTTTTGTTGATTCGCACCTATAATTTGTCTACTTTACATGACACTAAGAAAGGTGTTGATAAAACATTATACATAGTGATCTAAATGCAAAATTGTAAAATGACTCATTTCCTGTTCATGACGCTCATATGATTTATGAATTGTAGCTTTAGACTAGAAGCGTAGTTGGATTTGAATGGTGCGTTAAAGAATCTTTCAATGCAAGTGCATTACCATCATTTCAGCTAAAGACTGAAAAACCAGTTATAAAGCAAAGTATTTCAGGACAAGCATGCCGACCATTCATCTCATTAACTGACCCACTTATTTTGAAATGAGTCTCATATAAACAACTCACTAGAGCGACGTGAAACAGTTCTGAATTGCTTTGAATATGTTGAGAAGGCCCAGTGTATCTTCTTTTCCTTTCAGCTTTTTCCCTTTCTCGGGAGTCGCCACGGCGAATCATCTGATTCTCACATTTGATTTGGCATAGGCTTTTACATCGGATGCTCTTCCTGTCACAACCCTTTAGCAAGGAACAGAAACACGCTGACGACTTTGCAGCTACTCTTTACGAAAGTCAGCAACAGTTCTTTTACATGCCTCTCACCATAGACAGTGAGAGACATGGCCTGCCTTTGATAACCCAGTTAGCTGCACAGTGGGGGGGGGGGAGTGACAACCCTCTGGGGACTCGAACCCCTAACCTTAGGATCAGCGATCCTGTGCCCTATCGACTAGACCACCACAGGACCAGAAGGCCCAGTGTATGTGGACCTTAAATAACATGATAACAAATACAGACGCTCCTCAACTTACGTTCAATCCATTTTAAGTTTTTCCGATTTTATGGGTTTTTTTTGTTTTTTTTTTTAAAAAAAAAGAAAGTCAAATTTTGAGTTTAGACGTACCTGCGTAGTACGCTGACGTAATGACGCAATGATGCTGCATTTATTGTTTACAAACTACACACTGAGTAATATATATATATATATATATATAGAGCATGTTACCCTTGTGTTAAGACGTCGTCTCTGTGATCTTTGTGTTTACACTGTTTTGCGGACTTTTGTAACACTAAGCAAATATGGTTGGTCAGAAGTGTAAGCCTACTATCATGGGTGCAAGTCTCATACACAGAGATGAATTAACTATCTGCTCAGATCGGCACAATTTAATGCATACTCAGTTAAGCAAAGACAGTTGTAATATGAATGAAAACCGAATGCACAAATTACAGAACAATTACCAATATTTATTATCTTTTAGCAGAATCCTAAGAGTGTATACTTATTTTTATATTAATATTCATTAGGATTTGTACTTGTTCTTTGTATGCATCTCTTGAATAAAGTTTACTTACTTACTTGCACAAAAGAAAGAGCGCTCCGCTTTGCTGGGATTCACATCAGTGCAGGCTGTGTTCTAAACGAGTTCAACGGCACCCTTGTGCACTTGAAAAACCAGAAGTCTGTATAACCCACAGCAAGTACACTACTTTCGCAAGTACACTACTTTCAGTATTGAGCACTTCACATATTGTAAGCGTTGATTGGCTGTTTTAAACTTCATGTAAAGTAACTCGGTATAAATAAGTGACTTATTTGAAATTTGAATAATATTTGATAATATTTTACAATGTTATGTTGATAATAATTGATTTAGGGGTGTTTTATGAGGTACGGTAATGGTATTTATGGATGTATAGTACAGTATGAGCGTCATACGTCACACGTCATACGTCACTGTAACAACTTACGTTCACTTTCAACTTACGTTCGGCCGTCCGGAACCAATTAAAATCGTAAGTCGGGAAGCGTCTGTATAGGGATCTCTCGCTACTTCGTGCTTCAATTCATGCGGCTTCAGTGCATTGCTTTTTTTTGTTTGTTTGTTTTTTGTTTTTTTTTAATATTCATCAAATAAAAAAAATAAGGAAATTAAGGTAGAATAGGGGGGAACGTAAAGGAAAATGGCACAAAACAAGGCCAATTATGCAAAAAAAAACCCTAAACAAACAAAAACAAAAACTAACCCAAACCCCCCCCATCAAAACTACTTACATTTTCATGTAACGTGCATGAAACTGAGTGCATGCATTTATATTTTATTTACATCTTATGCATTATTTTTGAATGTTTAATTGTTATTATAAGCATTTATAGCGTTGAATATGTATTTATTGATGTTATATACACATATGTTAGTCAAGGAGGTCGATCCTACTTCCCGGAATTCGGCAGTCGCGGCGGATCTCGGTCCCAATTAACCGTGGAAAGTGAGGAATCCCTGTAATGTTATAAACGCTGATGTTTTTTGTTTGTTTTTTCATTTCAGAACAATGAAAACAATGTACAGTACGTTTCTGTTTCCATTTGAGTAAATCATTGTTTGGGTGATGTGTTTGTTTTTATTCCTTCGACTGGAATATAACTTCAGAACAGTGCAGTTTGTCGATCGCGGCTGTTCAGGATTGAGCAGTGGCCAGTGCAAGTTAAACAGAGGGTTTGGTTTGTGTGGCTTCCAGCTGAACACTGCGCTTTGTTTTTGCAATGGACTGTGTCATGCTATTGTACGTTTTCATCCCTGGTGTGAAAAACATACACAGATTTTAAATGTTTATTATCTGACGTGACATAGTGATGTCATCATGAGTCTCATCCGCCTCACAGCATGAGTTCAGCCATTAGTTCAGGCCTCGGCAAGGGTGATTTTGGGCGGAGTTTGCATGCTCTCCCCATGCTTGCTTGGCTTTCCGTAGGTACTTCGGTTTCCTCCTGGACTCCAAAGACATGCGCATTAGCCTAAGTGTCTGTTTCAGTTTGCCCTTTAGTGTGAGTGTAAACGGGTGAGTGACCATATCGCACTGCAGTGGTCCGGTGAGCTGTTCTGGGTGTATCGAACCTTCACCCAGAGTCAGCTGGAATGCGCTCCAGTCTCCTCACGCTGCTAATCATGGTAGCTCAGTGGTTATGGCTCTGGATTACAAACCTGAAGGTTGGTCGGTGGTTCAGGGTGCCACTCTTGGGCCCTTGTACAAGGCTCTTAAGCCTCAATTGCTCAATTGTATAAATACGATAAAAACATAAGTCACTCTGGATAAAGGCATCTGCCAAATACCGTAAATGTCAATAAAGATGAAGCTGTTCTGAAAATAAGATGATATTGTGAGTGAGCGGGACAGAAGGCATTGGAAAGTATTAAGATTAAGTCACTGTCCACTGATATGGAGCATCATAATTCTCAAAAGTGTCCCATTAGTCTCCAATCAGTGCTTCTGAAGGGGACCGGGCTTTCCCGGGTTATTTTTTTCTAAGTGGGCATCGCATCAATTCTTCCTAATTGGAATAGTATTAGTGGAATTGGCGTGAGATTCTCTCTGATCCTGACCAGACTAAAGAGAAAGTATTTAGAGATGAAGGCAAAGTTTCCATTTTCATTTCAGTAGAATCTATCTATCTATCTATCTATCTATCTATCTATCTATCTATCTATCTATCTATCTATCTATCTATCTATCTATCTATCTATCTATCTATCTATCTAGCTGTCTGTCTGCCTGCCTGCCTGTCTGTCTGTCTGTCTGTCTGTCTGTCTGTCTGCCTGCCTGCCTGCCTATCTGTCTGCCTGTCTGCCTGTCTGCCTGTCTGTCTGTCTGCTTGCCTGCCTGTCTGTCTGTCTCTTTATCTATTAGTGGTTATATTTGTATGCCCCCCATGTGTATTTTCTCTGATGGTATAACCCTGCTCGGGAACTCATCCCGTGTTAATTATTCTTTGAATATTTACAGTTTCATGTTTAGAGAAGCACATCCTCACTGCCTTTCCATAACCTTTTTTTTTTTGTTTTGTTTTTTTTTTTGTTTTTTTCAAAGCTAATGTTAGCTTTTCAGTTAGAGTAGCTGTGTAATTGTTCTGTGTGAGTGTCTCTGGCACTTCTCTGTACGCCGAATATTGTATACCGCTATGCATCCGTGAGTGTGTGCTGGTGTGTAACTGGCTCACTTCTGGAGTGGTGCTTAAAAGACTGTTTATTTTTAGGCTGATTTTGAGGACACTCTCAGACAGGCTATTATTGCTCATTAGAGCAGATGAGCAGGCCAGGCAGATGCCGACTGTGGGTGGAATATTTAGGCCGGACACAGATCCTGTCCCTCCACTCTTTCTCTGCGGTAGGAACTAGTGTTTGAACTAAACTTTGCAGGGGGAAAAAAGAGAAATAAAGGTGTAAAGGAGGCCACTTTGCAAACAAGTTTGTGTCCTTTAGAAAGACTTTTAGAAGGACTCAAACCAATGTGCTTCATGGGTTTATCTTCCTTGGGACTGTTGTTTTTTTTTTTTTTTCCACAGTCCCA
>CM045733.1:61417500-61422500 GCA_024760905.1 Plotosus lineatus | reverse complement strand
CAGGGCAGAAACACGCTGATGGCTATGTAGCAACTCTTGACGAAAAGTCAGCAATGGTTCCTGAACCTCACACCATAGACAGTGAGAAACATGGCCGGCCTTTAATAACCCAGTTAGCTGGGTTGGGGGGATGGGGTGGCGCACAGTGACAACCCCTTGAGAGTGGGGCTTGAACCCCCAACCTTAGGATCAGTGATCCAGCACCATCACCACCAGGCCACCACTGCCCTGTCATCATAAACCACTTCATACAAAATAAGTAAAAATGCTACAATGTTTATGTTTAACTTTTTAAAAATATTGTGTATGTATACTATTATGTAATAATGACCTCGCCAATAAAAAGGGGTTTAATGACACTTTAGTAAACAATTAAAGGTCCTTCCATTCTGACTGGGATAAAAATAGTCCATATGTAGTCTTATAGGCTGTCCTGGTGATATACATCAGTATAGTATACTAAGTATGTATTTACGGAATGATCCATGTCCTCGATGATGAAATGTAATGCTGTATATGAAGAAATCAATTATTACAACAAAACGTAAGAGAAAATTTAATTTATTTCTGGGTGTAAATGCTCATTTTTGTGCTGAGAATTGTACATTTTGCATATTCATTAATTACAGTAACCCCCCCCCACCCCCCACCCATTTGCGGTTCAGCACTCACGGCCCCGCATGCTCGCGGATTAGCAGAAAACCCGGAAGTTACTGGCATGTGATTCAAATTCAGCCAATGGCTGAGAGCTTTTTTTTCTCCCTCCTGCTGATTGGTTGCAGATGATGTATACACCTCTTTTTTTTCTCCTTCGTGCACATGTCATCAACATGGTTGCTTGAATTGTGAATTCAAGTTTTTTGTTTTTTTGTTTTTTTTTTAGTGTGTTTTTAATGATTTTTCAAGCCAGGGGTCACCACCCTTTTTGAAAATGGGAGCTACTTCTTGGGTACCAATTATTGCGAAGGGATACTAGGTCGATACACACCTCTGAAATTACAAATTTGCTCAATTTACATTTAATTATATATTGTTATTAATAATTAATGATATTCATCTATGTGAAGATATTGATTTAATTTAAAAATATCTTCAAAAAAATTAGATGCAGCTCAATGGAGAGTGGCGCTATGGAGCCGTGGGCCTGTCCTAAAAATAGACGTGAACAGGTCCGCGGGCAACTTATATTGTAACTATGATGTCATTTAAATGCCCTGCATCTTCTTTAGCTTCTGGTAAGGACCCTAAGCGCTTTATTCATGAATAAACATTATCACAGTAGAAAATTAAAAAGTTTTTATTAATCATTACTACAGGTTACTGCATTATTACTGTATTAATGAGTAATACTGTCTATAGAATGTGTTTAACAAGCACATTTTAGTGCATGAAATATCATACATAGGGTTTTAAAACCGCGTCAATAACTCGCGGCTTTTCATGAGACGCGGGAAGGGGCGGAACGCAACCCCCGTGAATAATGGAGGGTTACTGTACATGTTATGACATTTGGCAGACACCGCAATCCAGAGTGACTTACATTTAAATTTTTTCTACAACTCAGCAATTGAAGTTTAAGGGTCTTGCACAAGGGCTCAATAGTTGCACCATAGTGATATTGGGGCTTGAACCCCTGAGCTTTAGATCAGTAATCCAGAGCATTAACCATTGAATCACCACTGTCACACATTCATTCATCCATTCATTCATCCATTCATTCATTCATTTGCTGAAACGCTTAATCCTATCGGGTTGCAGGAAGACTTTCGCTGATCTCAGCCAACTCTGGGCAAAGGCAGGGTTTAATCTGGACAACTTGTTAGTGCATCAGAGTTCTAACACACACACACACACACACACACACACACACACACACACACACACACAAAACCATTCACACTCACAATCACATCTAGCAGCAATTTGAAACAGTTGATTAGTCTAATGTGCTTGCCTTTAGATTGGGGGACCAAGCAGCAGTACCTGGAGGACACCCATGCGTGCTCTTGTCTATGTACTTCTAGACCAGGCTATGAGAGAGCCTACATTGAGCCGATACTGAAGGCTGTATAGAGTTGAAGTTAGTTCCCACGAAGCCCCTGGTTATAATGTAAATGGCACAGCATTGCGGTGTATGTTGCAGCGGCTCCGTATTCACTTCCTGCCAGGAGAAAAACACCTCGTTATCTGAGACAGAGAGTGTCTGTACGGAGGACGGTCTCAGTGGCTGTTTTCTAATTACGCTCTTTCATTTATTGTGGAGCAGACGGAGGCCTGCTGAAATCGCAGTGTCTATTAGCGCCCGCTGTCGAGGGGCTTCTCCCCATTACCTTTAGATTGGATCTTTCATCATCCCAAATTGACATTTATGCTTTTACTCCTATTGTTTCTCTGGTTTCGGGATTCTCACGCATGACGATTTGTTTTCATTTGTGTCACTTGGCCGAGTGTCCCATGATGCCCTACTTCTCACTCATTCCGTCACCACTGTTTGGCCATAGAAGAATAAAGAGGAGTGGGGGAGAGAGAGAGAGAGAGAGAGAGAGAGAGAGAGAGAGAGAGAGAGATTATCCTTCTTTGGTAACTACAGTACTTCCACTCACTCCAGTTCCTTGTTCCCTGTGCCTTCGAGCTGGCGCTCTCCCCAAGTCCCCAACTAGGGGCATTGGTGGCCTAGTGGTAAAGGTGCTGGATCACTGATGCTAAGGTTGGGGGTTCAAGCCCCACTTTCAATGGGTTGTGTCACCGCTGTCCCCTCAGTGCAGCTAAGTGGGTTATCAAAGGCCGGCCATGTCTCTCACTGTCTATGGCGTGAGGTTCATGTAAAAGAACCATTGCTGACTTTCGACAAGAGTAGCTGCATAGCCGTCAGCATGTTTTTGCCCTGCGATGGCCTGGCGAGCTGTCCAGGGTGTACTCGAAGTCGGCTAGGATGGGCACCAGCCTCCCTGCAACCCTTATTAGGATTAAGCACTTCAGAAAATGAATGAATGAATGAAATCCCCAACTATCTTTCCAGCTCGGTAAGAAGATATTCAGCATTTATGTAGTCGTGACTGAAGGACTGCTATGTGCTAGTACAGCCATGACGTGTTAAAACGATGTAAAATCCTGTGAAATTACAGTGCATTTCAAACACCAACCTCACGTATTCTCACATTACAGTTGAGTGACATAAACAGCTGTGTATTTTGATTCCAAATTGCTTATTCCCAGAGTCTGACAGCCCATAGTGTACAGCCATTTGTGTCATATTGAAATATCTTTGAGGAATAGAGGTGTTGAGACAGGTGGTATTTGGGATCAGGTGTAGCTTCGTGGTTAAGGGCAGTGCAAACATGCTGGTTTAATTTTCATCATTTACCTCTCGTGCTGCAGTGCTGTCAATTTGCGTGTCCGACCATTGTTCAGCTGTCATGACGCTGCGCAGACAGCTGCCTGCGATTTTCTTGGAACGATGTCAAGAAAGATCAAATTGAGAATCAATGCTCTGACAGAATCAAATGAATTTATTGAAAAGTCGCACGAGAGCCGATCAGATTGCTGAATTAGCATTAAACACCCATCCATCCATCCATCCATCCATCCATCCATCTATATATTATCTCAGATGCTTCACCTGTCAAGAATTGCAGGAGGAGCTGGAGTCAATCACCATTGACGTTTTCAGAGAGACGCGATACTGGACAGGTTGCCTGTCTAGCAAAAGATTAATACTGAGAAACTGAAACTTGAAAGGCTTGAACTTTGAACCCTCTCACTGGTGGGTAGGGCAATTGTGTCAGGAATTGATTTGAATTTATTTGTGCTCACATGTTATGCCAATGGGGTGGTACTGTGGTGTCGTGGTTAGCACGTCAAACTCGCACAAAAAAGGTCCTGAGTTCAAGTCCCAGGCTTGATGAGGGTGTTTCTCTCTGGAGTTTGCATGTTCTGTCCACGGTTCTGTGGGTTTTCTCCAACAGTCCAAGAACATGCGAACAGCTTTGGCATTTAAGCTTTAGCATTTTAGCACTTTAGCATTTTAGAATATAGCTTTTAGCATTTATCTTTTAGCATTTAGCTTTAGCATGCTAATAGCTTTATCAACAGTCCAATAACATGCTAATAGCTTTAGGCTAATTAGCTGTTCCAAATTTCCCCTACCTAGGTGTGAGTGCAAATGGTTGTGTGTTATGGGCCCTGTAATAGACTGGTACCTCGCCTGTGGACAGAGATGGGCTCCAGCCTTCCTGCAACCCTGGTAATATTAAATTGTTCAGCAAATGAAAGAATATCATGCTATTTTGAAAGAAGGATCGTAGAGGAGCTTATTTATTCATGGGCATGAACGCTTTCATATTTGCTTCCCCCCACCCCCTTTTTAGACATGGTTGAGTTTAGTATGATTGCTGAAGTGTAAAAGCTATTTGTGAGCTCCAAAACAATCCAGAGAACTTGTCTCCTGGTCCTCTTGAGACACCATCAGGTATTGAAGGTATTCCTGTGCACAATGATCATGTGACCTTACTTCCTGTTTCAGGTATTGCAAGAAATACAAGGCTTTTTATACCTGAGCCTACTGGCTCATTAGAAACGGAGGTCATGCCCGGTTTCCTTATCATGAACCAACCAGGAGTCCAACTGATGCTAACCTATTGCAGATTATCTTCTGGGTATTTTATTTATTTTTTTATTATTATTTTTTTTTTCCTTTACTGGTACGCATTTATACTGTTGTGTGGGCATGGGTGCCCTTGTTCCACCCAGAAGTCTGAGCATAGTGGGGGTGTCTAAGAGGGGGTTCAAACCTACAACCACTTCTTCATGAACCCGGTGTATTCACAATGACATCATCGGCCCCATCATTCGAGAGATGGATGGATTATTCCAGGCTTTTATTAGACTGGAGAATATTATAGTGATTAGCTGGCCTCTGTGCTGTCAACGTCGGCATTGAAAGCATGATACATGGATAAAATCTTCTCACACAACAGTAGCTTAAACTTTTGCTGAAATTT
>CM045733.1:61385000-61405000 GCA_024760905.1 Plotosus lineatus | reverse complement strand
AGAATCTCTTGGTACTGCCCATTATGGCATACTTTACTTGCCTGATCCGTCTTTATGTGTTTTCACACTTGTTCATGTTTTAAAGAGCTGACGCCACTCGCTCTGAAAGGTTTGTCCATTTGGCCGGGTGTGAAAACTGTTTACCAATCGGGTTGGAGAGCGATCAGTCCGCCTGTAATACTGAGCTTCCAGATTTGTTTCCTTGAAGACGGGTGTTGAAAGCATCATGCATGAAAATGATCCACTCACATGGCTGAGCAGCAGGTAGCGTGATTGTTTGGATTTCTTACATTTGGTCCTGTTTGAAGTCTTACGGTGACAGTAAAGAACATTCTTTGGTCCGTAAAGAGAATAGCATGTGATCCATTGGTGTTTTACAGTACCAGAGCTTGATGTACGGAGTCAAAACGACGGAAACCTACCTGAAGCACTGACCACGAGTTAATATTCAAAGGCCAAGTGAAATAATTAAGTGATCACACATAAGGTGGTGGCCTAGTGGTATAGGGGGCTGGATCACTGATCCTAAGGTTGGGGGTTCAAGCTCCACTCACCACAGGTTGTCCTTGTCCCCCCCAGTGCAGCTAACTGGGTTATCAAAGGCTGGCCATGTCTCTCACTGTCTGTGCTGAGAGGTTCTTGTAAAAGAACTATTGATGACTTTCAACAAGAGTAGCTGCAAAGCCGTCAGCGTGTTTCTGCCCTGCAATGGCCTGGTGAGCAGTCCAGGGTATACTCTGCCCTCGCCCAGAATTGGCTGGGATGGGCGCCAGCCTCCCTGTGACCCTAATTAGTATTAAGTGGTCAGAGAAAATGACCTGAACTGAACATGAGATGGTGATTTTTTCACAGGCATAGATATGTGCGTGCGCGTGTGTGTGTGTGTGTGTGTGTGTGTGTGTGTGTGTGTGTGTGTGTGTGTGTGTGTGTGTATGTGTGTGCATTGTAGCATGACCCAGGTTTGCCTCAAATGATATTTCCCTTGCTTTTTCTTTCTCCTATCATCACTTTCACTTATTCATATACCAGTGTATGTATATACACACACAGATTTTTTTTATATGCTATCATCCCGGCTCTCCTGCTACACAGCTCACATTGTTCTAAATATCCTGGTGGCATGTGCTTCCAGTATTAACCAGTTTCCAGTTTATTTACAGCCGATGAAGTTTCGTATTTCAAGTCAGAGGGTGTAGGAAAAGCATGATTTACATTTTCCCACTGATGATGTCAATGATTAACACCACCGCAGAAACGTTTCAAGCTGGGAAGTGCAGTGTGATACATACATTGAAGCAATTCATGAAATTTCAGGACGAGGAACCTGTTCAGGGTATACTGAGCAGGGTATACCCAGAGATAGCTGAGATAGGCTCAAGCCTCTGCACAATTCTTTTTTTTTTTTTTTTTTTATCTTTTTCTTTTCGAGGTTTTTTTTTTCCTTTTTCCTGTTTTTTATGAAAGAAATTAAATGAGTATTAGAACTGCTGGAATGCTGTTTGACCAATCAAATTAGTGGAGCAAATCTATTCATTCATTCAATTTCTAAACCGCTTAATCCTAATTAGAGTCATGGGGAGGCTGGTGCCCATCCCAGCTAACTCTGGGCAAGGGCAGATTACACCCTGGAAAGCTCTCCAGGCCAACGCAGGACAGAAACACACTGATGGCTATGTCGCTACTCTTGGTGAAAGTCGGCAATGGTTATTTTACATGAACCTCACACCATAGACACTGAGAGACATGGACATGGCCGGCCTTTGATAACCCAGTTAGCTGCACTGGGTAAGTCGATTTCACTTTTTACACCCGAGCCATAGCGGCTCATCAGGCCGGTGCTTATTCCCAGGTTCCGTAGCGTGAAGCTACCAGGAGTTCAACTCCTCCTGGATGGGGCGCTAGTCCATCGCAGGTTACCGTCCCAGTATATTTTTACTGGTATCCATTTATACTGCTGGGTGAACAGAGGCTCACTTGTGGTTAAGACCTTGCCCAGGGGTCTTAGCACAGTGGGGGTCTAACTGGGATTTGAACTCACACAACCGCCCGATCATGAGCGCAGCACCCTAACCACTACGCCACCGGCCTCACTATATAACTGCAATTTAACCCACTGGGAGTGGGGTTTGAACCTCCAACCTTGGGGTCAGTGATCCATCATCTTTCCCGCCAGTCCACTACTGCACTGGAGCAAATCTAGCTTTTGTATAAATAATACATAGCTTAAACATTATTAAGAAAGATAAAGTGATTAAAAATGATGGATATAATTGATCTGTAAACGCTTGACAAATTTGTCTGTAAGAAAAGGGGATCTGTGATG
Organism: Plotosus lineatus; assembly: GCA_024760905.1. Taxonomy (NCBI): domain Eukaryota; kingdom Metazoa; phylum Chordata; class Actinopteri; order Siluriformes; family Plotosidae; genus Plotosus; species Plotosus lineatus. The sequence continues at coordinate 61,402,677 of CM045733.1, read as the reverse complement.
ATGATGCACCGAACAAACCCAGACCCTGATGAGAGCTATAAGTCTATTTCTGAGTAGGTCGCCTTCATTTACCTGCATGATACTGATAACAAGCAGCAAGTGGAGCTATTAAAATCAAATCATATTTTCTTCGAATGAACCCATGCTTAAGTGGTGTAATAACAACCACCTTACATGGTTGAACGCCCATCAGGTGATCAGGGCTGTTAATTGTGTCTTAAATAAGAATGTTGTGGTGCTGAGGCTTAATGATAACGCCTCTCTGACTGGCACGTGGTTATTTAAGAAAAAAAAATCTGAGATAGTCAGACTTCCCCAGGTTAGGATATTTGTCCCCCGTTCCTCACTTGTCCAGGTCAGATGTTACTAACACGCTGCACGAAAGTTAATTTTATCTATTTTTATTCCTGTATCTGCTGTTGCAGGGAAGCGGGGCATTCTCATTGGTGCCCTGGTTCTGACTGTACAGGAAAGGGACATTTATCAAACCCCGTTACTTCCACAAGGGGAAAAAATAAAGCGAGAGAGAGAGAGAGAGAGAGAGAGAGAGAGAGAGAGAGAGAGAGAGATCTCCATTATAGCGAATTGGACGGTCACTAGCCGAGTGTAGGTGGGGGAAGAGAAGAGCGTGAGAGAAGCCAGCCTCCCTGTAGGCCTATTAAAGAAAGGATTTTCTCCTCCCCACACACTCGTTCTCTCCAGATTGATCTCTGTCTTTCGTCAATATCTGCTGAGAGACTAAAATTAAATGAATCTCAGGAAAAAAAAAAATAGAACGCAACGTGTCTCTCACGTTGCTTCTCGTCGAACACTCGTGAGCAGTGCTAACGTTTAGGAGTCATGGACAGATGCAAAAAACGTGAGGTAAATTTGGAAACCTGAAAATTTCACTCAGAAGACATAATGTTTGTATTTAGAAAAAAATATGGCGAGAAATAGCATTCGATCGAAAGTTCAAACCCACGTTGATGCACAAAGCCATGGGGGTGAGGAATTAATGGGAGCTAATCGACTGAGCTTTCACAGGAGGAATGTAGGGCATATAAACAGCGATTCCTCACTTTTCACGGTAAATTGGGACCATCGATTTCCACGGTGTAGGATCAACCCCCAACTTCCCCTGAATGATGTATATGTACATGTACAGTGGTTCCTCACCTTACGAAAGACCCAACAAACATAAAATCCAGGTTACGAAACGCATTTATCGAAAATTTCCGTCTCTGGATACGAAACAAATTCACGTTACGAAACGCGCCATCTCAAAAGTTCAAACAATGCGCGAGTTGCTTGCCCATTGGCTATCTCCAAACATCCCACCTCGCTGGCCTCCCATTGGCTATCTCCAAACATCCTGCCCCGCAGGCCTCCCATTGGCTTGGAGGGAGCTGCATCTCCATAATACCCATGACTCAGCTCCCTCCCATTCGCTATTATGGAGCTGCATCATGGGGTGGCGCAGTGTGATGCCAGGGGAGCGCGTATGACCCTGGGGAACATGCTTTTCTGTAATTGTGTACGACAATTAAGTGTAATTGCACCTCCACTCCAGTAGTTGGCAGTCGCGCTCTCATTGTCGTGCTATGGTGTAGCGGTTTTTCGCACGAGAAAACGGTATGAAGTGTCGTAAACAAGCCCTCAAGAAATTTCTAACAGGAACGGAGAGAAAGGTGGAGAGAGACGGAGATATTAAGACATAAGTAAGTTCAATGAGTTTAAATAAGGATGCATTTTTTTTATTATTTCAGGCACATTGGTGCACTTTAAATCTTTTACATTATAGATTATAAAAGCAATTTTAATGAAATTTTTCTTTATTGTAAGTTGAACTATATTTATTTTTTTGTTTTTAATGTTAATAAAGATACAAAGTTATGCAGATGTGTACTAATAACAATTTTTATAGACAAATAATACTATTTATAGTCGCTCAAAGAGCGTGGGTGGCTGAAACATTTTTTGTTCCTAGAGGGGGCGCAACAGAAAATAATTGAGAACCGCTGATTTAAAGTACTTTTTATTATAAAGGTCACATGGTTCCTAGAAAAGAAATCAATATTTTTGGTGTGCTGTAAAGATTTAACATTTTGATAGATTGAGTCACTTCAGTTGGGATAGAGAGCTGAAAGATAGATAACGTGAAGGAGACCTGGGCTGTCTGAGTTTGGAAGAAAAGAGAGAGTGACACAGACTGGCAAGAATGGAGAATCAGTTTGCAGTGCTATAAATGACTGACGATGGCTTTGGCCATGCAGGGCTGCAACGGATGATTTCCAATCGTGGAGCGAAGCCTCTTCACCAGCTGATGCCAGTTTCAATTCCACTCTCATCTCTGTATACACTGCACCTCGCTTATCCTTCTCTGCTCACACACACACACACACACACACACACACACCCACCCACCCACACACCCACACACACACACACACACACACACACACACACACACACACCTGCTGTGATATAAGGTCCCTGAGAGGGTCACAGCATTGCACCTTAGACAGGGAAAATAAAATAAATTAAAATAAGCATCGTCAATACTTTCAGGGATATTTTAGTAATCATAGTGTGTGTGTGTGTGTGTGTGTGTGTGTGTGTGTGTGTGTGTGTGTGTGTGTGTGTGTGAACAGTCTGAGCATGGGGACATTTCCTCATTCTCTTCAGACACACAAACTGTTTGTGAGACATATTTCATATTTTGAATGGGGCTGTCTGCCAACAGAGCTGACGGGGATGTAGATGAATGTTTTGCTACATAAATTAAATACATAAATCACAGATCTGTCACATGAATACTAGCCACATTTTACTAGATTTTAATGACAGTAAGACAAAACATTGAACCAGTATGTGATAAAAGAAACTGGGTGAGAGGGCGGTTCAGTGGTTAAGGCGCTCAGCACCGCCCAGTTGCCACTGATAGGTTCATAACCCGCTGCTGCTCAGTTGTGTTGGGTGTCATGAAGTATAATACATAAAATAAACTGCATTCATTCATGCATTCATTCATTCATTTATTCTTTAAGCTGCTTAATTAGGGTGGCGGGGAGGCTGGCGCCCATCCCAGCCGACTCTGGGCGAGGGCAGAGTATACACTTTGGACAGTTCGCCAGGCTATCGCAGAGCAGAAACACGCTGACAGCTATGCAGCTACTTTTGTCGAAAGTCAGCAAAGGTTCTTTAACATGAACCTCTCACCATAGACCGTAACAGACATGGCCGGCCTTCAATAACACAGTTAGCTGTACCGGCGTATGTGTTGCATACCAAATTTGATCAAAATTCATAGATTATAATCTGGAAATTAAAGTTCAACAATGCCGGGCGGATAGCTGAATGAATGGCCAGGTGGAGGGTGCTGCCGATTCCAATAGTGTGTGTATATATATATATATATATATATATATATATATATATATATATATATATATATATATATACATATATATATATATATATATATATATATAAGATAAGATAAGATAAGATAAGATACAGCTTTATTAATCTCACAATGGAGAAATTCACTGTTACAGGCTCTTGAGGTACTATCAGTAGGGCGTGCAAAAATAGATACAAGTACAAACATACACACATACATATATTATATAAGTAAATAAATAAATAGATACATAAATAGTATAAATTACTAAACAATAAAAGAAAAGAAAAGAATGGAGCAACTTTATAGACTGGCCTATATTAAAGTGTAAATATTGTAATATATATAATATATATAATATAATATATAATAGTGTAATATATATATATATATATATATATATATATATATATATATATATATATATATACATATACACAGGGATCCCTCGCTACTTCGCGCTGCAATTCATGCGGCTACAGTGCATCATGTTTTGTTTTTTTTTTTGGTTTTTTTTAATATTCATCGAATTAAAAAATAAGGTAATGAAGGAAGAATAGGAGGGAAAGTTCAGGAAAATTCTGCAAAAACAAGGCCAATTATGCGGAAAAAAAAAAAAAAAAAAAAAAGAACCCAAAACCTCCCAACAAAACTACGTAGATTTTTATTTGAGATGCGCATCCGTATGTGTGTGTATTTTTAAATGTTTAATTGTTATTATAAGCATTTATAGCATTAAATATGTATTTATTGATATTATATACATGTACGTATACATCAGCCGGGGGGGGGGGGGGTCTCAATCCCCATTAACCGCGGAAAGTGAGGAATCCCTGTATGTTTATATATGTCTGTCTTCCTTTCGGCTTTTTCCCTTTTACTTGGGAGTCACCACAGCGAATTATTTGATTCGCACGTTTAATTTAGCAGAGGTTTTTACGTCGGATGCCCTTCCTGTCACAACAAGGGACAGAAACACGCTGATGACTTTGCAGCCTACTGTTTACGAAAGTCAGCAATGGTTCTTTTACATGCCTCTCACCATAGACAGTGAGAGACATGGCCCGCCTTTGATAACCCAGTTAGCCGCACGGGGGGGGGTGACAACCTTGTGGAGAGTGGGACTCGAACCCCCAACCTTTGGATCAGCAATCTAGCGCCCTATACCACTATATAACACTATACCTATACCACTGCCCGTGTATGTTTATGTTTATATATATATATATATATATATATATATATATATATATATATATATATATATATATATATATATATATATATATATATATATATATATATGTGTGTGTGTGTGTGTGTGTGTGTGTGTGTGTGTGTGTGTGGTATATTCCAAAAAAAAAGTATTTGCTTGAGGGTCAGTGGATGTTGCTGAATTTAATATTTTCCTTGACATTATGTCTCAGTGATTATTCAGCAAATTATAAACTAAATAAAGTAGAGGTGACTGTTATTGTGTGCTCGGTGTACAAACTTTTATTAATGAAAATTCTTTTAGAGGGATGTGAGAGAAAAACCTCCCTTTTTAAACTCATGATTATTATCTATAGCTCTCTGTAGGACCTTCAGAGCCACCAGGCATTTATTAAAAATCTCTCTCTCTCTCGCTCTCTCTCTCTCTCATTCTCTCTCTCTCTCTCTCTCTCTCTCTCTCTCTCTCTCTCTCTCTCTCTCTCTCTCTCTCTCTCTCTCTATTTTCCTGTTGCCAAGGTATCTGTGTGGGGCACATTTACATTCTCTGCTGCACACCGAGTCCAATTTGTTATACTAACATCCTAACAGGAGCCAATCAGAAGGCAGGAGCCTGTGGCTCAGTGAAGATTTATGGGCTATTTCTCTCATTGTTCAGCGCACGGATTGAATACCGGGCATGGCATACAAACCGAAGCTGCTGTAATTAGAAAACATTTCAGAGACTTTTGTTTACGCATTTAGAAAATCAGTGGCTGTGAATTGTGAAGCCACCGAAGCTGCAGGTGTTTTATAGAAAAAGAGCACTGAGATAGACTTCTCAGAAGAGCGGCTTGATATGATATGGTGAGCAGCTGAAGATTTAGTGCTTGCGAGTCCGCTGTAACGTTTGGGTTTCGACGAAAGCTTCGTAGCACTGCAGAAGGTTAAATAGCTCCCTGTAGTGCATATCCATTATCACCATAGACCTGATGCATTATTGACAGCACAAGCTTGTATGTGCCTGGATCAGCACATAAAGAGCACTCCACCCATCACAAGTTATTATTGTTTTAAGGCTGCAGTTATTCAACCAAAATGTATTTTGCAAAATATGCTGCGTGTATTACCACCCCAGTGTGCTTCTGATTAAACTGGTTTCTCATTACAAAAGGTGAAAGTGATGCTCCGAATACCAGCACCGAGTGTCAGCAGAGTCAGACTTTAAAATGATTGAGAGTGAGAGAGAGAGAGAGAGAGAGAGAGAGAGAGAGAGAGAGAGAGAGAGAGAGAGAGAGAGAGAGATGTACAAATGAAAACCTTACAGGGAAAATAAGTAAACAGTCCCGTGTTTGACAGTAAGTGGATGTTTGGTGATGAGGGGTTTACCACCTATGTCACAACTAATGACTGGCAAGACACTGCATTATCTAACAGGATACACACAGATGTAAAGGGGGGGAGGGGCAGAGACAGAGAGAGAGAGAGAGAGAGAGAGTGGGGGTGAGGGGGTGAGAAAAGGGAGGGAGGGAGTGAGACAGAGGATGGTGGGGAGGTGGAGAAGAGAGAGAGTGAGAGAAAGGGGATGGTGAGAGAGAGAGAGAGAGAGAGAGAGAGGGGTGGGGAGGGAGAGAGGGAGAAAGAGAAAGAGAGAGTGGGAGAGAGTGAGAGAGGAGGTGCGGAGTGAGAGGGGAGAGAGAGAGAGAGAGATGGGGGTGGGGAGGGAGGGGGAGAGAACGGGTGAGAGGGAGTGAGAGGGGGGTGGGGAGGGAGAGAGAGATAGAGAGAGAGAGAGAGAGAGAGAGAGAGAGAGCACATTTGTCCGACCCAGACAGGTCATTAATCAGCCAGCACAGAGGAACGAAGGGATGACCTCACCTACATCTCCATCAGGCTTTACATCTAGGGATGGGGGGGAGGGGGGAGGGGGAAGGGAGGGACAGAGAGAGACAGAGAGCGAGAGAGAGAGAGAGAACTGTCACACCAAGCTTCTTCTTCTCTCTTTACATTTACTGCTCTCTCGTGATTCTTCCCTCCAGCATTATTCCTTTTATTGAAAATCCCCGGGGTTTTTTTAAACTGCAGAGCGGCCAAAGCCAAGGCACTGACCTCCACTTCCCCTTGTAGTGTCAGCTATCCTTTTTATTTATTTATTTATTTATTCGTTTGTTTGTTTTATTTGACCCGTCCTTTCTTCCTGAATCTCAACACCTCTCCTTGCTGTATCTCAGTTCTTCTGTGACTGCTGTCTCTTCTGGACACATCTATCCATCTCTCTATCCTTTACGTCTCAGATATTTCAGGGTAGTTCGAGCCTTGCTATGGACGGTGAGCTGTCAAGGGTGTACCCTGCCCTCGCCCACAGTTGGCTGAGATGGGCACCAGCCTCCCCATAACTCTAATTAGGATTATAAAGTACTACATCAGGCTCAGGACAGACTAGTGCAGGGGTGAGCAACCTTAAACACTCAAAGCGCCATCTCCTGAACCGCGGGTCGCCGACCCCTGGACTCAAGTTATTAAATGAGTAAATGTTTAAATTAAAACACTAATCCAGGCTTCTTTAAGAATACAATATAGGGGATTAATACAAATATTCTTTTTATCCTTTCCTGTGTTCATGTTCTGTTGTGTTGTTAAAGTAGAAATGAAAGACACCCCCCCCCATCCCCGCCCCATTTCCTGTTTACATAATAGAAATGCATCAAACAAGGAATAATAAAAAAAATGGCTTTACCCAACACATTTTCTCTCGCTCCATGTTGTAAGCTCTTAAATGTCTCGTAATAATAACAGGAACAATATACAGCTCACGCAAAGGTTAATAACTTGCCAGGATTGAGTGTGAACAGCCACGATGCATTTCCGGCTTCCGCACACCACTTATGACATCTGACCAGTTTTTGGAACAGTGGTCTTTGCAGTCGGCCAATAAAATCACGTATAGTGTGGGAAATAGTGTGATTATTAAAAATAAAAGCATATCGTACTATTCTTACCAATAAATAATTTAATATAGAACGAGCGGAACAGTCCGCCAGCTAGCATTAGCATTAGCGCAATGTGAGTGACAATCACTCCTGGGTTTTTTTGTTTGTTTGTTTGTTTATTTGTTTGTTTTTTTTTCTTTTTCCTGCACTAGAATATTAATTTTAATTTAATATATATAGAATATTATTGCAAAGAAAAATACGATTGCTAGTATTCAGTGTGATATTTATTTACTTATTTATTCAAATCCATATGCAGTGATGCATTAGCATTAGCGCAATGTGAGTGACAATCACTCCTGGGTTTTTTTGTTTGTTTGTTTGTTTTGTTTTTTGTTTTTCCTGCACTAGAATATTATTTTTAATTTAATATATTTAGAATATTATTGCAAAGAAAAATACGATGACTAGTATTCAGTGTGATATTTATTTACTTATTTATTCAAATCCATATGCAGTGATGTCTTGCGACTTCGTGCTTCAGTTTCTGCGATTTCAGTGCATCGCGGGTTTTTCAAAAATATTTATCGAAAAATAAAAAAAATAAGGAAATTAAGGAAAAATAGAGGAAAGTTAAGGAAAATGCTGCAAAACAAGGCCAATTCCCCCCCAAAAAAGCATTTTTTATGGCCCAAGGCCAAAAAACCTGAAAGAAACAAAAACAAAAAACAACCCAAAATCCCCCAACAAAACTACTTACATTTTTATGTGAGGTGCGCATCTGAATGTGCGCGTGCATCTGTATGTGTGTGTGTATTTATATTTAATTTACATCGTATGCATTTTTTTATGTGTAATTGTTATTATAAGCATTTATAGCATTGAATATGTATTTATTGATATTATATACACATATACATACATGTATATGTCAGTCGGGGGGGGGGGGATCAATCCTTTTTTGTTGCTACGTCACGGAAATTGGCGGTCGGGGTGTGGTCTCGGTCCCCATTAACCACAGAAAGTGAGGGATCCCTGTATTAAAGGTAGCATTGCATGGTAGCATTCACCTCACAGCGAGAAAATTTTGGGTTAATTAATCATTAGCATTGTGGTATACAGTATTGATGACCTGTTCAATGTGTGACTCATTACTTGCCCGGTCAGCTGATTTAGGCTCTAGATCAGTTCAGTTCACTACCAGGTAGTCTGTTGGGCTTTTTACACCCGGGCCTAGTGGTTTCCATAGCATGAAGCGACCAGGAGTTCAGCTTCTCCTGGATGGGACGCTAGTCCATTGCAGGTTACCTACCCAGTATATTTTACTGGTTCCCATTTATAATGCTGGGTTAAAAGAGGCACACTTGTGGTTGGGAACTTGCCCAGGGGTCTTAGCACAGTGGGCGTCTAACTGGGATTTAAACTCACAACCTCCCAATCATGAGCGCAGCACCCGAACCACTACGCTTCCGGCCCGTTCACTACCAGGATAGACTTCATAATTAATCTGAATACTACGAGACAAATTTTATCTGGAATATATTTTTATTGGATAAGGATCCCCCCCTCTCTCTATCTTTCTTTCTGCTGTCTCTCGTCCCAGCTGGTGTTGATATGTCTTGCCACACTCCTCCCAAACAATGCTCGACATAAATCACTGTCAATTAGCCATGGAGGGAAAAAGAAAAAAAAAAAAAAAAAAAATCAAGCTCTTTAATTTCATTTCACAATTACGACACCTAGTCAACACTCTCACTTTCCCTTGCAAATGGAAATTAAATGAACTTCACAGACAGACATTGAACTAATGGAATAAGTGTCACACAGTAGATTGCACACGCACTCCCTGACACACACATGAATACAAACCGCCTCTAACTCTCTCCCACCCCAAAATCACCTTAATTAATTTCTCGGCATCACCCCTGTCAGCGGTCTAAATGTGTCGCCTCAACCCTGTGCGCTGGCAAAAAAAAATAAAATACTGTGGCCTTTCAAGATGACTCGTTGAACCTCGCGCATAACGCCTTGGTGGTGGCTAAGTCCCTCCATCACCGAGAAGCGAGAGGAGCAGTGACAGAGAGAGAGAGGAAGCCCGGAGGAGGCGGTGTGGTATTTTTTGCACAGGCACCTTTACACCCTGTCCATCGTATTGCCCTTCAGTGCGAGACTGATTTCAGATCTTCCTCCTCCTGCCTGTTGAAGCTGTTTTTTTTTTTTTTTTTTTTTTTTTTTTCCCCTCTGCTTAACAGGGAGTGGGGCGGGAGGGGTGTGTGATGAGACGGGAGGGGGAGGAGGGAGAGAAATAAGAGGGAATGGAAGGAGGAAAGGGTGAAATCTCTGTGTGTGGCACGCTGTCAATTGAAGATGTGAGAAGAATTGAAGGAAAGAAGATGCAAGAAGGCAGGAGATGAATAGAATGAGAGAGTAAGTGCTAGCTTTCTCCATCAGTGACCCAGACTCAGAGCTTGGCGCACGATGACAGCTCAAACACACAATTACCATTCTTCTCCCACTTCTCGTGTGTGCGCATTCATGATTAGTAATGCCTGAGGTGGCAGAAATTTCAGACACAGCGGCGAGAAATAGCTTTGTTATGTAAAGGCACACGTGGAATCCTCCGCCGCTTCGCCTTCATTATTCCTACTGCATTATTATCATTTATTACCATTCATTATGGAATTAGTCACTCTCTTCCCCCTCATTGGTCAAACAGGGAGGACAAAAGCAATCTATCGCTTTCTCTTTTCCTCTCATGCCCTGATTTCAAATAGGTAATCGTGGCGTGTGTCTGTGCGTGGGGTATGGGGTGGGTGGGGGGTGGGGGTGGGTGGGGGTCAAGGTGCTCATCATGCTGTGGGAACTGACGGCTGTTTAAATAATCACATTATGGGGTGCCGTCTTCCATTTAGGGACCAAATGCAAACCCCCTTCATGCAAATCATTATATTTTGAGGTGACGACAATAATGTCTCTAATAATTAGGTTATTATTAATATATTTATAATTAGTTTATTATTAATATATTTATAATTAGGGCTATGGGTAGGGTTAAGCAAGCTGTGTTTATGACTGTGCATAGTGTAAATCTCCAGGAAATTAATGTAAGTCTATGTATTGTCCCCTGAAGTCATGTAAACCAGATTTTGTGTGTGTGTGTGTGTGTGTGTGTGTGTGTGTGTGTGTGTGTGTGGAGGTAGGCAGGTGCAGCCAGAGATAATGGGTAAAAACAAATGGCAGATCTGGTCCTGAGGCTATGACTCAACTATAGCTATGGATGGAGAGATCTGAATCCATGCTGATGGATTGGTGTGGGAGCGGGACAGAAGGGCACACACACACACACACACACACACACACACACGCACACACACACACACACACACACACACACACACACACACACAGAGGTGGGCTTTCAGCCAAACGCACCATGGCTGAGCTCTGGAAACTGGGATCATGTTTGGAAATATTGGAATCCATCTTGTGGAAAGGTGTTTTTAAAGCACGAGTGATTGCGTGGTGTTTAAGTGTTTAGGGGTCGGAGAGATCTATGTGCCAGGGCGGGGGCAGGACACACCTTCTAGGCAGGCACTCAGATGGCAGGAAAGCTTTCAGCCGCTCACTTCAGCTCCCATCTGAGTCTTAATCGAGGCCGGGGCCTAATGAAACTGACGGACCCAGTGACCCAAGCCTGGCTGATTGCTGCAGATAATATATTTAGAGCGGCCTTCTCTTCTGCTGCTTTCCCCAAGGCGCCAGTATCCAGAGCCTTCATTTACCAAGGTGAAGGCATGGGGTGCTGCTCAGGGTGCTGTAATTAAAGGCTAAATGATTTTTTTTTTTTTTTTTTTTTTCTATTTTGTGCACAAAGCTCGCAAAAGCACAAGTTCCATCTATAACCTAATGTAGCGTACAGTCTGCGAGGGAGTGGGTGTTAATGGGATTGCGGTTATGTCTGGGTGGAGTAGACAAGCAGCAGGGATGTGTCAAAGAACTTACACACACTCTGCTGTACAGAACTCTGTGTTTTAGTGAGGATATGCTGCTTTGAGAGCCGGAGAGGCATCACTGAAGAGCTTTGTACAAAACCTGGTTGCACCTGCATGGCTTTACAGCTGCACTGAGACTGGTTGAGGTTTATGAAATTTCACGGCGGTAGTATGTGGAAACACGGGCCTCGCAGAGGATGTCATTGATGTGATGTTTCCCGATTTATTACAGCAATATAAAGCTGTGCTTGAATGCAATTACCCATCTTAAGTAGTATGTCTTTAGATCCTGAAAGATGATTTTTACAGTAATTCTAATTTCCAGAGTGTTCATACACAGCGTGAGAGTCTTCGCTCTAGTACATAAAATGCACTCCTCCAGCGTGATCATTACTGAATTATTGCTCTTGACTTCAAGTGTTTGCCACTGTAACAGTGGGGGAGCAAATGAAGGAATTAAATGTCATTTCTGACTGCACAATTAACTGCAAAATTTGATCCATCAAAACGTTTATGTTTTTATTTCCCACAGGTTTAATAACAGGTTTAAAAGGAACAATTGTTCACCAAAGGCAAGGTGGATGTTACTTAATCATCTGTTAGATGGATGCTCTTCAGTTCATCAACATCCAATAAAACCAAAGGTTTGTTTTAATCGTTTAAAGTATATCCTACACGGGAACGACAACGATTTAAAAAAAACTAAAAATACAGGAATCCCTCACTTTCCGCAGTTAATTGGGATCGAGACCCCTCCGTGACCACCGATTTCCACAACGTTAGATCAACCCCCACCCCACCTTTCCTGACTGACGTATACGTACATTTATATTTGTATATATCAATAAATGTTGGGTCGTATAACGCTATAAATGCTTATAATAACAATTAAACGTTCAAAAACAATACATAAGATGTAAATAAAATATAAATACACACACATACAGACGCGCACGTACACAGATGCACACCTCACATTAAAATGTACGTAGTTTTGTTGAGAGGTTTTGGGTTGTTTTTTTTTTGGGAGTGGGGGGGTTGCATAATTGGCCTTGTTTTGCGGAATTGTCTTTAGCTTTTTCCCTATTTTTCATTATTCGATGAATATTTTTGAAAAACCCGCGATGCACTGAAGCCGCAGGAACTGAAGCACGAAGTAGTGAGGGATCACTGTATTACACTAAAGCTAGTGCAGTGTAACGGCATCTCTTTAAGACTATAGACTCTCCTTGAGTTGCGTTTTAGTTATATTTTGAACGGCCGACCGTAAGGTGAAAAAAACGTTCAGTTGTTACTGTATGTTCCAGTGACGTATGACTGTTCATACTGTACTATACATCCATAAATACTATTACCGTATCTCATAAAACACCCCTAAATCCATTATTATAAACATAACATTGTAAAATAATATCAACATTAATTTCAAATAAATTCAATTCAAGCAAAAATAATTTCAAATAAATAAATTTTAATCAAATTCACTTATTACCACTGATTCTGATTACCACTATCACTCGTAGGCTCACGCTTCTAACCAACCATATTTTCTTAGGGTCACAAACACGCAAAACAGTGTAAACACAAAGATCACAGAGACGACATCTTAACGCAAGGGTAACACGCGGTGAACTGGGAAGAAGCGGGGCACGTTCACTCTGTCGTTTGTAAACAATGGATGCAGCGTCATGCTTAAGTAGCGTACTACGTCTATGTACTATGTAAGAATGTCTCATACTATGACGCGCGCACTAAACTCAAAATCACTTACATTTTTTTTTTACAAAAAACGTAAAATCGAAAAAAAAAAACGTAAGGCGAATAAACGTAAAACGAGGAGTATCTGTATAACTTTAATGACATGGCCTGGTGGCAAAGGTGCTGGATCACTGATCCTAAGGTTGGGGGTTCAAGCCCCACTCTCAACAGGTTGCCACTGTCCCCCCAGTGCACTAACTGGGTTATCAAAGGCCGGCCATGTCTCTCACTGTCTATGGTGTGAGGTTTATGTAAAAGAACCATTGCTGACTTTTAACAAGAGAAGCTGCATAGCCGTCAGCATGTTTCCGCCCTACGATGCCCTGGGTGTACTCTACCCTCGCCCAGAGTTGGCTGAGCTGGGCGATAGCCTCCCCGCGACCCTAATTAAGATTAAGCGGTTCAGAATATGAATGAATGACTTTAAATAGTTTTAGTATGTATGATGTGGAAACACAATAAAAAGAAAACTAAAATAGGATTTCTAGTTTTTGTTTACACATGTTAACCATGACGGGGGCAGGTCAGGTGAGCTTTGCGTGTTCCAAGCAGAAGTAGCATTGTGTAGCAAATGGAAGATTTTTATCTTGCTCATTTAATGTATACTGTACAGTGATGTAAGTAAACCATACCTTGTACAGGTGTGATTTTTCACTTATTTAAATATTTGCTGTATCTTACATACAAAACTAGATTTTATTTATTTTTTACACATTTTAAAGCGTGACAGTGCTGGCAATGACGCTGTCTGCTCAAAGCAACCATACCAGAGCATCAGTATCTGTTATTTTGATTCCCGAATTGTTTTATTTATTTATTTTTTGCATTGGGGTTTAACCTTCTAAGAGTGGACCAGCCCGATTGCACTGTTTCCATTTAGACTTTCACCAATATTTGTTCCTCATTCATTTTTTGAACCGTGTAATCCTAATTAGGGTCGCGGGGAGTCTGGCGCCCATCTCAGCCAACTCCAGCTGAGGACAGGGTACACCGTGGACAGCTTGCTAGGCCATCGCAGATCCAACACTCACACAACCATTCATACTCACACTCACACCTACAGACGATTTGCAACAACCAGTTAACCTACTGTGCATGTTTTTGGGCTGTTGGAGGAAACCAGAGAACCCCGAGGAAACCCACACAAGCATGGGGAGATCATGCAAACTCCAGACAGAAACGCCCATGCTGGGAATCGAACCGAGGACCTTCTTGCTATGAGGCGGACGTGCTAAGCACAACACCACCGTGCCACCTAGTATTTGTACTTGGATATGTAAAATTCAGTCGCACTTTAAACACGCTGACTGGTCGGGTTGAGTACTGGCATGTCGGTGCTTTCAAGGAAGTGTTTGTGCAGTTTTCAAGAAGGAATACTGGCACATGAAGGAAAAAATGCTGTTGATAAACACATTGAAGATGCATTTATAGAGTTTTAGTTTCACCATATTTTCATCGACACTTAATTAATTTTAACTGATTTATTTATTTCATTAAATAGGCCAATCAGAGAAAGAAATTTTCATCTCACTGTTTCTATTATGTTGAAGCCAAAGTGTTGTATTGTTTCAAGTCATATTGATTTTTTTTTTTTTTTTTTTTTTTTTTTTTTTGGTCAGCTAACTTTAATTGTTTTCACTGTGAATCAGTTTTTCATTTTAAAAACGTGGTTTAAAAAAGAAGGAAACACCCTTAGCACTGAATGCTCTTATGCTCAAGAAGGACAGAATGGTGTTTTGTAATTTTCTATTTTAAAGTGTGTCTCTCCGGAACAAAGATTATTTACCTCCCTAAAATACAAAAAAACAACTTTTTTGGATCAGTTCATTATCATTGGCACCCTGTGGCACCAATGCCTTCCTTTGTGCTTCATTGTCACGAACGTCCCCATCAGAACATGGGCTGTATGAGTGTGTTGTGCTGAACATGGATAGAGCGAAGCCTCCTGAATTATTGAGTGTTTATGCTGTACGAGTGTCCCTCATTGGGCCAGTATCAGCCTGCAGCAGTGTACGTCCGTGTGCCATATGTCCACAGAGCATCGCTGAGGAGGTCTGGACACCGTATCCTTCACCTCATTGCAGCCCTGCAGCACTCGGTACCCTCTATTTCACCCGCTCCCCCCAACATACACACATACACGTGTACACACACACACACACACACACACACACACACACACACACACACACACACACACACGTACAGATACAGAGTGTGCAAAGAAACTCGCAAGAGACAATGATGGCAATTCTGAACGTGAGATTGATTTGACCTCTGACTCTCTTTCACTGTGTCCTTTATCCCCTCTACTCTTATTCCCTCATCACTGAGACCATAAATATGTTTTGCGCTCCAAAAAAAAAAAAAAAACGTTTAACTCTTTCTCTTTCTCTCTTTCGCCAACAGGCACTTCCTGTTTAAGACATCATCCGGAACCACACCGCTCTTCAGCAGCTCATCTCCAGGTTATCCGCTGACATCGGGTACCGTCTACTCACCCCCACCACGGCTTCTACCCAGAAACACCTTCTCCCGAAGCGCCTTCAAACTGAAGAAGCCCTCCAAGTATTGTAGCTGGAAATGTGCCGCTGTCGCAGCCATCGCAGCTGCCGCCCTGCTGGCCATCCTGCTGTCCTACTTCATTGGTAAATACTGTCATGCATGATACTTCCAACTTTTATATCAGTGGTAGAAAGTTCTGCATGACACACATGCTATATATCTTTGACCTAGCGGCAACGTACTGGTAGCTTCGCGTGGTGCCGGCGTGGTGAAATCAACCTCGAACAAATTAATTTGGGAGTTTGCAGAATGGTTATTGATAAACGGTCAGCGGTATGCTTGAGGACGTGTGGTGTTGAGAGTGTGTACTGGTTAAAACAAAGAATCCCGACATGCTGAGGAGTGATAAAGAGTGAGATAACTGCAGTTATTACTAATGATCAGGCGGATAAAACCGAATAAATAGTCAGAGGATGTGACTTTGTGACAAGCGGAGTTCAGGTGATCAGGCAGACAGTACATCAAAGGCAGGGCAGAGACAAGTAATATTAACCAGGCAAAGGACGTTTAATGTCACAGGCAGTGCACAGAATTGCAAAGAGGAAGTCAACAAAGGAATACATAGAATAACTATACACTGTGTAAATAGCAGGCAGCGGTGGCCTGGTGGTAAAGTTGCTGGATCACTGATCCTAAGGTTGGGGGTTCAAGCCTCACTCTCAACGGATTGTCACTCCCCCCCCCCCCCCCCCCCCATGGTGCAGCGAACTGGGTTATCAAAGACCGACCATGTCTCTCACTGTCTATGCTGTGATGTTCATGTAAAAGAACCATTGCTGACTTTCGACAAGAGTAGCTGCATAGCCGTTAAGCGTGTTTCTGCCCTGTGATGGCCTGGTGAACTATCCAGGGTGTACGCTGCCCTCGCCCAGAGTCGACTGAGATGGGCACAGCCTCCCTGCGACCCTAATTAGGATTAAGCAGTTCAGAAAATGGATGAATGAATATGTAAACAGATAGGTACGTGGTGGCAATATACACAGAGGCAAGTCATTGTGTGCTGTGCTTGTCAGCTGGGTACTTCTATAGTACGAGTATGATTGCAGGTGAGTGGTGACAGGTGTTTTTCTGGCTCATGTGATGTGCAAATTAGGTGACTGGGATCTGTGATGTAATGGAAGGTCATGTTGTGTCATCTTGGAAGGTGCAGTGCAAACACTGACTTGAGTTTGAGGAAGCTATGACAATATCCTTACTGGCTTGGGATCCGTCTATTTAAATTGAACACTTTCTTTAATTTTCTAAGCCACTTCATTATATTAGATTTGTATGGAGAATGGAGTCTGTTTCAGCCAACTCAGACTTGAACAGCTTGCTAGTCCATCGGAAGGTCAACACACACGGAACCATTCACACTCTCACCTATGAGAAATTTGGAACAGCGGGTAAGCTTAATTTGCATGTCTGAGGACCGTGGGATGAAAACCAGCAGACCCAGAGAAAATCCGAGCATGCACAGGGAGAGCATGCAAACTCCCCACCAGACCCGAGACTCAAACCCAGGTCCATCCTGTTGTGAGGCAGATATCCTAACCATTACACCAACGTACTACCATTTGTTCAATGTAGGAAAAGTGTATTTTGTCGGAATTCACATAATGACATCATAAAACATCATTCTAATGGCTTCACTAAAAAAAAACGTACATCGTTTCACCCTGAAGTTGAAATGTCACTGATTCCAAAGCCATCTGCAGCTGAGAATGTAAGCCGGAGTGATCTCATGGTGGGAGGGATGGTATAACTGTCTCTTTCCTGTCAATCACATAAACACATTGAAATTCGCAGTGGCATTCATTCATTTTCTGAACTGCTCAACCCTAATTGGGGTTGCAGGGAGGCTGGTGCCCATCTTA
>CM045733.1:61372500-61375000 GCA_024760905.1 Plotosus lineatus | reverse complement strand
ACAAAATCAGAGTGTCATCTTGAAAGAGAAGCATTTTCGTTCTTTCCTCCCTCCCCTACTGTTTGTCCCCTATTGACTTCCTGGTGGCTTCTATCAGATCAAGGACCCATACGAGATGACAACTCCAAGTCCAAAGTCCCCAGTAAAGATTACCTTAGTGGCTCATTGTAAAGAATTAATGAGTCTTTCAGAGGCCGTTACATTGATGTTTGGCTCACCGCACCAATCCGTTAATAGTCAGTGATGCAATTTAGTCTCCCGGTTCTGTGATGTTTCCAAGCAATTGTGCTGCATATGCAAGCACTGGATTTGTTGTTGTATTGTGCTGAAGTGCTGGTTGGTCTTTGCTGTCTGCCGTCTACCCTGCCAGTCTGCCTACCCGTCTATATCCAAGCTTGTAAGTCTGTTGCAATATATTGCAAGATTGATAGCTGTTCTGTTCACATAACCAGCACCAGATATTATATTCTCCCAATGATCTAAACCCGTTTCAGTTGCAGAGTATTTTGACGGAACAGTTGACAAATGTGATTTTCACGCAGCTTAAAAATAAACAACTGCATGTTCGCAGTCAGCCCAGCAGATATGCAAAGAATATCAGAGAGTACAAAGAAAGCCCGAAAACTCACATATACACGATTATCATATACAGCGATCCCTCGCTACTTCGTGCGTCAGTTTCTGCGGCTTCAGTGCATCGCGGGTTTTTCAAAAATATTCATCGGGGGGGAAAAAAAGGAAATTAAAGAAAAATAGGGGGAAAGTTAAGGAGAATGCAAAAAAAAAAAAAAAAAACCCCAAACAAACAAAAACAAAAAACAACCCAAAGCCCCCCAACCAAACTACTTACATTTTTATGTGAGGTGTGCATCTGTGCGTTATATTTTATTTACATCTTATGCATTATTTTTTAATGTTTAATTGTTATTATAAGGATTTATATTTTTATAAGAATTTTTATTTATTGATATTATTTACACATATACATGTACATATACAACAAAACTACTTACATTATTATGTGAGGTGTGCATCTGAGTGTATTTATAAATTTATAATTAAAAGCATTTATAGTGTTGAATATGTATTTATTGATTATATATACACATATACGTCATTTACATACACGTCAGTCAGGGGGGGTCGATCCTACTACACGGAAATGGGCGGTCACGAGGTGGGGGGGTGGGTCTTGGTCCCAATTAACCACGGAAAGTGAGAGATCCCTGTACCGCGTTCTTTTAGTATTTTTATTTTATTTCCTACATTAGTTTTCCAGCACAAACTGAAATATGAGATAAAAATATCAGTACAGTACGTGAATAAAGAAAGCAGCATATTATGTATGAGTGGCCACTGTTCAGGGAAAAATATAACGAAAGAGCAGTGGTGGCCTGGTGGGAAAGGTGCTGGATCACTGATCCTAAGGCTGGGGGTTCGAGTCCCGCTCTCCACAAAATTGTCACTGTCCCCTGAGTTCAGCTAACTGGGTTATCATAGGC
Organism: Plotosus lineatus; assembly: GCA_024760905.1. Lineage (NCBI taxonomy): Eukaryota > Metazoa > Chordata > Actinopteri > Siluriformes > Plotosidae > Plotosus > Plotosus lineatus. The sequence continues at coordinate 61,373,498 of CM045733.1, read as the reverse complement.
CAGCCTGCAAAGCCGTCAGTGTGTTTCCGCTCTGTGATGGCATGGCGAGCCATCCAGGGTGTACACTGCCCTCACCCGGAGTTGGCTGGGATGGGCACCAGCCTCCCTGCAACCCTAATTAGTATTAAGCAATTACAGAGAATGAATGAATGGATATAATGAAGGATGCTGTGATTTATATGCAAATGAAAGATCAAGTGTAACCGTCAACATTTCCCAGGAGAACTGGGGCTGGTTCTGGAAGAGACCCGGTAGATACTGTACCTGTTAAACTGCACAAACATGTTTTCACAAAACATGTCATAATCACACCTAATACACCTAATACTGAATAAGTATAATTTATTACTGTTTACTGTGATTTGTAGAATTTTTATGTGGCGATTTTAATTTAATTTTATTATTTATATGCAAATATCAGCCATCTTTGTTCTACACCAGCCCTTTGCATGTGCATGAAACCTTTGCACAGTACTACAGAACTTCTCACCGTGCAAGTGGAGCAACGACTGGAAACTTATACATTATGACAGTCTGGTCTGGTACCGTCCGAGTCGTGGGACGACTCTTGGCGATCTGCCATGAAGGATAACACCTTGATTATCATCTTCATGGAGGTTTTCTTGGCAAGGATAATGCAGTGGTTTGCCATTGCCTTCTGCATGATGCGAAGCTACGGGCAATTTAGAACAGCTAATTAACCTACTGTGCATGTTTTTGGATTGTGGGAGGAAACCGGAGCACCCGGAGGGAACCCACACAAGCACGGGGAGAACATGCAAACTCCACACAGAAACGCCAGGCCAGGAATCGAACCCAGGGTTCAATTATGACATGATGCTTCGGTTCCGGCCCTTCCTGCGGATCATGAAAATCCGCGAGTTATTGACATGGTTTTGAAACCCTGTGTATGATATCACATGCGATAAAATCTGCTTTTTGAAACACATTCTACAGACAGGCTTACTCATTAATGCCGTAATAATGCAGTAAAATGT
>CM045733.1:61357500-61360000 GCA_024760905.1 Plotosus lineatus | reverse complement strand
CACAGTGCATCGCCCGATACCACTCAACCACAGTGCATCGCGGGTTTTTCAAAAGTATTCATTGAAAAATAAAAAGATAAGGAAATTAAGGGAAAATAGGGAAAAGGTCAAGGAAAATGCCGCAAAACAAGGACAATTATGCAAAAAACCCCAAACAAACAAACAAAACCAAAAATCAACCCAAAACCCCCCAACAAAACTATTGTATTTGCATTTTTATGTAAGGTGTGTATATTGTCCCTTACTATAAAGGGTTGTGACAGGAAGGGCATCCCACGAAAAAAACCTCTGCCAAATCAAACGTGCGAATCAGATGATTCGCTGTGGCGACTCCTGAGTAAAAGGGAAAAAGCCGAAAGGAAGACAGACAGACAATGTAAGGTGCGCATATGTGTGTATTTATATTGTATTTACATCTTATGTATTATTTTTGAATGTATAATTGTTATTATAAGAATTTATAACGTTGAATAGGGGGGTTGATCCTACTTCACGGAAATCAGCAGTCACGAGGGGGACTCGGTCCCCAATGACTGCAGAAAGTGAAGGATCCCTGTTCATCAGTTCATTTTCTGTAACCGCTTAATCCTAATTAGGGTCGCGGGGAGGCTGGAGCCCATCCCAGCCGACTTCAGGCGAGGGCAAAGTACACCCTGGACAGCTCGCCAACCATCGCAGGGCGGAAACACGCCGATGGCTTTGCAGCCTACTCTTGTCGAAAGTCAGCAATGGTTCTTTTACATGAACCTCACACCGTAGACAGTGAGAGACATGACTGGCCTTTGATAACCCAGTTAGCTGCACTGGGGGGGGGGGGACAGTGACAACCCTGTGGAGAGTGGGACTCAAATCCCCAACCTTAGGATTAGCGATACATACCCTATACCACTAGACCGCCAGTGCCCCATATGTGTATATATACATATATGCATACACACACACACGTGACCGTAACAGGAAGAAGCGGTTTGGCAAATGAATGAATTTATTATTATTTGAATTCTCCTGACTTCTAGTGAAGTACGTACAAAATAGCAAAAGGGTCTCATTAGCATAACTGACTATAAAGGAACCGAGTTAAAAAGGATGGTGCAGTGGGTAGTGCGTCCGCCTCACAGGAAGAAGGTTTCGGTCTGGCTTGCCTGGTTGGCCATGGCCTGGCAAGCTATTCAGGTTGTGCCACACCCTTGCCCAGAGTCGGCTGAGATGGGCACCAGGTGGTTTTTGGTTGGTCAGTCGTTCAGCCAATAGGAAAGATTGTGTTGGAAAATCTGGAAGGGTTTTCAAGAAGAAAAAGCCGGGACTGTGCTGAGAGAACTGAAATAGTTCGAGCAATGGTTCTCAGTTCAAGTCTGAACGGAGACTGAAGCCAGTTTCGCAAAATGTATAATCAAAAAGTGTCTGTCAGCAGGCCACTCAACCGTCACATGTGTTGGTTGTCGAGTTTCTGGTGAGATCTGCTTCAAGTCCATTCAGATATTCCTCTCTGTACTTTGTGTTGCTTTCCGTCTTTTATTTATACCGTCCATACTTTTGAATAAAATACTCACCAGAACTATTGGTGCGGTCCAGGTTTATCAAACTCGACCTGGAAGGCGCGGATACTGCAGAGATTTGTGTTTGCCTTCAAACACAAGTCCAGACCGTGGAAGCAGCGGGAAGCAGCTTATGAGTTGAATCAAGTGTGTTAAATGAGGGAGAAAGAAAACCAAACTCTACAGTGCTGCAACGCTCCAGGACTGGAGTCTGGCACCCCTGGGGTAGACATTTTGTCCTCAGGCCTGTTTTCACTGACTCTTTTCTTCTCTTTTCTTTTTTTTCCTCTTCATATCCACAGCTTTAAACCTGTTGGGGTTGACCTGGCAGCTGAAGCCTGTGGAAGCTCCCGTGCTGAGCCATGGCTTGGACACAGCAGGCATGCCTGGCACCAATGATGATACCACAGGGCCCTCTGGAGGTCGAGGTAAGTACCACAGACTCTGGAGTGACACGAGTGTGGTGCAAACACTCAACAAGGCAGCAATTAGGTGGAAACGAATGGCACGGGGGTGACAGGCTGAGAGAGTGAATGGATCCAAAAACTGTCCAATTTTCTGACTAATCTGTGGACTTGGACATTGACAGAGCAGCACTTGTCATTTACTTAATGATTTTGAAGCTATTGTGGAAGCTCTCTCTCTCTTTCTCTCTCACCACTTCACTCAGCCATTCTTTCTCAGACACAAAGCCACATGTAATTTCATCCTTATCATCCACATGTCTCCGTAGATATTTATTTTCCTTCAGCTGCTGCTGGGGTACATCTGCAGGTTGTCTGAGAAGAACAAAGGTGCGCCGGTGCTGCATGCCTGATATAACCCCACACTCTTCACACAGATTCCGTAACTGAAATTTATATGAAATATAAATAAAATGAAATATCACAGACATCACACATTAAAGAGTGTAGTATTGCACCAGCATTCAGTCAACCAGGTAGTCCTGAATCCAGTGCTTCTCA
>CM045733.1:61347500-61350000 GCA_024760905.1 Plotosus lineatus | reverse complement strand
CATGGCGTGAACCCCATTGTCTCTCGAGACAGAAGGATGCCAACAACAAGGTGTGAATAAATAACTCAGAAATTATTGTCCACCTCGAATCAAGTATAATAATGATATACAGAGATCCCTCGCTACGTCGCGCTTCTATTTATGCGGCTTCAGTGCATCGCGTTTTTTTTTTTTTTAATATTCATCGAATTAAAAAATAAGGCAATTAAGGAAGAATAGGGGAAAAGTGACAGAAAATGCTATAAAACAAGGCCAATTATGCAAAAAAACCCCAAAAAACCCCCAAAACAAACAAACATAAACAAAAAACAACCCTAAACCCCCCAACTAAATTATTTACATTTTTATGTGAGGCGCGCTTGTCTGCATGTGTATGTATTTATATTTTATTGACATCATTTTCTGTAACCGCTTCATCCTAATTAGGGTCACGGGGAGGCTGGTGCCCATCCCAGCCAACTCAGGGCAAGGGCAGAGTACACCCTGGACAGCTCGCCAGGCCATCGCAGGGCGGAAACATGCTGACGGCTTTGCAGCCTACTCTTGTCGAAAGTCAGCAATGGTTCTTTTACATACCTCACACCACAGACAGTGAGAGACATGGCCGGCCTTTGATAACCCAGTTAGCTACACTGGGGGGGGGGGGGTGATAGTGACAACCTTGTGGAGAGTGGGACTCGAACCCCCAACCTTTTGATCAGTGATCCGGCGCCTTATACCACTAGACCACCACTGCCCTATTTTATTTACATCTTATGCATTATTTTTGAATGTTTAATTGTTATCATAAGTATTTATAGCATTGAATATGTATTTATTGATATTATATATACATATACATGCACGTATACGTCAGTCATGGAGCGGTCCCGGGGGGGGGGCGCTGGTCTTGGTCCTAATTAACTGTGGAAACTGAGGGATTCCTGTAATTCTATAATAAATGAAATATGCATACGGAATTGATTTACAAGGGCAGTGGTAGCCTGGTGGTAAAGGTGCTGGATCACTGATTCTAACGGGTTGTCACTGCCCTCCCAGTGCACTAACTGGGTTATCAAAGGCCGGCCATGTCTGTCACTGTCTATGCTGTGAGGTTGTAAAAGAACCACTGCTGACTTGCGAAAAGAGTAGTTACATAGCTGTCAGCGTATTTCTGCCCTGCGATTGCCTGGCGAATTGTCCCGGGTGTACTCTGTCCTCGCCCGGAGACGGCTGGGATGGGCGCCAGCCTCCCTGCATCCCGAATTAGGATTTAGTGGTTACAGAAAATGAACAAATGACTTGATTTACACCGAGTCGTGCAGCACCTGATATCAGCAACAGTTGTTGTTTTCCCCACCTCTTTATTTCTCTCTCTCTCTCTCTCTCGCTCTCTCTCTCTCTCTCTCTCTCTCTCTTGTTAACAAGGAGTGTGCGCCATTATATGCTTAAAGAGATTCAGTGTGCGTGTGCTGTCCGGTGTCAGAGATCACCCATCATGGTTTAACATAAGTCATCAAGAGACGTGTAGAAACAGCGTAAACAAAATATGTCTTGTGTTTTAAGTACAGTCATGGCGTGAGGAACACGCCGCGAATACCTTATACATCATTAATACTCAGATAAAGCAAAAAGCATTTAAATTATGGCAAGTAATAAATATCTAAATTAATTTAAATACCTCACGGCCTTTCAAGTTCTGGCGAAAGGCACACTTTGCACATACATAAAATATTATACACACATGAATAGATGACTGTAATAAGCGGTATCACACCAATTAACATTACGCACATCAGTTGTGCTGATGAACATGGCTAATTAAATGCTTTGAGGTTTGAATTGGTTGTAATAATAATGACGCAACCCGAGCACGAGTGAGCGAGAGAGATCCAAACCAAGATTCAGTACCTTTATTTGACCCTCCTGGAACGAGAGCGTACACACCGTATTCACTGCTCAGCAGTGGATTAAAATGACATTTACAGCACAAAAGAGAAGTCAGTCATCCAATCAGCATCATAAAAAGTGTACATAGACTAAAGGATACACTGACACATGACTAATGTTCCTTTTTTCCAGTCCGCTTCACGAACATTTCTCTAAACCCGAGGGAATATTATTAACGTCATGAGTTTTCCAGAAGGCCCTCTTTAACAGTGAAGGCTCTGCCAAGGATTCACCTGGAGCTGGATCTGTACGGCTATGGATCATAAAATTATCTATTGTCATGTCTATTATGTTCTAGGATTGGGGGGAAAGGGGGATGTTTTTATATAAAACTCTTCTTTCCCCATCTCACATGAGTGTCGTCCCTTTCACAGACTCGGTGCAAGAGTGCCCGAGGAATTGCCATGGAAACGGTGAATGTGTGTCAGGAGTGTGTCACTGCTTCCCTGGCTTTCATGGCATGGACTGCTCGAAAGGTAGGAGACATCTTACAATTTACGTATGACCACTGTCGTGCACATGCGCACAGAGACCGGCAGGGGAACACTTGCAGTTTCCTGGTACATGTAAG
>CM045733.1:61322500-61342500 GCA_024760905.1 Plotosus lineatus | reverse complement strand
AGGCCATCGCAGGGCAGAAACACGCTGATTGCTATGCAGTGACTCTTTACAAAATCATCAATGGTTCCTTTACATGAACCTCACACCATAGACCTCACATCATACAGTAGAACCTCACACCATAGACAGTAAGTGACATAGAACCTCACACTATTGACAGTAAGCGACATAGAACCTCACACCATAGACAGTAGAACCTGACACCATAGACAGTAGAACCTCACACCATAGACCTCACACCATAGACAGTAGAACCTCACACCATAGACAGTAAGCCACATAGAACCTCACACCGTGGACAGTAGAACCTCACACAATAGACAGTAAGCGACACAGAACTTCACACCATAGACACTATGGTGTGAGGTTCTACTGTCCATGGTGTGAGGTTCTACTGTTTATGGTGTGAGGTCTATGGTGTGAGGTTCTGTGTCGCTTACTGTCTGTGGTGTGAGGTTCTACTGTCTATGGTGCGAGGTTCTGTGTTGCTTACTGTCTATGGTATGAGGTTCTACTGTCTATGGTGTAAGTAACAGTAAGTGACATAGAACCTCACACCATAGACAGTAGAACCTCACATCATAGACAGTAGAACCTCACACCATAGGCAGTAAGTGACATAGAACCTCACACCATAGACAGTAGAACCTCACATCATAGACCTCACACCATAGACTGTGAGCAACATGGCCAGCATTTGAAAACCCAGTTAGCTGTGCTGGGGGGAGGAGCAGAAATATATTACATTTTAAAATGAACACATATTACTGAAAGGTCTATATACCCACATGAGGTGGTTTTTCAGATGATTTGATGAAGCAATATTGAGTGAAATTTTTAATGAAAGAACATTTTCACTTTAAAGTCTCATGACGTACTATGAGGAACAAATTTAAATTGTACCTTTCTGAATTTAGAGGACCGCAGTGCATCTCACGGGTCATCACGGACTGTGATGAGAGGCATATAAAACCATTCATGTCATTCGTAAAGAGTAAGCCATTGGATTGCCATTGGTGTTTCTGCCCTGTGATGATGGCCTGGTGAGCTGTCCAGGGTATACTCTGCCATCATCCAGAGTCGGCTGAGATGGGCACCAGCATTCCCGTGACCCTAATTAGAATTAAGTAGTTCACAAAATTCATGAATGAATGAAGTCAGAAGCCAGTTCTTCGCTTCATGACCAGTCACGCTTGCATACAGTTTGTATTCAAGGTGCCAAGAAGGGTTCAGGACTGGGAGTCGGGCTGGTGGTCCCACATAGAGCAAACCGAGTTGTGCACACACACACACACACCCCCCCCCCCCCCGGTTTATAAAGGTGGGGCAGTGGTGGCCTGGTTGGAAAGGTGCTGAATGACTGATCCTATGATCGGAGGTTCAAGCCCCACTCTGAACGGGTTGTCACTGCCACCCGTATGTGCAGCTAACTGGGTTATCAAAGGCCCGCCATGTCTCTCACTGAATGAATGAATGGTTTATAAATATATAAATATTTTAAGTGAATAATCCCACAGTATGAATGAAGGTTTTAGTGAGACCATATTGGTTGTTTTGGGTTTGGTGGTATGCTCTAAAACACTATGGCTCAGTAATATAATGGCTACTCACCGAAAAAAAAAAAAAAATGGTGACACGAACTGCTTTGAATGCAGGACAGTCTGAGAATATGTATGACATCATGGCTCAGGAGAAATTATGTAACAGAATATCTAAACAGTTAAAAAAAAGATAATCCATTAGCAGTTGCGGGTTAATGATTTCTTTTTTAAATACTGCTTCTCTTTTGTGCAAAGCTGAAAAGAAAACCAACAATATCACTCTTAAAACACACAAATAATCAGGAATGAACTGAAAATAGGTGAGAACGATTAAGAGACACGGGACTGTATCAACAAAACATGACACGACATAAATACACAGAAGCAGAGCTACTTCGGCTGGGACCTACAATATATTTCAAGAGACACAGCACGGGTTCAGATGGGGAATGCCAAAAGTGGGTTGTGTGATGAATTATTATTATTATTATCTTATTCTGTACCCATGATGCATTGAGCAGCTTTCATGAATGTTTTTACATGAGAGGCTTGGAAGCCCCCTGCAGAACCTGTTCACTAAGACATACATTTATTACCAATTCGGAGCAGCCCCATGTGTAATGTCTTACTGTGAATGTCTGTGGACTGGGGGAGGAAACCGGAGCACCTGGAGGAACCCGATGCAAGCATTGTGAGGAGATGCAAACCCCACGGAGATACACTCTCAATAAGCACGAGGCTCAAACCCATGATCTTCTTCATTTTTGGTTATCATTATAAGCGTAACTATCTGCCAGCTTCAATGACATGTATTTTATTTAAAGCTGAATAATAATAATAATAATAATAATAATAATAATAATAATGATGATTGATGATGATGATGATGATGATGATGATGATGATCATGATGGTGAAGATAATAATAATAATAATAATAATAATAATAATAATAATAATAATGATGTTGATGATGATATTATTATTATTATTATTATTATTATTATTATCAGCAGCATCAGCATCAATACTACTACTACTACTACTACTAATAATCATAATAATGATAATAATAATAATAATAATAATAATAATAATAATAATGTTGATGATGATGATGATGATGATGATGATAATGATGGTGAAGATAATAATAATAATAATAATGATGTTGATGATGATGATGATATTATTATTATTATTATTATTACTATTATTATTATTATTATTGTTGTTATTATTATTATTATTATTATTATTATTATTATTATTATCAGCAGCATCAGCATCAATACTACTACTACTACTAATAATAATAATAATAATAATAATAATAATAATAGTAATCCTGAACACATCCCTGGTGTGGTGTTTCGGGTATGTTTAACCAGGGTATGTATAGACGCAGGGATCAACCACGCTGTCTCCAACTCAGGGCGGGGTACACCCTGAACAGCCTGCAGGCCATCGCAGGTCCAACACTCACCCAACCATTTACACACACAGACTCGCACCTATGCCAGATTTAGAACAGCCACTTCACCAAGTGTATGTTTTTGGATTGTGTCTGGAAATCGCACAGGTAGAACACACAAACTTTACACAGAAACAGCCAAGCTGGGACTAGAACCCAGGCATTTTTGATGTGAGGTATGCCACCGTGCTTCCTGATAATAATAATAGTAATTATAATCATCATCATAATCATAATCATCATCATCATCATCATCATCATCATCATCATCATCATAATAATAAGGTCTAGGATGGCCTGGTAGGCTGGTAGGCACAGAGTTGTCTTAAATGGGCCCTAGCCTCCCCGCGACCCTAATTGGGATTAAACGGCGTAGAAAATGAAAGAATGAATGAATAATAATAATAATTTTTGAAATTTCTATAGTGTTCAAATATGCTGGTTTATGTTTTCTGGGTGAAAAGTTCAGTATTGAAAAAGCTTCCAATATGTAATTATGGTTGTAAATGTTTTGCCGAATGTATTTAATAATTTAAAAGTGGAAATTAAAAATAAAGGCAGCACAGTTATGGGCTCCAGTTATTTTTTTGTTCAGAGTTATTGGGTACTCTAGAATTTTTCAGAAGACATGCGGCTAGGTGAATTAACCACACTAAATTGTCCCCGGTTGTGAATGACTGTACAAGTGAGTGTGTCTAGTGTGTATTTTATGTGATATCAGGTCCGCACAGGATAGCCTGTAGTGGGTCGACGTCTCAGTACAGGGTGTATTCCCACCGCACACTCATCGCTGGTGGAAATCTGCTGTGACCCTGACCGGGATAATCGGTTACTGAAGATAATTATGTAGATGAATGAATTAAAATAAATCTGTGCCAGGATCATGAGCAGGTCCATTAAAAACTGTGTTGGAATGGTCCCCTGCTGTTCTTCTGCTGTCGTGTATGCAGATAATGCATGCACATTATCTCATGGTTCCTCGTGGTTTATGTTCCAACAACGCAGTAATCACAGACACATCTATTCAGCAATCAAGTCTTTTTCACCATCTGTCATCAGTGAGTCTGTGAGGTTTCTGGAAACTGCGTACACACCTGAGATCTGGCTTGCTTTATATTTTATGCTTATTTGTGTCACAATGATTTAATAAACGTATCTGAAAGAATACGAATACTATCAATCCATCATGTGTCACTGAGCTCTCTCTCTCTCTCTCTCTCTCTCTCTCTCTCTCTCTCTCTCTCTCTCTCTCTCTCTCTCTCTCTCTCTCTCTCTTAGCTGCATGTCCAGTGCTGTGCAGTGGTAATGGACAATATGATAAAGGTTCATGTACATGTTACAGTGGATGGAAAGGGCCTGAATGTAACATTCCTGTAAATCAGTGCATTGATCCTCAGTGCGGCGGCCATGGAACGTGCAAGGATGGCATCTGTACCTGTTCACTTGGTTACAAGGGAGAGACCTGTGCTGAAGGTGTGTGTTTTTGAACAGTTTATTATTTTTTTTTACAAACTTTAAAAGGCTTGTCTTTATTGGTGTTTAAAGTGTAGTTTCCAAAAGTATTTTTGTGCTGATTGACATATATCTATATATGTACTATATAGACAATATATATATATATATATCTCCCCAGTGCGGCTAACTGGGTTATCAAAGGCGGGCCATGTCTCTCACTGTCTATGGTGAGAGGCATGTAAAAGAACCATTGCTGACTTTCGTAAAGAGTAGCTGCAAAGTCGTCAGCGTGTTTCTGTCCCTTGCTAAAAAGGGTTGTGACAGGAAGGGCATCCGACGAAAAAACCTCTGCCAAATTAAATGTGCGAATCAGATGATTCGCTGTGGCGACTCCTGAGTAAAAGGGGAAAAGCTGAAAGGAAGACAGACACACACACATATATATATATATATATATATATATATATATATATATATATATATATATATATATATATATATATGTATATATATTGGGGTGCATAATTTTCCGCAGTATTTCCAAAGCTTGCTGACCCTTTCCTAAAAGTGTTTCACTTTGGGTTGGAATCACTTGTGAAATTTTAACAAATTTGAAAAAAGTTTATAGGCCCACCATGTGTGTTAAATTTTTACAGTCATCAATATATTCAAACTCTAATACACCGCACATAATAATAATAATAATAATAATAATAATAATAATCATGCCCACATAAAAGACAAACTTATATATATATATATATATATATATATATATATATATATATATATATATGTATATATATATATATATACAAATAGATACAATATATATATATAGTATCTATTTGTGTGTGTACATATATACACACACACACACACAAACAAACATTTTTTATTTATTTTTATGCTTTATTTTTATATTGATTTTACCGAAACTTCTAGAAACCCATCTTCAAGGCATATAAATATTTTATGCTATATACTTGATACATTTTCTACATAGCTTCAACAGAAAACATTGATAGTTAAAAAAGAAAGAAATTCTCCTGAGTGATTGGCTTTGAATATACAGTACTGTATATGCTGTAGGTGAGAGATGAGTAGAAGAACGAGGAGTTGTATGTTATTATTTTTCCACTCAGGCAAGAAAAAAAAAAAATCGGTTATAAAAGTAGGTGAAGGTTAGAGGAAATATTGGGTTGAGATGAGGGTGAGCGCATTATCTTACAGAGACAGCACATCAGCAATGAAAAGAGCTGGAATTTGTTTTGAGTCTGCGGTTATCACTTATTCCTTTTTACAGCACACTTTCTTCTCTCTTTCTTCCCTCGTGTCAGATGTTCGTCACAATATAATTGCAGACAATTTATTTGGAGTGGCAGAAGCACAAAAATCAATAGATGTGATGCACTATTTCTGCAGCTTTAAAAGAACAGCCTTCTGCAAATGACTTTTGGTGTGAAAGTGAAGGGGGAGGCGGTGTTGCGCGCAGGTGATCCACCCGAACTGGGGGCCGGGGGGCAGCCAATTTGTCAAATAGCTTTCACTCCATTTAAGCAGTCTGATCACCTCGGCAACTTAGCAATCAATGTCAATTTCTCACGAACAGTCCTCGCTCGTGTGCGAAGAACATGCTATATAATTCAGCGTAAAGGTAGAGTGGGGAAGGGTATGGGGAGGGAAGCATTTCAGAGGAAAGACTCACAGACCTGATTTAGATTTTGCGCGTGTGTTTTCACCAATACAACCTGCTCAGACTCCACTGGCTTTCTGACATCTGTTTTTTCAGCATATTCAATTTTCACTTCATGTATAGGCTCGTCTGTGGTACCGGTATTCCCCCCGAATGCGAATGTGATATAATAGTTTGAAATGAAATTTTGATTTTGTTCTGTTTTACAACATTAACACACTGTGTGTTGGGCTCTGTGTGCAGTGGACTGTCTGGACCCTACCTGCTCGAATAACGGTATCTGTGTGAGTGGTGAGTGCCACTGTCGACCAGGCTGGGGAGGAACACACTGTCAGCTACCGAGAGGCCAGTGTGCTGATCAGTGTCATGGTCATGGGGCCTTCATTCCTGATACTGGCCTGTGTAGCTGCGACGCTAACTGGATGGGCCCTGACTGTTCTATTGGTCAGTACCAGCTTTTACATTTAACTACTTGTTGATACACAATTTCAGAGTAGGCTGCATAGCCGTCAGTGTGTTTCTGCCCTACGGTGTCCTGGCAAGCTGTCCAGGGTGTTGTACTCTACTTTCGCCCAGAGTCGGCTGAGATGGGCACCAGCCTCCACGCAACTCTTATTAGGATTAAGCAGTTCAGAAATTGAATAAATGAATGATATACAACTTCCTCTGGGCTAAATAAAGTGTTCTGATTCTTGTAATATATATATATATATATATATATATATATATATATATATATATATATATATATATATATATATATATATTATGTATATGTGCATGTATATGTGTATATAATATCAATACATACATATTCAACACTATAAATGCTTTTAATAACAATTTAAACATCCAAAAATAATACATAAGATATAAATAAAATATAAATACACACATATACAGATGCGCGTGCATGCACTCAGATGCGCACTTCACATGAAAATGTAAGTAGTTTTGTTGGGGGGTTTTGGGTTTTTTTGTTTTTGTTTGTTTGGAGTTTTTTTTGCATAATTGGCCTTGTTTTGTGGCATTTTCCTTAACTCTTCTCCCTATTCTTCCTTAATTTCCTTCGATGAATATTTTTTCAAAAAAATTGTGATGCACAGAAGCCGCATGAATTTTTTTTTTATCTTCCATCCAATAACCGCCCATGTGTACTGGGAGCAAAATGGTCGATCATACTTACCAATTTTATTCGATCTGTAATGGTAAAATGAGGCGTTCACTGCCTGTAAAAGTGAGTTTACACGGCATATCAAGACCCCCTGCTACTGGGGAATGTCTATCGTGTTCATCAGTAACAACACATTTGATCGTTCCACCGTGCTTTAAAAAACAAGAAAATATTTTGCTGTGTTCTCTTGGTAAATGTCCAACAAGATGAACCATTAGAAACTGCTACAGCGAAACTATGGGATGCTCTGAATGAATGGAGCGATGAGCCAGGTATGGACCAATTAGAAAGTGATGATGAGGATTTTTCACCCGCTTCTACTGCTCACTAACTTAATAAATTTAAAGACGTTCCTGGCCATGTGCTTGTTTGTGTTAATTGGTTCAATGTGCCATGTGCTGAAGTTGACATTCATGTTGATTGGCTCGATTTTACATCTGGGGGTAAATATTTAAAGGAACAGCACCGGGAGGGAAAATTCAAGCATCTATTTATTTATTTTTTTTTAATTATGCTGTTTTCTGTTTATTTTCAGCTTTCATGTAAGTAATTTGGTTGATACCGAAAAATGAATAACACAAATACTAGTAAAACTCTTTTATTGTTCTGTTATTATTCATGTTTTCCACCTCGATGGTAATAAGCACTTCTACTCCACTACCATTCCACTCTGCTGATAACGTTTTAATAAGCGCCCACCCACTCCAATTTTTTTAAGCGCCCTGGGTGCTTACCACATCGAATACGATATGTGTATGCGTGTGTGTGTGTGTGTATATATATATATTTATTTATTTATATTTATATTTATATTTATATTTATTATTCATTCATTTGTTTAACCACTTCATTGTACTATCTCAGCCAACTTTAGCTGATGTCAGGGTACACCCAGAGCAGTTTGTTAGTCCGTTGCAGTGCCAACACACACATAACTATTCAGACCAACACTCACACCTAGGAGCAAGTTGGAATAGCCAATTAATGTGCCTAATGTGCATGTATTTTGACTGTGGGCGAAAACCAGGATCCTTACATGAACCTTTCCAGCGTTGGGAAAAACATGCCAACTCCACACAGAAACATCCCGCCAAGCCCAGGACTTCGAATTCAGGACCTTGCTGTGAGGCGGATGTGCGAATCACAAAGATGTACAGTAATGCGTTTTTGTGTTGAGAAAACTAACTACACAGATTTGTAGACAGAGAATTTCAGCGGCAACTAAAATCTGTGTCCTACATCCATCTTGTTATGCCCTACCTATTGGTCTTCTTGAAGTATGCAGTGTACGTACGTAATATTTAACTCACTAAGATAGAGGAAGGCGAGAATAGAAATAAATTTCTTTCTTATTAGAATCATATATCAATTTTTAAATCAGGATATGATCAGATAACTGGATTAGCCAACAAAGGGATTTAAGCGCTTGTGTAATGTGATCCCTCATTCTCGAGCATGTGAGAAGTCTAGCATCAGCATTGTGAACATTAAACTTCGGAGCAGGATTATTGGGTGGGTCAGACACTGGTACATAAAAATTTGAACTGGATAATGTGATCAAACGAGAACCTGATTAACTTGCATGCATTCGGTGATGAAGATGAATAGAGCCGTATACTACGTGCTGATCAAAGCAAATCTCTTTGTGAATTCTACTACCCTGTGGCTACTCGTTTAGATTAAGAAGACTCTGCAGGATTTTCCTCTAAGAGTTCTCAGGTTTCTGAGACTGAAGATCCTGAGACAAATGGACAGCTCACTTGTATTTTTTCACTCCAAAATTTATTTGAGCGCTTTTCAGATGCCTTTTGATTCTCACTTTTAAGATTTTTAACACTTCGATCCAAACCACACATACACAGACCGTTCTGTGTTCTCTCTCTCTCTCTCTCTCTCTCTCTCTCTCTCTCTCTCTCTCTCTCTCTCTCTCTCTCTGATGTACAAAGAACACACAAAACCTAAGGCAATTGAAACCTATCATCATGTCACCTGCTGGATTTGCACGACTCCTCCTCCACCTGCAAAAGGGCTTCCACTGCTACACTAGCACAGATAGCTAAAAAAGCACAAAGGCTGGCATCATATGCCCAGGAACTCAAGGAACCGAGCCAGTAAAACTAACCACATTCTATTGGACATAATGACAAAGTCATTTGGGATTTTCTCTAGCTCACCAACCGCTCCGATAGAATTAGTACAGATGATGCTGATGGATTGATGAGCTGTTCAGGGTGTACTTTTCCTTTGCACAAATTTGGATGATGAGATAGGCTCCACCCTCCTCCCCCAACCCTAGTAGCAGTACACAGTTCAGCATATGAATAATTTCTGGAGAGATGAATAATATGTCTTCTGTATGTGTTCGCAGAGGTGTGCTCAGTGGACTGCGGGACTCATGGTGTGTGTATGGGCGGCTCATGCCGCTGTGAAGAGGGCTGGACTGGGGAGACATGTGACCAGCGTGTGTGCAGTCCCCTGTGCATTAAGCATGGCACCTGCAAGGACGGCAAGTGCGAGTGTCACCAGGGATGGAATGGGGAGCACTGCACCATAGGTACGTCTACGACCAGACCTTCCCGCTTTCTATTTAGGTGCACACATCCTCTCTCAGTGGACAGTCTGCCCTGTCTTTCAACATCCATTTAAAGCAGCAGAGCATTGAGAGCGACAAAGTGCTGCTTTAGTACAAAAGGAACACAGCGGCCAGCTACACCGATATTTTGTAGTCATAAGGACGTGAGTATCTGCACTTGTCTGATGCAGCTGATTATGTCAATAATAAGCCCCTTGTGGTCTGGATAAAGGGTGCTCGAGCATGGAAAACAGAAATGCTTTCCCCAGATCTGATAGTGAAAACAACCTCAGAATGGTACACTGGGTTTTCTGATGGACGGATTGAAAAAAAAAATTAGAGTAAATGTTATTCTCTTCTCTTTTTTTTTTTAATACAAGATGAGAACTATAGGAAAATGTAAGACGCTCCACCGAATGTGGGCGCTTGTCGCAAGTGACGTATGGTGCTTATGAGACAAAGCGCAATTTATTCGGACTTCCGATCTTTCAAGTGAGCAAGTGCACGTTGAATACAGTGGTACCTCACCTTACGAAATTAATCCGTTCCAGAGCCATTTTCTTAACCTGAATCTTTCGTAAATTGAACCGCATTTTACATGTAAAACATGTGATTCGTTCCAAGGCCCCCAATATTACCCCCTAAACCCTTTAAAAATTATAAAATTATACCTTTTAAGACCTTTTCCTTTGCCCAAATTTGGATGATGAGATAGGCTCCACCCTCCTCCTGTCTGCCATCGGTTTGGCCATATTCCTTTGCGATATCACTCAACCGAATGCCACGAGCGCGCTTCTTCTTTTCACTCGCACTGGAAATCACACGCGTGCATGTGTGTGTGTGTGTGTGTGTGTGTGTGTGTGTGTGTGTGTGTGTGTGTGTGTGTGTGTGCGTGTGCTCGCATGTGTGTTGACCATGTCTTCTTAGCAGAGTTATAATCTTACAAATATTTATGGAAAGTTAAAAGACTGAGTCTGAAAATATAGCAATGAGCACACTCAAAGAACTCATGAAACAACAGTAACTCTGTCCTTTACACGAAAAGCATTACGGGAGATAATCTCTCCTAGCCAATGGGAAGCCAGTGGGGTGGGATGTTGGGAGATAGCCAATGGGAGGGCACTGCGTTATCCCTCCTAGCCAATGGGAAGCCAGCAGGGTGAGATGTTGGAAAATAGTCAATGGGAGAGCAGCTCGTGCATTGTTTTAATGTTTGAATGGCGCATTTGGCACGTTTCGTAAAGGGAACTTGTTTCATATACAGAGACAAAAAATTTTGGATGATGTGTTTCTTAATCTGGATTTTTTATTTGCTGGGACTATCGTAAGGTGAAGTACCACTGTACTTGTTTAGGACTCAACCTTCACTTGCTCACTTGAAAGATCGGAAGTTCGGATAAGCCGTGCTTTGTCTCACAAGCCTCATACGTCACTTGAGACAAGCGCCTACATTCGGTACCTCACACATATATGTGTGTATATATATCCATAAAAATAAATGAATGACACATTAAAAGGTTCAATTGGCAATAAAACAGATTTTTATCAAGTCAGGTCTATTCGTAAGTTTGGACTTCAGCTGTAACAAGTGAAGGAGGAGAAGACGATACAGTGGATGTGAGGAATCGTGGCGCTTTCAAACTGTGCTTTGTTGGGATGAGAAATGAACTTTCTCTCACGCGCCAAACAATTCAGACAGGAGCGTTGACTCACAGAATACAACAGCATGCGAAAGCTCCAGATGTCTTCCCCTGAAAACAGTCACACCTTTAGCTCGCCTCTGACTTCTCTCTCTTAAAAATAGACAAAAAAAAAAAAAAAAAATCTATGAGCACGAGCATGTCTTTCTGTCAATGTCTGGAAGTCTCGGTGTGAGTGTACATGTGCTTGAGTGTGAGTGTGTACATACATGTCTGAGCCAGAGAGCGAGAGAGAGAGAGAGAGAGAGAGAGAGAGAGAGAGCGAGAGCGTGTCACTCACAGGATGACGCAGGCATCTCATATGAAGACTTATCTGTCTAAACATCTCTTGATTTGAGATCATTCCCCCCTACAGTTTACACAGAGCTTGCCTGGCTGTTGTCAAACACCTCTGAAATAGTCAGCCATCAAGTTAGGGTCCCTTAAACCCTTTTCAAAGCCAAGCGGCTCAGAAATCTCTCATATATTCCGAAATAACTGCATGTGTGCATGTCTCCTGCCTCTCACTTCGCCCTCTTGTTCCCCCCTCTCTTTGCGTGCTCTCTCTATTGCAGACTATTGGGATGAGACTAAAGAAGGTATTGTACCTCGTCCTCACTATGTCCTAGTGCTAGCTGCACCGTAGCACTGGCCGCAAGCACTTCTCCTGACAGCTTGGCTGTGTAGAGACTGTGTGCTTCCCACAGTGTGTCCTGTAGAGTAGATTTTGGTGGTGTTCAGTAGAGTGCCTAGCTGTGTAGAGTAGGTGTGTGTGCTTCTTCACGTCCATGTTTATTATAACCATGACGGTTATAAAGCCTATCTTTCTGTGATGTCTAAGATTTTCTAATGCAAACGGCTTTATGCATTTAGCTCTTAAAAGCTCCAGACGCTACCTCTTAAAAACCACTATTGAGTTTCCAGTGGTCTGGCACATCAACAATGGTGGTAGTGTATGCCCATCGAATGCAGTTCACTGATCCCTGTAGTCCTTCCAGGATTTATAGCTGTCCCCACATGGTGCCCAGCCCAAGACAACGTGCAAGGAAAAGACTCAGCAGTCATTGAAAGTTTATCTCTAGCCGAGGAATAGAAATCAATCCTGATGTGTCTTTGCATTCTATGTGAGCCTGTTTTGTCATAAAATAATACGAGGGCACGGGGGGGCGGGTGGGTGGGCGGGGGGTGGGGGGGGTGTTTTCGTTCTACCTTTCGTATGAAGTAGACCTTAAAAAATGAATTTGAGGGGGGAAAACAAGGTGGGCCTCGAATGTGTATAGCAGATTTTCAAAGGCTGAAATTGGTGGACTCAAGCTGAGGCTAAAGGCACAGGGGAACGCACAGATCCTGAGGTAATTGTTGAATTTCATGAGCCAGTGGTGCAGATTTGTGAGGGCAGGAAGATAGCGCAGAATTTTTATGTAATATTTCTGTTCAAAGGACACAGAGCCTTGGAGTAACAAGACAATATAATGACTTTGTCTCAGTGTGTACTAATGGAAAGATTGGACTCCATTTGTTGCACTCCACCAGTACGGAAGAAGCGATAGCGTGCAGGATAGACTTTTACTCCTAATGACCCCTCTATGCATCAGTAGGGCCTTAACATTTAAACCAGAGTAAGGAGAAAACCCAGTGCTGAAATCCTCCGAGTATATTCTTTCAAAAATATCAGGAATGATGATGTAATTGTAGTACAGTAGGCCCTTGACAATTCGCGGTTCAGCGCTCGTGTCCCCGTATCCTCACGGATTGGCAACAAACCCTAGTAACTGGCAAGTGATTCAAATTTAGCCAATGGCTGGGAGCTTTTGTTTCTCCCTCCTGCTGATTGGCTGCAGATGATGTGTACACCTCTTTTTTCTCCTTTGCGCACATGTTAGCAACGTGATTGCCTGAATTGTGAAGTAATTTTTTTCCGTGTGTTTTTAATGATTATTTACGCCCTATGATGTCACTCAAACGCCCTGCATCTTCTCAAGCTTCTGGAAAGGAGCGTAACCACTTTAATTATTCATGAATATTATCACAGTACAAAATTTAAAAGATTTTACTTAATCATTACGACATTTTACTGCATTATTATTATACTCATGGATTAGCGGCAAACCCGGAAGTTACCGGCACTTGATTTAAATTTAGCCAATAGCTGAGAGCTTTTTGTTTCTCCCTCCTGCTGATTGGTTGCAGATGACGTGTACACCTCTTTTTTTTCCTCATCCACACACGTCATCAACATGATTGCTTGAATTGTGAATTTACGTTTTTTAGTGTATTTTTAATGATTATTTACACCGTATGATGTCACTCAAACGCCCTGCATACCCTTCTCTAGCTTCTGGTAAGGAGCCCAAGCGCTTTATTTATTAATAAATATTATCACGGTACAAAATTAAAAACTTTTTATTTAATCATTACTACATTTTACTGCATTATTACTGTATTAATGAGTAAGACTGTCGATAGAATGTGTTTAACAAGCATAGTTTAGCGCATGTGATATCATGCATAGGGTTTTAAAACCGCGTCAGTAACTCAAGGATTTTCATGAACCGCGGGAAGGGCCTGAACCGAACCATCGCGAAAAAAGGGGCCTACTGTGTAATGAAAATGTAAATTTAATTAAAAGAATGGAAAATAAAGAGTGAGAAGAATGGTTGCAGAAAACCTATTCATTGGACACATTGACTTTACATGCTGGTGCGCTCCCGATGAACAGGGTTTACACGTGATCAAATGCATGATTGGACCACACGTGTAAGCCATGCTCACTGGGAATGAAGACGCATGCAAGACAAATGTGAATTTCTCAATTTGTCCATCAATGTTTCATCGAAACTCGAGGGATACATTTACATTTGGCATGTATAAGACAAAAGAAACCAATAAAAATTACAATGTGCCACACGGGCTGCCAATATTTATGGATTGCTCCTATAATGTTTCTTCAAACTCCTCTTCAGTTTGGTGTTATTCCTCAGTAGTAGACCATCTGAGGGTTATTTTTTAAGGTACTTGTCTACATTTGTAGCAGTAGTTTCTGTCTATGGGAAGTTTAGAGAGAAATTTGACTTTGTGATAGTACAGGAAGCAGCCGCGGCGAGTTCTTGTGGAGGATGTTTTATAGGTTGCCTCTCTATTTGATTTTTATCAGTTTCATCCGAAGGATGGTTTCAAGGATTTATGAATCTAACCTTTAGTTGTATGACCTTTAACGGGGATAGAGTTGCACACAAGCAGATTGTGGAATGTCGTGGAGAGTCGGTTTTCCCTCCCGGTCTGTTTCTCTCACTATCACATGCTCTCAGACCTTCCTACCTTCCTTTATTTATCCCTTCGTTCCTTCTTTCATTCCTTTCTTACTGCCTGCCTTTTATTCCTTTGGTCCTTGGATCAATTCCTTTCTTAAATAATTTATTCCATCGTTCTTCTTTCCTTTCCTTCATTTATGGGTCATTCTGTGCCAAATCGACCAAATTTCCAAATTCCTCCTGTACATATATTTATTTTTCCAAGTACCTCAATATATCAATATATCTGATGAACACATGCAAATATTTTTGCTTAATTCCTTTATTAGGATTTAATAGTAATTTTAGGCAGCGGTGGCCTGGTGGTAAAGGTGCCGGATCACTGATCCTAAGGTTGGTGGTTCAAGTCCCGCTCTCAATGGGTTGTCACTGTCCACCCAGTGCAGCTAACTGGGTTATCAAAGGCCGGTCATGTCTCTCACTGTCTATGGTGTGAGGTTCATGTAAAAGAACCATTGCTGACTTTCATCAAGAGTAGCTGCATAGTCATCAGTGTGTTTCTGCCCTGCGATGGCCTGGTGAGCTGTCCAGAGTGTACTCTGCCCTCGCCTGGAGTCGGCTGGGATGGGCACCAGGCTCCCCACGACCCTAATTAGGATTAATTGGTTACAGAAAATGAATGAATGAATAGTAATTTTAAATAAATTAAATAAATAAAATATATATACAGTGGTACCTCCCCTTATGAAAGACCTAACAAACGAAAAACGCAGGTTACAAAACGCATTTACCTAAAATTTAGGTCTCTGGATACAAAACAAATTCACGTTGCGAAACAGACCATCTCAAAAATTCAAACAATGCTCAAGTTGCTCTCCCATTGGCTATCTCCCAACATCCCGCCCCACTGGGCTCCC
The DNA here is from genome assembly GCA_024760905.1 of Plotosus lineatus. Classification (NCBI taxonomy): domain Eukaryota; kingdom Metazoa; phylum Chordata; class Actinopteri; order Siluriformes; family Plotosidae; genus Plotosus; species Plotosus lineatus. The sequence continues at coordinate 61,326,741 of CM045733.1, read as the reverse complement.
ATTGGCTGTCTCCCAACATTCCACCCCGCTGGCCTCCCTTTGGCTATCTCCCAACATCTTGCTCCGCTGGCCTCCCACTGGCTAGGAGGGAGCTGCATCTCATAATACCCATGATGCCCTTCATGTGCCTTCGACCCATTGTTCGTCACGGAGTTCTAACATGCATACAGGACAGAGTTACTATTGTTTTGTGAGTTCATTGTAACTTTATTTTTTGGCTCAGGCTTTTAACCTTGCATAAACATTTGTAAGATTATAACTCTGCGAAGAAGACATGGTCGACACTCGCGGCCACGCACACACACACACACACACACACACACACACACACACACACACACACACACACACACACACACAAACAAAGTGAAAGTGATTCCCGGTGCAAGTGAAAAGAAAAAGCGGGCTTGTGGCATGCGGTTGAGTGATATCGCAAAGGAAAATGGCCAAACCCTTTACCATTGGTACGATATTGAAGCAGAAGGAGGCCTTAAAAGGTATGCTTTCATAATTTTTAAAGGGTTTAGGGGGTAGTATTGGGGGCCTTGGAATGAATCAGGCCTTTCACATGTAAAATGCAGTTCAATTTACGAAAAAACCAGGTTCCGAAACCACTTCTGGAACAGATTAATTTTGTAAGGTGAGGGTACCACTGTATATAGATATATATATATATATATATATATATATATATATATATATATATATATATATATATATATATATATATATATATATATATATATATATATATATATATATATATATATATATATATATAAACAAAAATAAAAGGACAGGACAAAGACTTTCTATTGAAATTAGATTCTTCTATAATCACCTGAAGAGAGAGGATGGTTTCACCACCCCTCGAAACAGATCTGTAGTGATAAATGGAGTTTCAATAGAAAGTCTTTGTCTTATCCTTTTATTTTTGTTATTTGCTCTACCAAAAAGTATTGAGCAGTCTCCTACGGAAGGATCTACTCAGAAAAATCATATATATATATATATATATATATATATATATATATATATATATATATATATATATATATATATATATATATGTATATATATATATATATATATATATATATATATATATATATATATATATATATATATATATATGTGTGTGTGTGTGTGTGTGTGTGTGTGTGTGTGTGTGTGTGTATATATATATATATATGCATCTATTAGAAATTACGCAAAACGATTTTGCATGTGGTCATCAGACATGTTGGGATACTTGAAAAAAGAAATTTCAGGTGATGGTCACCTGGGAGCCTCTGGTTGATTTGGTGCGGAATGACCCTTGTTCAATCCTTCCTCTCTTTAACTCTTCTTTCCTTTCCTCCTTTCTTCCTTTTTCCTGCTGCCCTCGGTTCATTCATTTCTTCCTTTAATCCTTCCTCTCGTCCTTCATTCCGTCCCTCATTCAATCCCTCCTTTCTTTTGTCCTGTCTTCTTTCCTTTATTACTTCCCTTTTCCTTCTTTCCTTGGTTCCTCTTTTCCTTCATGCTTTCCTTTCCTTCTCTTCCATTTCTTTCTCTGACTTACGTTATGCAGTTTGCATCACAGCCCCTACAAGGATTCTCTGTGCCTTCTCTCCACCTTCATCTCTCCTTCTCTGAGCATGTGTACTGACCCATAACCCAAGGCAATTTCACCTCCTTTTTCAAGGGATTACAATGATGTCCAATCACATTACTTTAGCTTGGTGTCTTAATACTTTGTGAAGGCCCACTTTATTCGAGGTACTGTGGGGAGAATTGACTGGCCTTTGGCATAAAAGAGGGGCCGTGCTCAGTCCTGCCCAACAAAAAAAGATCAATGGCCCCTATAGATTCTGCTGTCTTGGTGCTTCATAAGTATTTGGCTGTCTGAAATGGCAACTTAATTTAAAAAGCGATTATTTAAAAGTGACTTTTCTCTCAACTCAATACTGTGTGACAATCAATGCATTGCAGGCTGTTAATGTGGCATCTCAAGGACCTCAGTTGTCGAAAATTGTATTAATTAAAGTCACATTGCATTTAATTCATGAAGGGTAAATGGGCCTTAGTGCATTCAAGGTTTTTCATGCTCTTTTGCCCATGACGTCCTACCTAACCACAAATCCACTGAAATGTCACCTGTGCCAAATCAGGCAGAAATAATGCCCATATGATAAAAGATAGTGGCCGTGCTCCAAAAGGCCATATCTGCATGGTGACCAACGGTGATGTCACCGACATGCTAAGGTGTTAACTGTTGAAGGTTAATCTTTGGGCGTTTGGCCTAAGCTCGGCTAGACTCACACTGACACGTGCTAATCCTCTTATAGTAATACAACAGAGCTTTAATTTCCTCCATGCTTGAGATTTTGGTTTGTATCAAAATAGAAGAGGTAATGCCTGATTCCTAGTTTAACCTTGTCACTGTTGGGAGAAATATTTTAATTACCAAAGTGACAGATTAAGAAGGAATGTCAGGGCATAACTGCAGGGTGTTTAATTATGTCCCGGTGAAGCAGCAGGAAGATGGAGTTTGCCCTTTTCGGGCTCAGTGTGCTCAGCCGTCAATCATAAACACAGCCTCTCCCCAGAGCATCCACAAACGCATGCGGTGACCTCACATGAAACGGCCGTGACAGGTTTGTTTTTGTTTGAAATTGAGCCTTTCCACCAATACATTTATATTATAAAGACAAGAAGAAAACATCTTGGCAAGTTCCCTTTTCTTTTGCTTTTTATAATTATAATTATTATTATTATTGTTGTTGTTGTTGTTGTTGTTTCTCACTTTAACGAGCATTCAAACAGGATTTTTCTTATTTAACATAATTAATTATCTCATTGCAAATATTTATCTTATTTATAATCGCTCCACATAAAACATATATTCCTGCTCGCTTTACGGAATCATCGTATGCGGTTCCAGATGTTATAGCCTTATAAATATATAGCTTATAAATGCTTTATGAAGTTATTCAGTCGGAACTCTAAACTTACTTGTAAGATATATCTCAGCCTCTGGCATGCGTTTGACAAAAATCACTCACACAAATTTATTCCCACTTTTACATGTAGATCGTCACATAACCCAAGGCTCTCACCCACTCTGTCACCTCGCTCCCACTCATCTTTCTTGCTAAAATCTGCCTTCCATCTCGAGTTCGCCCAGGCGCACACTCTCACCTAGATACACACAAGGCTTCTAATCTGATCTGATCTGTCTCGAGCTTCTCCTAATCACATCCGCACATGGAGAGCTGTGTGTGCGAGCCAAGGGAATCAAATAATCTCCCCCATATTAACCCACCGCGAGCTTGTATACGTGTTCTTATCGAATATTCCCAAATCAACAAGAACTCAAGGGAGTCCTGCAAGCGTGTTTATGTCTAAATTGCATGTGTGTGAGTGTGCATGTTACTGCATGCTTTTTAGCACTACACTTTATGTCGGTCGGTGACCTGACGCAACTCCGTCCATTTTCTGACATTACTTTACTTTTATTCCAACTGCTCCCTCTGTCTTTTCCCTCTGTCCACCTTTTTTTTTTTTTTTTTTTTCTTTTTTTTTTGCAGATGGCTGTCCTAACCTGTGCAACGGTAATGGACAGTGTATGATGGGACAGAACAGCTGGCACTGTGAATGTAAAACAGGCTGGAGGGGCACTGGGTGCAGTGTCGCCATGGAAACCTCCTGTGCAGACAACAAAGACAATGAAGGAGGTCAGACAGCATTAAACCAGTCTCATTTCTACACAAGTAAACACTCAATTAAAAATAAATAGATTGTTTGCATTTTAACCGGTAACCCCAGAAGGCAGATGTGTGTGTGTGTGTGTGTGTGTGTGTGTGTGTGTGTGTGTGTGTGTGTGTGTGTGTGTGTGTGTGTGTGTGTGCTTGTGTGTGTGGCATCCTTGCCTCTTCGCTATATAGTTCAGTTAGAATGCTATGAATCTCAGCCAGCGTCGACTAGCGTACCGTTCACATGCTTCTGTCTGATATACGATTTGACTGCAAGAATTGATCCAGAAGGAGGTTAAATAGATTCATGGTAAGCTGTCACCGCTCAAATGACTCTTTTGTTAACTTTTTTTTTTTTTTAAAGCCTTCATCACCCAAGGGCACAGAGGCAGGTGAACACTTTCGAACTTGTAGTATGTGTACTCACAGTACTCAGCAGCAGAGTTCACCTTGGAGTTGAGAACACTGGCTGCAGGTGGTGGGACAACCCAGCTCTCATCATCA
>CM045733.1:61230000-61317500 GCA_024760905.1 Plotosus lineatus | reverse complement strand
ACACGTTCACTCTAAATGGATTGTAGTGTGCCATTGGAGCATCTATGTGATCGATTCTGACACACGGCCATTGATTTACATGTTTACGTTTACTTTTGTTGTTAAATTTTAGTCTGGCATCCCTGATAAGAGGTCAGGTCCTGACTACAGATGGAACCCCGCTGGTGGGGGTTAATGTGTCCTTTGTCAAGTACCCTCACTATGGCTACACCCTTACACGGCAGGATGGAACGTGAGTAACTTCAAAAACTTGAGCAACCATGACCTGACTTTAATATCTTCGTCCCGACCTCTTCATTGTCAGGAGTTTAGTTTACTCATGGCATTGGTTACCCCTCCCCACTGCGGTTTATTACACCGTCGAGAGTTACTGATGCATACCACTGCATTAAAAACAAATACACAACAAATGATTATTGCATATATTTGAAGTCGTGTAAACCCCGAGCTTTTCTGCTGAAATGGCTGTAATTTATCAATAAAATTAATTATTCCCTGCAGAAAACTGCCATTTTGACTTGTAAAATCATTTTGAGCGTAATAGCGCCATCAATAACGTGTACAGCACCAGTAATTATGTTTTTCTTCTTTCTCCACTCTTTCCCACAGCTTTGACCTCATCGCTAACGGAGGCGCCTCTCTTACGCTGCATTTCGAGCGCACGCCGTTCCTGAGCCAAGAGCGCACAGTGTGGCTGCCGTGGAACAGCTTCTATGCCATGGACACGCTCATGATGAAAACGGAGGAGAACACAATCCCAGGCTGTGACCTGAGTGGTTTTATGAGGCCTGATCCAGTTGTGGTGGCTTCGCCATTGTCCTCATTCTTTAGCTCTCATCCAGAAAGAAGGTCCATTATCCCTGAGACTCAGGTCAGAACAACGTCCTACAATGTATTCTAGGCTGTGTGATTTTTTTTTTTTTTTTTTTTTTTTTTAACTAAGGCTAGAATAAAAAGCTATTTTTTTTTTTTTTTAAAAGCCTTTCTCTGTCAAATCTCATTACTTATTCAGACATTACACTGCACATCAGGTAACCAGGCTACTCTCAAGTCTCAGCCTTTGACACTGAAGAGACTACAGATATTATATTTTAACTTGAGAATGTTTTTACATTAATGAACTACTCGTGAACCTGAATAAAAACCAAGTCTATTTTTTTTTCTTTTCTTTCTTTCTCAGTTCCATTTTTCTTATCCTAACATGTTTTCTTTCCCATCATGCTTCATCCCTTTTAGCTGAGCTTAATCTATTTTCCCCATTATCCCTGAGGGAGAAAGTCTGCTGCCAATTTCTATTAACTGCTATCACAGGCCCTTTGTTCTTTATGGTCTTTAGGTTCTTCATGAACTGATTGAGATACCAGGGACAAGTTTGAAATTGTGCCATCTGAGCTCGCGTGCGGCAGGTTACCGCTCGTTGTTGAAGATCACCATGACTCAGGCGGTGGTGCCGCTCAGCCTCATCAAGGTGCACCTGATGGTTGCTGTAGAAGGTCATTTGTTCCAGAAGTGGTTCCATGCTTCACCGAACCTGGCCTACACATTCATATGGGATAAGACAGATGCTTATGGCCAACGAGTCTATGGCCTTTCTGAGGCTGTGGGTAAGTAATCGATTTGGTTCAAATAGCTGACTGGGTTATCAAAGGCCGGCCGTGTCCTCACTGTTTATGGTGGGAGGTTCGTGTAAAAGAACCATTGCTAACTTTCGCCAAGAGTAGTTGCATAGCCGTCAGCGTGTTTCTGTACTGCGATGGCCTGGCGAGCTGTCCAGGGTGTACTCTGCCCTCGTCCGGAGTCGGATGGGATGGGCATCAGCCTCTCCGTGAACCTAATTAGGATTAAGCGGTTACAGAAAATAAATGACTTCTGACTTATGTGCTAAAGTTGTATAACGGGTTTCTACCATCCTTTTAACTGAAAAAGTCGAAAGTATTTATTGAGGTAAGAATATGTTGCAGTTTGTTAGATTGACAGGATTTTGCTAGTTGCGAAATTCCAAAGTGATATTTCTGAACCACCCTCTTTTGAAAACTTTTATGATATGAATAATTATCGTAATTTCCGGACTATTGAGTGCATCTGAATATAATCTGCACCAACTAAATTTAAATAGAGAAAAGAATGTGTACACATATAGGCCGCACCGTTTTATAAGCCGCAGGTGTCTGTCTCGCTCTTGCGCTTGCTGCTAGAGCAACCCCTGGAGGCCGTTAGCCTATAAAAATCTATAGATTAGCCGAGTTGCGGTTTAAGCCGCAGGTTCAAAGCGTGTGAAAAAAGCAGTGACTTACAGTCTGGAAATTATGGTACAGTAACCCCGCATTGTTCACAGGGGCTGCGTTCTGCCCCCTTTCTGCAGATCCTGAAAATCCGCAAATTATTGACGCGTTTTTAAAACCCTATGTATGATATTACATGCGCTAAAATATGCTACTTAAACACATTCTACAGCCAGTATTACTTATTAATACAGTAATAATGCAGTAAAATGTAGTAATGATTGATTTTTTTTTTTTTAATTTTGCACTGTGATAATATTTATGAATAAATAAAGATCTTAGGCTCCTTACCAGATGCTAGAGAAGTTGCGGGGCATTTGAGTGGCATCATAGGGATTAAATAATCATGAAAAACAGCAATCACATTGATGACATGTGCACGAAGGAGGAAAAAAAAAAGAGGTGTGCATATCATCTGCAACCAATCAGCAGGAGGGAGAATCAAAAGCTCTCAGCCATTGTCTAAATTTGAATGACGTACCAGTAACTTCCGGGGCTGCCACTAATCCACGAATGGGCGGGGGGGGGGGGGGGGGGCCTACTGTACTAGTTATTTCATAGTAAAGATTTTTTCATACATGAAGAAGACTAGTGGTAGAAATATTATAAAAGAGAAGAAAGCATTTTAAATATATAAGTACAGGGAAAGTCTGTAAGTGGGCAGCTTGGGGTTTGAGTAAGAAGAGGCAGCAGGACCTAAAGTCAATCAACAAAGCAGCTGTTGTAAAACGCCGTATATTAAACTAGCTCTTAACAATCTGCACGGAGAAATCTTCGCCCTTGGTGTGTTTTTTTTATTAAAGACAGGCTGAGATTTCTCTGTACTCACCTCGTGCTCAGTAAATAAGTACATAAAAAAAATCGATTGTGTAGTAGAAGTATAGCGACCTTGTAACAACCTTGTGCATGTGCAGTGAAAGTATAACCTTTCCCGTGAGTTTAAAAGCTTTTAAACCCTATTTTGTGGAAAAGTCACCAAACCTTTTAAGCAGATGTAATGAGATTTGACTGCTGGTTCTATATGGGCAATCTTTATGACCCGGTATCTATCGAAGCACATTTATGGCTTTTCCCCTATTATTTATTTATTTATTTATTTATGGGTCTTATTAACCCAAAATAATTACCTGTTTCTGTTTTTTTTTTTTTAATGTGTGCAAACCTAGTGCTATATAAGCACTTTTTCAGTCCTCAGTTATGATCACCACAGATGCGGCGTGATTTAAGCGGGCACTACGACCATAGCTGTCGTCAGCACCGTCTATAGGATTGCTTTCATGTATTCATGCTGCTGTCGGTGCTGAGAGGACATCGCTAAGCATCATAGTCTATCAGTGATTTGCTGCGTGTGATAGCGACGCCACCCGCTTTATCTGGCTCTATCTACGCTGACACTCTCCTTATCTTATTGGAAATACATAAGATACATACATTTCAAGAGCAAAAATGCATCTACCTGTCGACTAGATTTACATGAATGCAGTTAAAAATCTATAGTTGTGTCTAGCATTACATTTTTGTCGTGAATGCTTTATTGGGATGGATGTCTCAACACTGAGGCATCTTCTTTCTTTTCTTTTCGGCTGTTCCCTTTCTCAGGGGTCGCTACAGTGAATCATCTGATTCGCATGTTTGACTTGGCGTAGGATTTTACGTCGGATGTCCTTCCTGACACAATCTTTTAGCAAGGGGCAAAAATCACGCTCACGGCTATGTAGCTCCTCTTGTCGAAAGTCAGCAATGGTTCTTTTACATGACCCTCTCACCGTAGACAGTGAGAGACATGGCCGGCCTTTGATAACCTAGTGAGCTGCACGGGGGGGCAGTGATAACCTTGCGGAGAGTGGGACTCGAACCCCCAACCCTACTCATCCAGCACCCTTTACCACCAGGCCACCACTGCCCTTATATATATGTGTATATGTGTGTGTGTGTGTGTGTGTGTGTGTGTGTGTGTGTGTATAATTAATATATATATATATATATATATATATATATATATATATATATATTGCTATATGTATATGTATGTATGTATATATATATATACATTGCTATATGTATATGTATGTATATATATATATATATATATATATATATATATATATATATATATATATATATATATATATATATATATATATATATATATATGTATTATATTATATGTATGTATGTATATATATATATATATATATATATACACACACACACACACACACACACAGACACAAATAATTTATTCAATTTTTGAACTGGTTAATCCTACTTAGGGTTGCATGGGAGGCTGGCGCCTGTCTCACTGCAGGGCTAACACTCGAGCAACCATTGACACTCTCACTCACAACTAGGGGCAATTTGGCACAAATCTACTGTTCATGTTTTTGAAATGTGGGAGGAAACCCACACAAGCACGGAGAGAACATGCAAACTCCACACAGAAATGCCCAGGCTGGGAAACAAACCCAGGATCTTCTTGCTGTGAGGCAGACATGCTAACCACTACACTCTGCCCTTGTGCCCCACCCACCCACCCACCCACTTACTTTTAAGCAGTTTAATTCTAACTAGGGTTGCGGGGAAGGTGCCAACTCCAGGTGAGGGCAGAGTACACCCTGCACAGCTCGCCAGACCATTCCATGGCCGGAACACTTACAACCATTCATCAACACTTAGGGGCAATATGAAACAGCCCAATTAGCCATCTGTGCATGTTTGCCTGTGGGAGGAAAGTTGACTCCCAGGGGGAACCCATGCAAGAACAGGGAGAACATGCATACAGAACTTTATACGTACACCCCAAACCCAGCCTTCTTACTGTGAGTTAATCATGATAACCACCTATGCAACCTTTATACCGCATGTGTATGTATATATACATATAATATACATACAGTCTATACATATACAGATATACATATATATATATATATATACAGTCTATACATATACAGATATACATATATATATATATATATACAGTCGACCCCCTACTTACGAAGACCCCTGAGTATAAAATCCCCGGGTTACGAAGACCATTTTCCTAAGTTTCCGTCCCCGAGATACGAAAAGAAATTCAAAATTCAAACGCGCCAATCAAAATTTCACATGACGCACGAGTTGCTCTCTCATTGGCTGTCTCTCAACATCCCGCCAGGCTGGCCTAACAGATAGAGACAGAAGGAAGCTTAACTCTTTAGTTTTTAGTTTAGTTTTTTTAAGTTGTTTAGTTCAGTAAATATATTTGTGTATATAATGTGTATATAATGTGTGTGTGTGTGTGTGTATCATTTCCATAAATGTAAGTAATTGTAGAATTGGATAATAACTAGCCATTTCCTTGTGTTCTCCCTGTGCCCACTTACATTGTGCCATAAAATGGCTACAGTCACATATCACAGCAACACGAAAGGAAAAGAACATGAGATAGTAGGAGCAGTCAAAAGAAAGCATGAGGGTGCAGTCGAAGCAGTCAGATATGTAAAAGCGCTAAGTGAATACAAATAGTCCATTGTGAGCTACCGTGAGGTAGGCCGTGAGCCGTCTTCAGAGAGCGATGCGTAATCCCGGCAGCAACAGTGATGAAATAGTTTATCCTAATCGTTTCAACAAAAAGCAAGAAATGAAGCAATGGAGAAACTGCAAAGATAGAGTGGGTTCTCAAAACCTACATTTTATTGCCCATTATTGAAAGGGCTTTTAAATACAACAGTTGAATACTCTCAGTGTAGGGGTGTTTCTTTTTTTTCGTATTTCATTTTTCTTAGGTTATATCGAATTTCCGTGCCCAGCCCCACAATGTAAAAAAAACAAAAACAAAAGCCGTGTACTTTGCATGTACGAGCAGAGAGATGCACACATGTTGATGATTATTTGAGGATTGGGTCATCAGCATGTGAGAAGGTAAGGTGTTATACCAGCTCCATCATTCTGGGTGCCTTGGGTGGTGTTTTTTTATTTTAATGGTAGCATAAGTGGATATCATGTCTATCCCAAACCAGGAAGGTATTAGGGTCGAGTTTCAGGCCCTGCGATGGTCTGGCGAGATGTGTCAGTTGTACCCTTCCTGCATCCAGAGTCAGCTGAAATAGACTGCAGCCTCGTCAGACGCTGAAATGAAAATAATTGAATTCATCCTTTTTTTTTTTTTTTTACTGATATTATATCAATTGTGTTGCATGTTCACTTGGTTTGTTGCTTGTTGAATCATTGTGTTGCTGTCTTGTCAAAGTCTCTCTTAAAAAAATAAATAAATAAATATATATACATATATATATATATATATATATATATATATATATATATATATATATATATATATATATATATATATATATATGTGTGTGTGTGTGTGTGTGTGTGTGTATATATATACCTATACACACACACACACACACACACACACACACTCACACACACACATATATATATAATTTTATTTATTTTTTTTTTCCTCATGAAAACAGGGATTTTTTTTTTAGTTATGCTGGAACTATAGAATTATTCCATTCTCCCTCTCTGTCAGCTCGCTTCATTACCAAATGATTCCTCTTTAATGTGGGCCGTGACACTTAATAAATTAAATGTGGTTTTAATGTCTTTTGTGTGATATTCACCGTCTTATGTTCCTCTCCCCTTTGCTCCATCCATCTCTCTATTCCCCTTGCCATTTATTCTCTTTTTAGTCTCTGTGGGTTACGAGTATGAGACATGCCCTAGTTTGGTGTTATGGGAGAAGAGGACAGCTGTGCTACAGGGGTATGAGCTCGAGCCCTCGAACCTTGGAGGATGGTCTCTGGACAAACACCACATCCTTAATCTGCGCAGTGGTAGGTAGTTCCTTCTGAAACATATTCAAACCACATCCAGTGCCTTCTACTCATGTGTACTATTGTGTTTTTAATATCTTGTGTAATACTTAGGTCAATAAATTAACGTAATCAATAATTGCACTTGTTTTGGATTTATTGCTTACACTGAGGGGCATTGCACAAATACAGAAAAGAATACGTGTAGCAGGAAAAGTTTATCCTCTGAGCTGGGTGCTTTTTATGGAGAGAAATGTTCAGTCCATCAATAATATAATTCAGCAGTGGGGAAAAAAAAAAACTTATGAAATGCAATTTATAACCTACCTTTATTGAACCTGACTTTGAGAAAGTGTTTATCCCGATAAAATTCTTACGCAGACTGCTTTTTCTCCCCCCAACCCCACCCCCCCACACTTCAGGCATCCTTCATAAAGGCTGTGGGGAGAACGTCTTTGTTTGCCAACAGCCCCCAGTCATCACCAGCATTATGGGTAATGGGCGTCGGCGGAGCATCTCGTGCCCGAGCTGTAACGGATTGGCAGATGGGAATAAACTATTGGCACCAGTAGCACTGGCAGCAGGTATCGATGGCAGCCTGTACGTGGGTGACCTGAATTTTGTACGCAGGGTATATCCATCGCTCAACACTACGCGTGTGCTTGAACTCAGGTATACCAAGATTTCTTACTTAACTTGTGTGTACTATTTTAATATTAATCATTGTGGACATGCCAGAATTATATTTTCTTATCTTTCATAATTCTGCCCAAAAGAAATAAGGATTTCCGGCACAGGTGAGCCTTTTTTTTTTCCCTAGCTTAACTACTTTCAGTGCATATATATGTAATTATATATAAAAATAAATATATATATATATATATATATATATATATATATATATATTCAATATAATATATATATAATTCTTCTATAATCACCTGAAGAGAGAGGATGGTTTCAACACCCCTCGAAACAGATCTGTAGTGATAAATGGAGTTTCAATAGAAAGTCTTTGTCCTGTCCTTTTATTTTTGTTTTTGGTATATATATATATATATATATATATATATATTTTTTTTTTTTTTTTTTTTTTTTTAATAAAATGTAAAATAAACAAATTGACCAACTCATCATTATTTTCTGTAGTAATAACCCAACCCACAAGTACTTCCTGGCTGTAGACCCAGTGACAGGGGCTCTGTTCATCTCAGACACAAACTCTCGAAGGATATTCAGAGTGCGTTCCCTCACTGGTGGTCGGCTTCCGGCTGAAAATGCTGAGGTGGTAGCAGGAACAGGAGAGCAATGCCTCCCTTTTGATGAGCGGTGCGGGGACGGAGGAAAAGCTGTTGATGCTACACTCATGAGTCCAAAAGGTAAAGAAGAAATAAAGACGAGAAACTAAATAAAGTCAATTACTCACATACAGAGTTGATAACCATCCAATATACAGTACCAGTCAATGGTTTGGACATACCTTCTATTGGTGTGTCCAGACTTCTGACTGTCTTGTTTTCATTGAGGGTGGCATGGTGGTGTAGTGATTAGCACGTCTGCTTCACAGCAAAGAGTTTCTCTGTGTGCAGTTTGTATACTCTCAACCTGCTTGCATGAGATTCCTCTGGGTTCTTCAGTTTCCTCCAACAGCCTAAAGACATGCACGTTGGGGTAATTGGCTATTACAAAATGACTCCGAGGTGTGAGTATGAGTGTAAATGGTTGTATGTGTTGCCCTATGATGGATTGGTGAACTGTTCAGAGTGTACTCCTACAATAATTGTAACCCCACTATCACCAAGTTGGTCCCCACCGTCCCAGTGCAGCTAGCTGGGTTATTAATGGCCGGTCATGACTTTCACTGTCTGTTGTGAGAGGCATGTGAAAGAACCATTGCTCACTTCATCAGTTCATTTTCTGTAACCGCTTAATCCTAATTAGTGTCGCGGGGAGGCTGGCGCCCATCCCAGCCAACTCCGGGCGAGGGAAGAGTACACCTTGGACAGCTCGCCAAACCATCGCAGGGCGGAAACATGCTGACGGCTTTGCAGCTACTCTTGTCAAGAGTCAACAATGGTTCTTTTACATGAATCTCACACCATGGACAGTGAGAGACATGGCCGACCGTTGATAACCCAGTTAGCTGCAGGGGGGGGGGGGCAGTGACAACCTTGTGGAGTGGGGATTGAACTCCCAACCTTAGGATCAGTGATCCAGCGCCATTTACCACCAGGCCACCACTGCCCCCTAGAACCATTGCAGTTGTTTGTAAAGAGTAGGCCATTGAGTTGCCATCAGCGTGTTTCTGCCCTTTGATGGCCAGCCAAGCTGTCTAGGGTATACTCTGCCCTCACCCAGAGTTGGTTGAGATGGGCACCAGCCTCCCTATGACCCTAATTAGGATTAAGCGGTTCAGTAAATGAATGAATGAATTAATGTTTCTACTAAACATTCAACCATAAGCTATTTTTAAATGTTTAGCTTTGTTGTTTGGAGGCAAAGTGTCTGGCGCCAGCCAATGGAGTCTCACAGGCATAGGCTTTTGTTTCCACTGGCTTGGGCTTTAAACATTTTAGTAGCATGCAGAGCTATAAAAAGATATTAAATACAGGAATGTGTGATAAACCAGGATATCCATCATGTTTAATTATTGAAAAAATTAAATTGCACAAAATGCATTGTGGCTTTATGAAACGTATTCCTGGAACACTTATCGCTAAAATGCATTTTCGTGAATGCAGGTTTGGGTAATTTAGTGTTTTAAAATGAATATAATCCATTACACTACGATGGGAGAAAAATACTGAAAGTGAAATATGAAATATTAAATCATGGGTACAAATCACACTTAATATAAATATATCATGCTTCATATTCAGAGTTGAGATATGTGCGCATTGTGCACATCAGTATTCACACCTCCTACCTAACTATAGCTCCGGCTTTTAACCACGAGAATATTTTCTTTCGAGAACTATGCAAAACAACCAAACCTTAGAGACATTTCATACATAATATATATAATCTGAAATGATGAATAAAGCATGATATTATTATGGGTGGTGAGTGTATTTGGAGACTCCAGGTGAACTTTGGGTGGAGGACAACACACACACACACACACACACACACACACACACACACACACACACACACACACACACTCACATTTGGAGTCAATTTGGAGCAGTGAATTAGCCTAATGCGCATGTCTTTGGACTGTGAGAGGAAACTGGAGTACCCGGAGGAAACTCACATAACCTCAATCTCTTGCTTTCCTGTTAAGTATCTAATTTACTAATTGACACACAGAATAAGAAGTAACTGATTATTTATGTTTTATGTTTATATTTCATGATTCATTCATTAACATTTTTAATTTTTACATTTGCCTGAGCTTTGTGCATTATGGTGTTGTTATTATTTTACAAAAACTTTAAACTAGCTGTAATTCATCGTACAGAAATTACCATGTGGTGTATGAATTGTTATTAAAGTAAAATGAAAGTCCAGCCTTTTAAATGCACGTGTTACTCATGGCGATTTTCATTCTTGGGTGGTTTTTACTTACATTTTTTTAAGTTATATTCTGCTAAAGTCTGTTTAGTACTTCGCATTAGCCAGACTGAAAGTACAAGTGCACGAAATTCAAAATTAGGAGGTGAATCCGCAGTTCATATAAGGCGAGTTTATGGCAAAAATAACAGCATACAGATATTATATTAACAAGACAGATATAAACTTATAAACTTGTCTGAATTAAATAAAACTAGGCACATCTACATATAATACGAGCCTTCATGTGTACACTTCAGCGAAACTTGCTCCCCTTTAAAGGAACAAATGGAATGTCCATTCATTAATGTGCAAACTACTTCTGTGTTTACTGTCACATACACATGAATCATACATCCTGATGTCAATTTTAAATTTCCCTCAGTGCAGCTGACTGGGTTATCAAAGACCGACCATGTCTCTCACTGTCTATGGTGTGAGGTTCATGTAAAAGAACCATTGCTGACTTTGCCAAGAGTACGCTGCATAGCCGTCAGCGTGTTTCTGCCCTGTAATTGCAGGTGAGCTGTCCAGGAGGTATTCTGCCCTCGCTAAGACAGAGCAGATACATGCAAGGGCCAGTGATGCCAGAAGCGTGTCAACACACCAGTAACCAGTAACTTCATTAAAATTAGAATTTAAATAAAAAAATTGAAAAATATTTTATCCTAATTTGTATATACAAATATTAACACAGTATAAACTGTATTTTTTTTCCCTTGGTTTCTTGCTTTTGTTCGGCACACCATATCACAAATGACAGCACAGGAAGTAATACAATCTGCTTTCGTACTCTAGTAATACTTGTTCAGAAAATTCTGTATATTAGAGACAGTCAATAAAAACTTTCCCAAAGTCTTTTTACAAGAAAAAAAAAAAACAAAACAACTGGCTACTATGGAACTGTGGATTGTGTAAATGAATGGAGCAAATATTTTCATTTTAAATATTGACATATTTGTTGAAGTTGTGTTGTCGACTCTGAATATGTCTCTTATAGTGAGATCATGTGATGGGTTGTTTTAAAAAATAGAAGCTTGACACCAAACTGTCAGAAATGTCACCCTGTCACATTTTTGTCTTTGATATGAAATCTTGAATAGAGAGGGTACCAGACTACAGAGGCCTGATTCCTATTTCCCAGATGACTGTAAGCAATGAAGCATCAGCAGAGGCAGTCTTGCATCTTCTGTACCCTGCATTTGCTCTCTTTGGATTTGTTTCCCTGTCTTTCTGCCTTTCATTTCATTCGCATTGCTGCTGAAAAGTGGCTTTGACCTCCTCCATCAGACACCTACACACTTTGCTTCTCATTGTCTCAATGTCGTAAAAGCTATTTTGGTCTATTTTATCTTCCACCCCATATGTGAACCTGTGTACTCTGATGAAGGTGACATTTGATGGATGGATATTATTTGCTCAAGTAAAGGTGGTGTAGAATGGGATGACATTTAAAATCAAACAACTGTACTTTTGAGGGGGGGAAATGCTAATCACTATCTTCTTTACTCTCTTTGTATTAGGTATTGCAGTTGACAAAAATGGCCTGATGTTCTTTGTGGATGCCACAATGATCAGGAAGGTGGATCAGAATGGGATCATCTCCACACTGCTGGGGGCTAATGATCTCACTGCTGTACGACCACTTAGCTGTGACACCAGCATGGATGTTAGCCAGGTGTGCTCAGATGGTTAACCCTTGCAATGCTCAGAGGATCATATAAATCCTCCTTTTTTTTTTTTTTTTTTTTTAAACATGTGCATTTGTGTAGTGCAGAGGTCACCAACCTTTTTGAAACTGAGAGCTACTTCTTGGGTACCAATTAATGCGAAGGGATACCAGGTCAATACACACCTCTGAAATTACAAATTTGCTCAATTTACTTTTAAATACAGACGCTCCCTGACTTACGTTTATCCGTTTTTAAATTTTTTCGATTTTACGTTAAAAAAAAAAAAAACTCAAATTTTGAGTTTAGACGTACCTACGTAGTACGCTGAGATAATGATGCAATGACGTACTGACACTGCGTCCATTGTTTACAAACAACAAACTATATATCAGTTATATAGCGTGTTACCCTTGTGTTAAGACGTCATCTCTGTGATCTTTGTGTTTACACTGTTTTGTGGACTTTTGTAACCCTAAGCAAATATGGTTGGTCAGAAGTGTAAGCGTACTAGCATGGGTGCAAGTCTCATACACAGAGATGAATTAACTATCTGCTCGGATCGGCGCAATCTACCATGCATACTCACTTAAGCAAACCCGAATCCAGAAAAGAAAGAGAACTCTCCGCTCTGCTGGTGATTCACATCAGTGCAGGCTGAGTACTAAAACGAGTTCAACGGCAGCCTTGCTCACTTGAAAGACCGGAAGTCCGTATAACCCGCGCTCAAGCAGAGCAAGTAAACTACTTTCGGTTTTTAGTTTCGGTTTACAAGCAGAAAGATCGCATCATAGAGAATGTTCAAGGTTATATGTGATACTGTATTTGATATTTGATGAGTGAATTTGATTAAAATGTATGTATTTGAAATTATTTTGCTTGAATTTAATTTATTTGAAATTAATGTTGATAATATTTGATATATTTGATATTATTTTACAATGTTATGTTTATTATAATTGATTTAGGGGTGTTTTATGAGATACGGTAATGATATTTATGGATGTATAGTACAGTATGAGCGTCATACGTCATACGTCACTGTAACAACTTACGTTCAGTTTCAACTTTCGTTCGGCCGTCCGGAACCAATTAAAAACGTAAGTCGGGGAGCGTCTGTATATGTTATTATTAATAATTAATGATATTCATCTATGTGAAGATACTGATTTGGTTTAAATATATATTTAAAAAAATTAGATGCAGCGCAATAGAGAGTGGCGCTATGGAGCCATGGGCCTGTCCTAAAAATAGCAGTGAACAGGTCCGTGGGCAACTTATATTGTCCTTGTGGGCTACCTGGTGCCCACGGGCACCACATTGGTGATCCCTGGTGTAGTGAACCGACTCCAAGCTTAACAAACCTGAGAGGTTTACAATGCAATTCTGATCAGAAGGCAGCTCGGTAGAAGCTGGACCAAAAGACATGTTCTGCATTCTGATTGTTAGGTTATTTACAACGATCATTTGAGAATGGATATCAAAACATGTACACCGATCAGGCAATGCAAAAAAACCGCACTGCACCATGTGTCCTGACATCTTTCTATCATAGTCGGCATTAACTGTTGGAGCATTTTGTGCTACAGTAGCTTTCCTGCGGGCTCAAACCTGATCTAGTTGCCTTCACGTCCCCCTGCAGATCAGTGAGCCTTCTGCACACACGACAGACACTCTTGCTAGTTCACTGGTTTTCCTTGGACTATCTTCGTGCGGTACTTAGCGCTGCATACCAAAAAGATTCCGCAACACCTGCCATTTCCGAGAGTAAAAGACCCAAATCATTTAGCAATCATACTGTGGCCCTTGTTAAAGTCACTCAGATTCTTATGCTTGCTGTTACTATTAACTTTCTGCCTAATGCATCTCACTTCTTGGCAGGCGCCACTGTAATGAGACAAATGGGAGGTTGATGCTGCTGAATATTCATTTTAGCGACATCCAGCAAGGATGAGGTCTCTTTAAACCCGTATCATATTTCTGGAAACATAATGAAAAGCAAAAATCAACATGTTTATATTTACATAGTTTAACCGTTCAGATGAGCTGGATACTCAGTATCCAGATTTGAATGCGTACTGAAGTCATGTGACTACATGATTCAAACTTTCTCTGTCAAGTTGTGTTCCTGTTATGCAGTAGTAAGTAACTCCCAAAGGTGCTCCAAAGAGTAGCAACCAGTGAACCGGCACCAGTGTTTTGGATGCCCAAGGCTTACTGATGTACTGTATGTGAGGAGTGAAAGCCGGTCTGTACGTAGAGACGTCTGGTCTTGAGCCCAGAGAAAACCTACAGCTGCTGAAACCGTTCATGCTGGACATGACAAAAAAAATGTGTCAGAACACAGTGCACTGCAACTTACTGTGTATGGGGCTGCCTAGCGACAGACCAGTCAGGTGATGATGTTATGGCTGATTGGTGTACACAACAACTTCTGCTATGTTTCAGGTGCGTTTGGAGTGGCCCACCGACCTGGCTGTCAATCCGATGGACAATTCCTTGTATGTTTTGGAAAACAATGTCATCCTACGCATCACCGAGAACCATCAGGTAAGCATTGTGGCTGGGAGGCCCATGCACTGCCAGGTGCCAGGCATTGACTACTCCCTCAGCAGGCTGGCTATCCACGCAGCACTGGAGAGTGCTACTGCCATTGCTGTCTCTCATTCCGGTGTGCTCTACATCGCTGAGAGCGATGAGAAAAAAATCAACCGTGTGCGGCAGGTCAGTGCCAATGGGGAGATCTCACTGCTGGCTGGTGCTACTTCAGAGTGTGACTGCAAAAACGATGTCAACTGCAACTGCTATGATGGTGATGAAGGTTATGCCACTGACGCTAGCCTCAATGCCCCCACCTCACTAGCAGTGGCTCCTGACGGCACACTCTACATCGCTGACCTCAACAACATTCGCATTCGAGCTGTGCACGCCAACCGCCCAGGCCCGAACGCAGCCGGCCAATACGAGGTGGCATCACCGCGAGAACAAGAGCTCTACGTTTTCAGTGAGGAGGGACTCCATGTACATACCATAAGTCTGGTCAGTGGAATGAGTCTGTACAACTTCAGCTACACACCTGAAGGCGAGCTCGCTGCTGTCGTGGATAACTGTAACAACACTGTGCTAGTGCGCAGAGAGGGCGGTGGTCTGGGCGGGGCTAGCACAGTAAGACTCCAACTACTGCCTGACAACAAGGTATTAACACTGGGGATGGACAGTGGAGGTAGCCTGCATTCCATCTCAGCTGCAGACCAGGAGATTGTCCAGCTGAGCTACAGCGGCAACACAGGCCTGCTGGCCAGCAAGGCTGATGAGACAGGCTGGACCACATTTTATGAGTAAGTGTGTATGTGTGTGTGTGTGTGTGTGAGTGAGTGTGAGTGTCAGTGTGTCTTAGACTCTGCAAAGTCATTTAAATTAAATCTTTTAGTCAGTATTGTGTCAGGAAACACGCACACAAGGACTCGGCATATTAATAAGGCTCAGATTCAATTTTCATGCGAATAAAAATGGATTGTAGAGGTTTGCATGACGTGTCTATTCCCCTGTGTCTGTGTGAAATAAAATATTTGTATTCAGGATCATCCGTGCATAATGGGAATTATGTGAAACATTGCTTCCATCTACTGTCTCGTTCTGTAATTGCATCCATCCCTAGAAAAAAAATTAAAAAAAAAAAAAAAAAAAAATCACCTGAAAAGGGAGAATGTGTTCTCTCTATTGCACTCCACTCAAACAGACATCAGTCTGACTGGAACGGCTCCGAGTTAGGCTTTAAACCTGGTCTTCATGGAATTCCCAGACAGAAATGGAGAGAACTAACGTGTGAGTGCAGGCTAGGGACACGCCCGTCAATACGGAGAGACCCAGAGCATACAATATGCTTTTGAATCTTTTGATGTCGTGTATTACCCTACAAGTTCACATGAGAGCAACAGATGCCCGCTTTCATGTGACACAACTGTCATATTCACTCAGCGTCTGCCGTGCTCCTGATGATAAAAAAAAACTTACTTTCAGACCCAAATGATGCAATGATATTTTTATATGAGAAACAGCCCCGCTGAGGCAGATTTAAAGTTATAAAACAAATCACAGAAATTGATTGTGGTTTCACTGTTTATTATTATTATTATTATTATTATTATTATTATTATTATTATTATTGTTTAATTTTTTTGTGAAGTTTAGTTTTGTGAACTTTTGGCTGTGCCTGCAGGTATGACAGCGAGGGAAGGCTTACCAATATGACCTATCCAACCGGAATGGTGACGAGCCTACACAGAGAAATTGAGAAATCCATTAACATTGACATCGAAAGCTCAAATCGGGATGATGACATCACAGTCATTACCAATCTTTCATCGGTAGAGGCGTCCTACACTGTAGTACAAGGTGTGTGCATGAGCCATGTTTTATTATTATGAACGTAACTGCGTTATGCTCTCAATTAGTGAAGATGCTGCATCTTATACCGTAATTCTAACTATACTTTTATCAGCCATAACATTAAATGCAACCATCTAATATAGTGGAAGTCCCAACTGTGCCGTTCAAACAGCGCTGAGTCATTGAGACATGAATTCCAGGTCTCAGTACCACTGAAGGTATGTTGTGTTCTCTGGCACTGATACATCATCAGCAGGTCCTTCAGTACCGTGGATCATACTTGTTTTCCCAGCACATCCCACAGATGCAAGATCAGTAGTTAACATCTGTAATGTCCTCCCTTTGTCATTATCTGCAAACTATTCCTGAATGAGTTTTACACTGAGGCAGGGTCCATTATCCTGCTGAAATAAGCTGTAGCCTCGAGAGGATTCGATACGGTGCTCATGATGAGGTGGACACGGTTTGCAGCAGTATTTAGGTAGGTGGTCGTATCCAAGTAATGTTTTTGACCCGTTTTTACAAAACGAGCCTTCTTTCCCAGCTGATTCTGCCAAGCCCGTTTCCTCGGCTGTAGTTTCACTGGATAATGGGTAGCGACAGTCAGAATCTCGTTCATCCATTCATGCTCGTCACTAATTACATAACGAGGCATTTGCTTATCTTACTTAATTAAAGGCAAATTTCGCAGTTGGCAGGTTCCAGACACGATCGTGTTTCAAGTCTGGTTGCTTGACTTGCAGATCCGTTAGAGATTCACGTTATACCTCGTCTGAAAGCTCGTACTTTAGCAAGATGAAAAATAAACGAAATAAAAGTAATAAGGTGATGTCAACTCAAAATTCATCTCCATTAATGACTCATTTTGCCAAATAAAGTGTGACATTTACATGGATGGCAAGACCCACTGTCCAAACCATCTCTCTAGCTCAATTAGCTTGCCTTCATACCTGCTACCATCTCATTCTCAGGTAAGTAATGCACACACACACACACACACACACACACACCCCGATCATCTACAGCGATACCTCACCTTACGATAGTCCCAGCAAGCAAAAAATCCAAGTTACGAAAAACATTTTCCAAAATGTTTTGTCTCTGTGTACGAAACAAGTTCTCCTTATGAAACGCGCCAAACACACCATTCAAACATTCAAACAATGCACAAGCTGCTCTCTCATTGACTATCTTACAAACATCCCACCCCGCTGGCCTCCCATGGGCTAGGAGGGATGACGCAGCTCCCTCCCATGGCTATTATATTATAATGCTTTTCGTGTAAAGGACAGAGTTACTGTTGTTTTTATGAGTTTTTTCAGTGTGCTCATTGTTTTATTTTTTGACTCAGGCTTTTAACCTTTCATAAACATTTGTAAGAGTGTAGGGGCAGTGGTAGTCTAGTGGTATAGGGCGCTGGATCGCTGATCCAAAGGTTGGGGGTTCGAGTCCCACTCTCCACAAGGTTGTCACTGTCCCCCCCAGTGCAGCTAACTGGGTTATCAAAGGCGGGCCATGTCTCTCACCGTCTATGGTGAGGCATGTAAAAGAACCATTGCTGACATTCGTAAAGAGTAGGCTGCAAAGCCGTCAGCGTGTTTCTGTCCCTTGCTATAAAGGGTTGTGACAGGAAGGGCATCCGACGTAAAAACCTCTGCCAAATCAAACGTGCGAATCAGATGATTCACTGTGGCGACTCCCGAGTAAAAGGGGAAAAGCCAAAACGAAGACAGACACACAGAAACATTTGTAAGATTATAACTCTGCTAAGAAGACATTGTCAGCACACACACACACACACACACACACACGTGTGTGTGTTTTCCGGTGCGAGTGAAAAGAAGAAGTGGGCTCGTGGCATGCGGTTGAGTGATATCGCAAAGGAATATGGCCAAACCTGTCTACCATCGGTACGATATTGAAGCAGAAGGAGGCCTTAAAAGGTATACTTTTATAATTTTTAAAGGGTTTAGGGGGTAGTATTGGGGGCCTTGGAACGAGTCACATGATTTACATGTAAAACGCGATTCAATTTATGAAAAATCCAGGTTAAGAGAAAGACTCTGGAACGGATTAATTTTGTAAGGTGAGGTACCACTGTGTATAAAAATGTGCAGGAAATGTGACTCATCAGACCAGGCCACTTACTTCCATTACTCCATGGTCCAGTTATGCCTATTGTTGGCTTGTTCAGCAGTGGACAGGGGTCGGCATGGGCACTTTGACCAGTCTGGGTCTACACAGCCCCATACGCGGTCAGTGAAATGACACAGAGTGGTGTTCTAGCAAAGTGTGATATAGTATATCTCGTGTGGGATCGGATGAGTCTGGCTGGCTTTCTTTTCTCACATCCAAGTGAACCTTGCATACCCTTGACCACTTTTGGTTGGTTCTCACCACTGCATACTCGGAACACCCCAGAAAAACCTGCTATATGGAGATGCTCAGACCCGGTTGTCTAATTGTCAGAGGTTGGCCCATGTAAAAGTCACTCCTTCCCCTTGTCCATCTTCTCGTCTACCAGCACATCAACTGACTCTGTACTCACTGCCTAATACGTCACACTCGTTGATAGCTGCCACTGTAACAAGATAATCAGCACTATTCACTTTACCCTTCAGTGGTTGTAATGTTATGGCTGATTGGTGTATTAGTTAAAAACATTACGTAGTGCACACATTTTCTAGACTAAAGGTTAAAATATTTGGTCTTGTGTCTTTTGTCTCTGCTTCGACACACCAAAGTATTAAACAGTAAATCCTTGCTATCATTTGATGTGCCAATTGCACCCGTTTCCCCCTGACCTGTGCACCAGATTAGATGAAAAATAAAGTAATATCATCAGTGTGCATTCGATGGGCCTGGAGAGGGGAAACTGTACAAGTTTAATTAAGGAGTCAGCCCTTGAGGGCAGAGAAAGAGGAGAAATTTCAGCTACCTGAAGTTGAGAATCATTAAAAATCTCCAGATGTTTCCAGCTTGACATCTGTTCACACAGAATTCTCATTAAAGCCTTATTCCACCTCTTAATTTACTGTGTAAATTAGTTAAACAGATATGCATGCACACACACACACACACACACACACACACACACACACACACACACACACACACACGCGCGCACACGCACACACACAAACCCACAAACACACATATACACACTAACCCACACACACACACACACACACACACACACACACACACACACACACAAGCTCACATACACACACACACATACACACTCACACACACACACACACACACACACACACACACACACACACACACACACCCAAACATACACACACACACACACACACACACACACACACACACACACACACAAACACACACATACACAAACAAACACAAACACACAGACACAAACACAAACACACACACAAAAAAACACACATACACACACACACACACACACACACACAAACACACAAACAAACACACACACACACATACACACATATACACACTAACACACACACACACACACACACACACACACAAACACACACACACACACACACATAAAACAACATGCTTCAAATTTAAAGCTTTATCCTTTAATGAGGTCACTGAATTATTTAGGTTGCCTATTGCATCTGATTTCGAGTGAAAGCAGAGAACACCCTCAATAACTTGCTACTCCAGTGCAGGACAACACACACACAAGTATTCACCCTAAAGAGTGATCATATTATAAATGCAATAAAAAAAATCTTTATCCTGAAAATGTTCTGAAATTTGTCCTGCAACATTTGCACCGTCACATTTTGATCGCCTGGTTCATACACTCACCACAAAAAAACAAACAAACAAAACAAAACAAAAAATCAATCATGTTTGAAATTTCTGCGAATGTCGCAAAACGAGGCTCCGATGCGGAATAGTCATGAAACTGTCCTCAAACAGTACACACATTTCATGAGAAGGTCGCAAAATTGTTGTTTTGCTTGCAAATAATTTTTCGTTTGTAAAAAAAAATCGACGAGTTGAAGGCCTCCATGTGGAAAGTTTGAGACTTGCTGGCATCTGAAATAGTCCATGTATTTTTTTAATCATTCACAAAATATGAATGAAATATTCATATTTTGTTCACGCTCATAAAGTACTCAAGTACTTCGGCTCAACAATCCAGAGCAATGGAGAGTGTGGAAAAGAGGAGAAGAAGCGTGTGCAGGCAGGTTGGAATGGTTGGAGAAAAGTGTCCAGTGTGATGTGTGATAGGAGAGTATCAGCAAGAATGAAAGGAAAAGTGTACAAGACGGTGTTGAGGCTAGCGATGTTGTATGGATTAGAAGCAGTGGTGCTGAGGAAAAGACAGGAGGCAGAGCTGGAGGTAGCAGAGATGAAAATGTTGAGGTTCTCTTTGGGAGTAACGAGGATGGATAGGATCAGGAATGAGTACATCAGAGGGACAGCACATGTAAGACGTTTTGGAGACAAAGTCAGAGAGGCTAGATTGAGATGGTTTGGACATGTACAGAGGAGGGATAGTGAGAATTTTGGTAGTAGGATGCTGAGGTTGGAACTACCAGGCAGAAGGTCTAGAGGAAAACCAAAGAGAAGATTCATGGATGTGGTGAAGGAGGACATGAAGGTAGTTGGTGTAAGAGAAGAACATGCAGAGGATAGGATGAGATGGAAGCAGATGATTCGCTGTGGTGACCCCTGAAGGGAACAGCCGAAAGGAAAAGAAGAAGAAGAAGAAGAAGAAGAAGAAGAAGAAGTTCACGCTAATAAAACACAAATAGTTTGAGAGAAAAAAAGATCACAAAACAGACGTTACAAAAGGAGAGTCGCTTTTTTTGCTAATCATTCGCAAACCACAATTGCTGACCATTCAGTCGTGCTATGTACGTCTTTATGCCACAAAATATTGGATCAAATGTGCAGTCAGAACATTTTGCGTCAATCAATTTGCGTCGGTTGCTTTTCTATCACACCTGCAGTGTGATCACCACCTGACACCTGTGGGAAATTTGGAACAGCCAATTAGCCTCATGTGCATATAATATGTGGACTGCGCGAGGAAACCAGAGTACCCAGTGCAAACTCCACACAAAAATACCCCCGCCAGTCACTGGGCTCGAACCCAAACCACTTTTTTTTTTTTTTTTTTTTTTATTGACAGAAATAAAATAGTTCACCTCACAGCAAGAAGGTCTGGGTTTGATTCCCAGCTCGGGCGTGTCTGTGTTGAGTTTGCATACTCCGCATGCTTGTGTGGGTTTCGTCCAAGTACTCTGGTTTCCGCCCACAGTTAGAAACATGCACAGGAGGCTAATAGGCTGTTCCAAGTCACCCCTGGGTGAGAGTGTGAATACAGTGAATAGAGAGTGTTTACCCTGCTGAAGCCTGGATATCTGTCCAGGATGTACCCAGAATTGGCCGAGATAAGCGCCAGCCTCCTGGTGACCCTAATAAGGAGTAAGCAGTTTAGGAAGTTAACAAATCTGTTGTTCTCGTTTGACTTTTGCAGATCAGGTACGGAACAGCTACCAGCTGTGTAACAATGGCACACTGAGAGTGATCTATGCTAATGGAATGGGTATCAGCTACCATACAGAACCTCACATTCTGGCTGGTTCTGTGAGTCCGACCATCGGCCGTAGAAACATCACTCTACCCACCGACAATGGGCTGAACTCTATTGAGTGGCGACTGCGCAAGGAACTGACCAAGGGCAGGATCACAGTGTTCGGCAGGAAACTACGGGTAACTCATGCATTGATTCATCAAAATTCTCAGTTCATGTGGACAGCAACAGTAAAGCGCAATAGTTTTAGTAAAAAAAAATAATAAAAAAGGTGTATGTATATATACATTTTTTCATTTTATGACTTGTATGTATGTATAACTGTTTCAATTTATTTCATTCATCCATTCATTTTCTGTCACCACTTAATCCTAATTAGGGTCGTGGGGAGGTTGGTGCCCATCCTAGCCGACTCCGGACAAGGGCAGAGTACACCCTGGACAGCCCACCAGGCCATCACAGGGTGGAAACACGCTGATGACTATGCAGCTGCTCTTGATTAAAGTCAGCCGTCTTCAACCTGTTGAGAGTGGGGCGCGAACCCACAACCTTGGGATCAATGATCCAGCACCTTTACCACCAGGCCACCACTGCGCTTTCAATTTGTTTGATATACGTACTATTGGCGGTGGTGGCCTGGTGGTAAGGGTGCTGAATCGCTGATCCAAAGGTTGGGGGTTTAAGTCTGACTTTCCACAAGGTTATCACTGTCCCCCCAGTGCAGATAACTGGGTTATCAAAGGCCGGCCATGTCTCTCACTGTCTGTGGTGTGAGGTTCATGTAAAAGAACCATTGCTGACTTTCGGCAAAAGTAGATGCAAAGCCATCAGTGTGTTTCTGCCCTATGAGGGCCTGGCGAGCTGTCCATGGTGTACTCTGCCCTTGCCCGGAGTCGGCTGGGATGGGCGCCAGCCTCCCCGCCACCCTAATTAGGATTAAACGGTTACAGAAAATAAATGAATGAATGAATAAGATACTGTTTACTTCTCTTAATATAGTTCCTTTTAGTGAAGAAACATTTGACATCATTATTTTTAAGGTGACTTTTCTCTCCAGCATCTATTTGTCTATGCTCAAGACTTTTGCACAGACTATAATATCGACTCATGTCAGCAACGGCAGAGTTCCTTCATGGAAATTACGTTCTATTCTCATGTCTTTTCTTCAGGCCCACGGACGCAACCTGCTGTCCATTGACTTTGACAGGAACACACGGACAGAAAAGATTTATGATGACCACAGGAAGTTCACACTAAGGATTACTTATGATGCTCAGGGTAGACCTGCTATTTGGCAGCCCAGCAGTAGCCTGGCTGTGGTAAATGTGTCTTATTCCTCTACGGGACGGCTGGTAGGTCTGCACCGGGGCAGTATGAGTGAGAGGACAGAGTTTGACCAACAAGGACGCATCCTTTCCCGTACATTTGTTGATGGCAAGGTGTGGAGCTACAGCTACCTGGACAAGGTGAGTCTGCCTGTAGCTGCCCAGGCGTGTCAGTGTAACGGAAATTGTCTTTAAAATAACATATTCTGTATAACTGATATATTGCTATGTGTATAGTACTATACAGTAGATTAGTGTAGTATTGCTAATGGTTTGCCGTACTATGATGGAATTTCATATTGTTGATCTAATCGATGAATGCACAAAAGATAAATGGCTCATGTTTTTCTTTATACAGTCCATGGTGCTGCTCCTGCAGAGTCAGAGGCAGTACATCTTCGAGTTTGATGCAACTGACCGTATCACCGCAGTCACCATGCCTAGTGTGGCTCGGCATACCATGTTTACCCATGTCTCGATTGGCTATATCCGAAACACTTATAACCCTCCTGAAAGTAATGCCTCCATCATCTACGACTTCAGTGAAGATAGCCGTCCTCAGGCCATATACTTCCTGGGTACTGGGCGTCGTGTCCTTTACAAATATGGCAAACTGGCGAAGCTCTCAGAGATTTTGTACGACAGCACAGCTGTCACTTTTAGCTATGATGAAACATCTGGCGTACTCAAGATGGTCAATCTGCAGAGTGGAAGCTTCTCTTGCACTATAAGATATCGTAAGATGGGCCCTCTAGTGGACAAACAGATCTACCGATACGCTGAAGATGGCATGGTGAATGCCCGGTTTGACTACACCTACCATGACAACAGTTTCCGCATTGCAAGTATGAAGCCAGTCATCAGTGAGACACCGCTACCTGTGGACCTGTATCGTTATGATGAGATTTCTGGCAAGGTGGAGCATTTCGGCAAGTTCGGAGTCATTTATTATGATATCAATCAGATCATCACCACAGCCGTTATGACCCTCAGCAAGCACTTTGATGCACATGGCCGCATAAAGGAGGTGCAGTATGAAATCTTTCGCTCACTCATGTACTGGATGACGGTGCAGTATGACAACATGGGACGGGTGATCAAACGCGAGCTAAAAATCGGGCCATATGCCAACACCACACAATACCGCTATGAGTATGATGGTGATGGACAGCTCACCGGGGTCAAAGTCAATGATTGGTCCACCTGGCGTTATAGCTATGACCTCAATGGCAATCTGCACCTACTGAACCCTGGTAACAGTGCCCGCCTCATGCCATTACGTTACGACCTGCGGGACCGAATCACACGCCTGGGTGATGTGCAATACAAGCTCGACGAGGATGGCTTGCTCAGCCAGAGAGGCTCAGACATCTTTGACTATAACTCTAAAGGGCAGTTGTTAAGAGCCTACAGTCGTGTAGGAGGAGGATGGAGCGTGCAGTACCGCTACGATGGCTTCGGACGACGAGTCTCCGCCAAGAACAGCCTAGGCCAGCACCTGCAATTTTTCTACGCTGACCTGAACAACCCCGTGCGAGTCACACATGTGTTCAACCACTCTAGTTCAGAAATCACCTCGCTCTACTACGACCTGCAAGGCCATCTGTTTGCCATGGAGGTGAGCAGCGGCGAAGAGTACTATATTGCCTCGGACAACACAGGAACACCACTGGCTGTCTTTAGCAGCAACGGGCAGATGATCAAGCAGGTGCAGTACACGGCCTACGGTGAGGTGTACCACGACTCCAA
Organism: Plotosus lineatus; assembly: GCA_024760905.1. NCBI lineage: Eukaryota > Metazoa > Chordata > Actinopteri > Siluriformes > Plotosidae > Plotosus > Plotosus lineatus. The sequence goes on along the minus strand of CM045733.1, from coordinate 61,292,165 downwards.
TCCTGAATTCCAGCTGGTAATCGGATTCCACGGTGGCCTCTACGATTCGCTGACTAAGCTAGTGCACTTCACACAGAGGGACTATGATGTATTAGCTGCCAGATGGACATCACCTGATTATACCATGTGGCAGAAGATCAGCAAGGACCTGGCTCCATTTAACTTGTACATGTTCAAAAACAATAATCCTCTCAGCGATATGCTGGACGTAAAGAATTATGTGACAGGTAAGAGCCCGGACTTACAGCAGGAGAACAGATTCACAGATCATGCCATGTAATGACACTCGTTTTTATAATAACTTTGGACCTCAGTAGCCCTGCGGTGGTCTGGCGAGCCATCCAGGGCGTACTCTGCCCTCACCCAGAGTCAGCTGAGATGGGCGCCAGCCTCCCCTTGACCCTAATTAGGATTACGAGGTTCAGAAAATGAATGAATGAATAAATGGACCTCAGTATATTAATAAAGAATTCTTTGAACTTGGTTTTGGAATTAAAAGGAATGTTTATGTTGTTTTTTTGTTTTGTTTTTCTTGCTCAGATGTAAAGAGTTGGCTGGTGATGTTCGGCTTCCAACTTAGTAACATCATCCCTGGATTTCCAAAACACACATTGTACTTTGTGGATCCACCATATGAGCTCCAAGCTAGCCAGGAGTCTGAAAATGGCCAGGTGAGTTTTCACCTTCATTGCATGTGTAGTACACGGGTGATTACCATGGACAAAGGTTTAGCACATTTCCCTAAACAACAACAACAACAACTTAAAAAGTAATCACCTGATCCTGTTCACTCACTCGCAGGACCATTTAATACTAACAGGGCTTGCGGGGAGGCAGGATTCTATCTGGGCGAAAGCGGAGTACAAACAGCTTGCAAATCTATCGTAGGACCACACACACCTCCACCAACAACCATTCACAACCACACCGAGGGGCAATTTGGAACAGCCAATTAGCCGACTGTGCATGTTTTTGGCCTGTGGGAGGAGATCTGATTACCCAGAGGAAACCCATGCAAACTCCAAACAGAATCGACCTGGAACTTGAACCCAGGACCTTCTGTGAGGCCAACATGCCAACCGCTAAGCCGCTGTGCTGTCCTAAAATAAAAGTCTGCCAACGCACAATGTACAGGAATCCCTCACTTTCCGCGGTTAATTGGGACCGAGATCCCCCCACGACCACCGAATTCCGCGAAGTTAGGATCACCACCCCTGATCGACATATACTGTATGTACATGTATATGTGTATATAACATCAATAAATACATATTCAATGCTATAAATGCTAATAATACCAATTAAACATTCAAAAATAATGCATAAGATGTAAATAAAATATAAATACACACACATACAGACACGCACCTCACATAAAAATGTAAGTAGTTTTGTTGTGTGTGTGTGTGTGTGTGGGGGGGGGTTGTTTTTGTTTAGGGTTTTTTGTTGCATAATTGGCCTTGTTTTTTGTGCCATTTTCCTTAACTTTTTCCCCTATTCTTCATTAATTTCCTTATTTTTTTAATTCGATAAATATTTTAAAAAAGTGAAGCTGCATGAATTGAAGCGCGAAGTAGCGAGGGATCCCTGTACTTACAACAACAATGCTATTGATATTAAAATAACGACAAGAACAAACAACACATTAATACACACGTTCAATAGAAAAGAGGGGCGTGCTTACGCTGTCTGGCAAAAAAAAAAAAAAAAAGTGACCACAGCATGTAATTGCCATGACATTATTATTTCAGTTAGTATGGTGAAGGCAGCGGCACGATGGCGTAGTGGTTCGCACATCCGCCTCACAGCAAGAAGGCCTGGGTTCGATTCCCGGCCTGGGCGTTTCTGTGTGGAGTTTGTATGTTCTCCCTGTCTTTGCGTGGTTTCCTCTGGGAGCTCTGGTTTCCTCCCACAATCCAAATACATGCACAGTAGGTTAATTGGCTGTTCGAAATTGCCCGTAGGTTCGCCTTGTACAGAAGGCAATGGCAAACCACTGCACTAATCCTGCCAAGAAAACCTTCATGATAACCAGGGCGTTTTCCTTCATGGCGGGTCACCAATGGTTGTCCTACGACACAGGCACTAGATAGATATGGTGAAGGCTTGGCAACATTATCTATAGTATGTGACCTTGATGTACTTAATGAGCAGACTATCACATATGTCGAGGTTTTTCAGTTGATGACACAGATATAAAATTGTGGTTAAAATAATGAGGAATCGTGTATATATTGGCACCCCGGTTTCCTGACTTGATCCCTTTTGAAAGTTTTCTGGATGTGCTGGCGAAGACTTTATGGAGTGGTTCAGTTTTTCCCAGATTGATTAAAGACATCAGTGAGAGATGAACCAGACACTTGATGGAAAAACTGTATTGGTGGTGATGTTTTTGTTGAAACAATGTCATGGTGACTATGCACTGTAACTGGAGTGCGTGACTGTTTTTTGTTTTGGCTCGGGCAACGTAGTAAATCATTCTTCTAAATTACTGTATTATTCTTTTTAACGTGCGACTGCAGATGCCATGTTTACTGTAAGCTGCGCTGATTGTATTTTTAACAAACAAACACAAATCCTATTATTTCATGTCTGCAAGAATGATTCACTCATTCATTCAGGCTGGTGCACCTTCGTAGCTTTCTCTACATGAAGGTACGGCAAACCCTGAACAGTTTGCGAGACCGCTGCAGGGTCAACACACAGACACACTCACTCACTCACTCTCATGCCTAGGGGTAATTTGAAACCAATTAGCCTACTGTGAGGCAGTGGTGGTCTAGTGGTTAAGGCGCAGGATCGCCAATCCTAAGGTTGGGGGTTCGAGTCCCCACAAGGTTGTCACTGTCCCCCCAATGCAGCTAACTGGGTTATCAAAGGCAGGCCATGTCTCTCACTGTCTATGGTGAGAGGCATGTAAAAGAACCATTGCTGACTTTCGTAAAGAGTAGGCTGCAAAGCCATCAGTGTGTTTCTATGATTTGAGAGGGACTGGTGCTGCCAGGCCAAATCGGCCCAAGTCTCGCCAGGAAGGTGCCCCCCACGACATCCCCGGATGTTAAGGGATAAGTGAAGTGAAGAAGCCTACCGTGCATGTTTTTGGATTGTGGGACGAAGTCGGGGTACCGCGAGGAAAGCCATGCGAGCACGGGGAGGACTTTGCGAGGAATACTAATTCAGAAAAGAATTTCATGAAACATTTACAGTTAATTACTGTTCAAACACTCTTGCTCGAATGAATCAGGGCATAGTAAAATGTTTCTGATTAAATATTTACTTGATCACCCAAACAACCGTCTGAAATTATAAGAAATGTTTAAAATTCTTGTCTGTGGTAATTTTATTTTTTAATGCTACAGCTGCTTACCTCTGGCTGTCTTCTCTTCACTGCAGCTGATGTCTGGAGTTCAGCAGGAGGCTGAGAGGCACAACCAGGCCTTCATGGCTCTGGAGGGTCAACTACTCAATAAAGATCGGCAGAGCAAGCGTGATAAACCAGGTCACTGGTTTGGCACGGTGCCATCCATCATTGGGAGGGGTATGATGTTGGCTGTGAAAGAAGGTCGTGTATTGACAGGCGTCTCTAATACGGCCAGCGACAACAGCAGAAAAGTGGCTCTAGTTCTCAACAACGCTGTATACCTGGAGGGAACGCATTACGTGCAAGATGGCCGTGACTGCCACTTTTTTGTGAAGATCGGCTCAGTCGATGCAGACCTGCTTGCCCTGGGCCTAAGCAATGGCCGCAGGGTACTGGAGGGAGTTGGTATTAATGTTACAGTGAGTGGACGCTCTAGACGTGGCGTGACCGTCGAAGTACGGTCAACTGAACTATCCCTGAGTGTGCGCTACGGTCTGACACAGGACACACTGGATGAAGAGCGTGCCCGGCTGCTGGAACTGGCACGTCAGCGGGCACTGGTAGGCGCCTGGCTGCGAGAGCAGCAAAGGACACGGGACGGTAAGGAAGGAAGCCGCCTGTGGACTGAAGGTGAGAGGCAGCAGCTGCTCTCCACAGGGAGAGTTCAGGGCTACGACGGTTACTACGTGCTACCCGTGGAGCAATACCCCGAACTAGCAGACAGCAGCACTAACATCCAGTTCCTCAGACAAAATGAAATGGGCAAGAGGTAACAGAACTGTGGGCGTGGTCTTATCTCGTGCATCCTCCATTCTCTCTTTCTCTGCACCACTCTTCGTCCCATTCATGCTCTCCATTTAACCTGTTATCTCCTTTACCCACGGAGAATAAATACATTTAAGGGGTAACTCTCTGAACGCTGCAGGGACTTTTAAAAAGAATATTATTATTACTGCCATGGGCAAAAAAAATATATAATAATAATTTGCAAGAACTTGTCTGTTTTTTGTTTGGTTTTTTTTGTTGGGTTTTTTTTTGTGCACTGCAAATATCTGCAAATAAAACAGATCAGCTGTTAATATTAAAAAAAAAATCCCCTTTTTAAAAAAGAAATACTATTTTTACCCATATTTTTGGGTTCGTAGAGGACGTTGGTACTGTAGGTTCCTGTGTGATCCAGATTGCAGAAAGGACGGTTTCCTCGAGTTGTCACAGAGGCCTCGTCACAACACTGGAACTGAGCAATGTCCACAAAGTGGATCGTCAGTCATATCAGTCTCAGGCCTCATATTTTTAGTGACAAGACTGAAGCTGCGGTAAGTCCCGCCCACAAACTGTTCCATGTTCCTTCAAGAAAGCAGAACTCCAACAAAGGACACCTGTTTGCTTTGTTAATTATTTGTTATTTTTATTTATTTATTTATTTATTTATTTATTTATATTTTAATTTTTTTAATCAAGGTAAAAAAATGATGGCTATATTTGCATAAGGTCAATGTTGAGCATAGTTTTGTTTTGTCACTGGAAGATTAGAATAATATCTGTGTTGTGTCAGATAACACTGATGTTCTGGGTGGGCTTTAGACAAGATAGTTTTGTACATCTCAGTTGCAGTAGGTTTGTGCGACTCTCACCGGGGCACGTCTGTACAGAGACATCAGAAATAAAAAAAAAAAAAGAAAGAAAAAAATAAAAAATAAAAAATAAAGAAACATCCATGCTATCAAGATTAACTGCTTAACTGTAATTAGCGTAAGAAATTATTTATTTTATTTTATGTTCATTCTTTTTATTTCTGTATTTATTAATCTTAGTACTCTATGACAATCATGAAGACGTCACCATTTTTAGCCAAGAAAACAGAATATTTTCTTTTGTAAACTATGTAAGAAATGTTCATTAAGTTTTTATATTCATTTTAAGTTGCTTAAGCAAATTAGTCATAGACAAAAATAATTTATGTAAAGTGTTCAAAATTGTTTATACTTTAAATAAAGTTTAAAACTGTGAAACTTGCTTTTTTTGAAATATCTCTATGTACAGTGTATAGATTTTCCTTTATGCAGTAGAATATTGTTCATAATATCACATTTTATATTTCTAACAAAAGGTGGCTTGTAATGTGCAAACTTATAGCTGGTATACAGACGCTAGGATACGCGGCACTCCGATATTCCAGATAAACAGTATTGATTCCCAGTTTGATGTTTTGTTTGATTAGGGTTGTTTTTATGCAAAGTTGCTGTACTAGAACCCGAAACTGTAGAAATGGATTCTATCCACTGTGAAGAGACTCATTATGGATGTCAATATGTACCAAATCAGTATTGAGGGATTCGTACACTTAAGCAAGTTTTCTCTGAGACCTTATCAATAAAAGGTTTAATTGCTATGAGCTTGATTTGTCTGTTGCATTTCTGGATATTGAAAAGTGAGGACTTTTATTAAAAGGCCGCCATTCTGTTGTCATGTCGTTACTACAGAATTCCCACCAATATTTTAAGGAAAATTTAAGCGGAATTTATACAGTGCCATTTTCACAACCCGCGCGCCATTTTCAGTCCGTTTATACACCTTCAAAGCTGATAGTAAAGTCTGTCTGTCTTCCTTTCGGCTTTTTCCCTTTTACTTGGGAGTCGCCACAGCGAATCATCTTGATTCGCACGTTTGATTTGGCAGAGGTTTTTACGTCGGATGCCCTTCCCGTCACAACCCTTTTAGCAAGGGACAGAAACACGCTGACGACTTTGCAGCTACTCTTTACGACAGTCAGCAATGGTTCTTTTACATGCCTCTCACCATAGACAGTGACAGACATGGCCCGCCTTTGATAACCCAGTTAGCCGCACTGGGGGTCAAAGCTGATAGTAAAGATATTGTCATAAATAAAAGCATAATACTGTTGTCAGTATTTCAGAGTTAATTTCTGCTTTGAATGAACTTGTATTCAAGGAAAGAAATTAATTATTTTGTGATTTATGCCATCTGCCGTTACGCCACCATTTGTGGAGCACAGCTTTATACACTGCACAGGAACAGCACAAATCTTTTTTTTTTTTTTTGGATGAAGACGATAATAAAGATTATTATTAATTCAATATAATTTCTTATTTTTGATTGGTCGAAAGAACGAAAGAGAAGGGTTTGAGTCTCGGCTTCAGTGAGTGTCGAGCATTCATGTTCTTCCGTTTGTGTCGGTTTCCACCGGGTACTCTGGGTTCCTCCTACAAACAAACAAACAAACAATTCTTTATTGTCAAAGTACTTTTACATACATTGAAATTTGGTTTGTGCTCTGGGCACCTGTCTCCACTGTGCAGCGCCAGTTATTGCGTTGTTCTATCCTTTTGATGCTGAGCGCCAAGCAGGAAGCAACAACTACCAAATTTTAACGTCTTATGGTATGACGCGGCCAGATTCGAACTCCGACCTTCCGGAGGATAAAGCGGACGCTCTACCAACTGAGCTAAATCCCCGGTGTCCAAAAACAGACATTTTATACATATAGAGTCGACCCCAACTTACGAAGACCCCTGTGAACGAAATCCCTGGGTTAAGAAAAACATTTTCTTGAGTTTCCGTCCCCGAGATACGAAACAACACCCTCTTACGAAAAGAAATTCAAAATTCAAATGTGCCAATCGACGCGTGAGTTGCTCTCTCATTGGCTGTCTCTCAACATCCCGCCCCGCTGGCCTCCCAGATAGAGACAGAAGGAAACTTCACTCTTTAGTTTTTAGTTTAGTTTTTAAAGTTGTTTTAATTCAGTAAATGTTTAATAAATTTGGGCGCATTTGAGCTCATCTGGAATTCCGATCCCTGAAGGAATCAAATTAAAGTTGAGTTTCTTAAGCAGGGAATGCGCTTTGAATTCACGTCTTGTGGGCGTGGCCCGCAGCGCGCGCGAGAGAGAGAGAGAGAGAGAGAGAGAGAGAGAGAGAGAGAAGGAATAAGGCTTTAGTTTTTTAAGTTGTTTAATTCAGTAAATGTTTAATAAATGTGGGTGCATTTGAACTCATCTGTAATTCCGATTCCTCAAGGAATCAAATTAAAGTTGAGTTTGTCAAGCAGGGCATGTGCTTTGAATTCCACGTCTTGTGGGCGTGGCCCACAGCGTGGGCGCGAGAGAGAGATAGAGAGAGTGAGAGAGAGAGAGAGGTGTGTGTGTGTGTGTGTGTGTGTGTGTGTGTTAATAAAATGTTTAATAATGGTTTAATTAATAAATATGTTAATAAAATGTTTAAATGGTTTAATAAATAATTTTCTTTTACTTTTATCACATATTTCATACAAAATTGGTGTACTTTTATCATTTTTAAAGGGTTTATCCAGTCCGAAGACCGGAACCTTGGAACGAATTAGGCGCTTAACATGTAAGATGCGACCCTTACTTACGAAATCCCCGCAATACAAAAAGGGCTCTAGAACGGATTGATTTCGTAAGTTGGGGGCCGACTGTATATATATATATATATATATATATTAGGCCTCCATCAGTCCTGAATGAAAGACTATGGCTGCACTCTGAATGGTATCCCAGCTGGTGATACTCTCCAGTGCGTAGAGTCGGGGTAGGGAGTAATGGAGAACAGACTGTTACCCAAGCAGCAAGTCCCCCCTTCCGGCGCCACTAAAAGGATCCAATGGAAGGGCAAATGCCAATACGACTGGGTTCCAGTGCCATTGCAGGAGTTACCAGAACGTTACTGTGAACGCACTGCCTCAGGGGACCCCAACTCCTGATTAGAAACACGCTGATGGCTTTGCAGCTACTCTTGTTGAAAGTCAGCAATGGTTCTTTTACATGAACCTCTCACCATAGACCAGGGGTGTCAAACTCGTGCCAGAAAGGGCCATGTGGCTGCAGGTTTTTGTTTCAACCAAGCAGCAGCACACCTGACTTTGCTTATTTAATCAACTGAGTTGAGTGTTCAGGCAGTTGATTGGTCAGTCTCTGTACAGAGCACACAGATTGACCAATCAGCGGCCTGAAGACTGAGGTGAGTTGATTAAATAAGCAAAGTCAGGTGTGCTGCTGCTCGGTTGAAACAAAAACCTGCAGCCACATGGCCCTTTCTGGCACGAGTTTGACACCCCTGCCATAGACAGTGAGAGACATGGCCAGCCTTTGATAACCCAGTTAGCTGCACTTGGGGGACAGTTGCAACCATGTGGAGAGTGGAACTCGAACCCCCGACTTTAGGATCAGCGATCCTGTGCCCTATACCACTAGACCACCACATCAGTTCAGACATACATACATTTTAGTAACAAATCAAGAGTCACAACTGCCTCACAAACTTTTCTTCATACATGTTGCCTCAAATTAGCATTTCTGAAATTTTGCAACTTTAAATCTATCCCTCAATTATGTACACCACTTAACCATGAATGTCTTGTGAAAAGCTAGAGCAATGATTTGAATTTTTACCCGCCAAGCAACATCTGATATGTATATAACAGACACCACACAGCGGAGATGTTTTGTGTGTGTATATATATATATATATATATATATATATATATATATATATATATATATATATATATATATATATATATATATATATATATATAGAGGATTTTCTGAGTAGATCCTTCCGTAGGAGAGTGCTCAATACTTTTGGTAGAGCAAATAAACAAAAATAAAGGACAGGACAAAGACTTTCTATTGAAACTCCATTTATCACTACAGATCTGTTTGAGGGTGGTGAAACCATCCTCTCTCTTCAGGTGATTATAGAAGAATCTATAATCTATTCTTCTATAATCACCTGAAGAGAGAGGATGGTTTCACCACCCCTCGAAACAGATCTGTAGTGATAAATGGAGTTTCAATAGAAAGTCTTTGTCCTGTCCTTTTATTTTTGTATATATATATATATATATATATAGTCTAATTGGCTGTTCTAAATTGGCCCAGTTGTAAATGTGTGCTCACCTTCACCCAAACATGGCTAAGATCAGATCCAGCCTGCCTGTGGCCCTACTAGGATTAAGCAATTGAATGAATTAATGATTGGCAAAAAAGTCACCAGTTAATTATTAATATTCTTCTACGAACCAAATTATCCATTACTGAACTCCCTTAAGCCATATATATATACATACATATGAAAACAATTATGAATTATGTCCATGGTAAGATATGGAGAATTTTGTTTTGATTGGCTGGTTGATTATATGGCCGGCAAAGTAGTTCAACAGTTTGCAGTGCCGTGTCACTGTGAGAAGGTTTTGGGTTCAAATCTCAAATGAAGTGTCCCTGTGTGGAGTTTGCATGTTCTCATGAGTGAGTGAGTTTCTCCAGGTATTCATGTTTTCTTCCCACGCCACAGCCAATCAAAAGAATGCACATTAAGTCAACTGGCTTCTCTAAATTACCCATAGGTGTGAATGTGAGTGTAAATGTGTTGTTTCTGTGGGGCAGCCTTGCTGCTCATGGTGTTACCCCACCACTCACTTAAAGTGAGCGGAGATTGACTCCAGCTTCCCATCACCCTGTCGGATCTGTGGTACATAGTTTGATCTCACAGCAAGTTGGTCCTGGATTTGAATCTGAAGCTGGGTGAGGGAGTCTGCATGTGTTCCCCGTGTTTGTATGGGTCTCCTCTGGGTGCCTAGGTTTCCACCTACTGTCCAGGGGCACACATATTAAACTAGTGTAATCGGAGTAACTATCTGTACGACACTGTATTCCTACAAGGTTTTGCTATTCGCACAGCATCTCGAAAATGAGATTTCGCACATGCGCAAGCTGATGTCAGTCAAGTGGTCAAAATGGTGATGGAAGAACATGCGTTCCATGTCGGGGATAAAATTTTCACCAGGGTTAGGGTTCGGGGCCGGTGGCGTAGTGGTTAGGGTGATGGGCGCATGATCGGGAGGTTGTGTGTTCAAATCCCAGTTAGATCCCCACTATGCTAAGCTAAGACCCCTGGGCGACGCCTAAACCACAAGTGTGCCTCTTTTCACCCAACAATATAAATGGGTACCAGTAAAAATATACTGGGAAGGTAACCTGTCCAGCATCCCATCCAGGAGGAGTTTAACTCCTGGTAGTTTCACGCTATGGAAACCAGGGATAAGCACCGGCCTGATGAGCCACTGATAGGTAGGTTGTAAAAAGCCCAAATAAAGGGGTCTGCTAAACATATGGCAGAATGATTCACCTCATTTCCAGAAGGTGGCGTGTCAACGCACATGCGCAAAAGGGTTGCCGTACGAATAACAAATCTCGTATGGTGCCACGGCCTAAACTAATTCTCCCAAAGTGTGTGTGTGCGTGCAGGGTGTACTTCATTATCGCCAGGGCCAGCTAAGATGGAAGCAGTTAGGTGAATGTCTTCTTCGTGGTAAACCGAACAACTTCAATACTGAAGACTGATGCTGGTGTGTTGGAACGCCTTCATGGTGAGACTTGGGCTGATTTGGCCTGGCGGAGCCCATCCCTCTCCAGGTCGTAGAAACACGCTGACGGCTTTGCAGCCTACTCTTTACGAAAGTCAGCAATGGTTCTTTTAGCTGCCTCTCACCATAGACAGTGAGAGACATGGCCTGCCTTTGATAACCCAGTTAGCTGCACTGGGGGGACGGTGGTGACAACCTTGTGGGGACTCGAACCCCCAACCTTAGGATCAGCAATCCTGCACCCTAACCACGAGACCACCACTGTCTCAAATGAGCGAATAATTTATGATTGTTTTCCTTGTATTGAGTTCTGAACGATCGTATGGGACTTTTATTTTGTACACCGGGTAGGGTGCATTTTGGTGTCGTCTTTTTTTTTTTTTAATAAAAGTTATTTTGCGGCAACTACACGATTTCTTCCGGTTTTTACACGAAGGTAAACAGATAGACATGGCTCTATTTTACACTCGCTGTCTTCAAGGCTTACCTCGTCTGGCAGTGAACAGTGTGGTCCGGCATGTTTCTAGTAAGCAGAACATTTCCAGTTCCACTATAACCATGAATGTGAGAACCGATAGCAACACCAGACTAGCTCGTCACTGGTTCCTGAGGTAGCCAGGCTGCTATATCCGTCTTTGCACGTCGGTAAACTCTCAGTTTAGCTTGTTTTTGTGAGACTTCTCCTTCAGCTAGGCTAGCAGTCAGGCTACTGTTTACACAGAATGCTATTTTAAACTCGCCTTTTTCTGCTTCCTGTGTAAAATGCCTGATTAGCATGAATCTCAGAGTTGCGGTCATGGTCAGATTATCTCCATCATTGCTTATGTTCAAGCTAGAAGAAGACAGGTCTCAGAAGACACCTCGTCTGGGTTCTACTGTACTGTAGCTGCCCATATTGATTCCAAAACAAATCAGGACGTGACGGTTTTTTGTTTGTTTGTTGTTGTTTTTTTTCTTTACAAAATCATGCTAACAACTCTAGCGCTAAGTGCTAGCTGATGTGAAAATTGAGCCGTGTTTATAACCTTAATTTCCAGAGAAATGAGTGAAAAAAATAATCGGAGAGAACAATGTTCTGAGACACCAGGGTCGTGTTTGAAAAAACAAACAAACAAACAAACAAAAAAACAGGAATACGTTGTCAAACTAGTAGCAACACAGCTACTGTATTTGGAGAGCTATGGAAGGGGGAGTTGCTAAGATACTTGGTTACCATTAGTTACCAAGAATTACCAAATATACTCGAAGCCTATTGGACGGCCGGTCGATCACACACTTACGACACGCCTACTTATATATGAGTTCAGAAACAAGGAAGTCAGTTTTTTTTGCTGTTTATATAACCGTTTGCTGTTGAGCCGGTTAGAGCGTCAACATGGCAGAGACAGGTAAGTGTGCTCTCTAACTTCTAATGCATTTCATTTTCCCAGCCAGCACGGTGCCCGTGTAAACCAAAACCCTGAGTCCCATTTAATTAATCTTATACATTACCGGTGGTGCTATTTCATTTCTGATTATGGCAACAGATAAAAGCTTTCTGTGCTCCAGTGTGGATCCTAGGATCTGATCATACTTAATGAATATCATTGATTTTATTTTTAAAACGTTGCGTCCATCATTGCTTTCTCTTCTTCTTCTTCCTTTGTTTGTAGAGTATTTTTTAGAGAATATTATTTTAGGATTGTTCTGCATCACTTGTTTTTCTCTGATGTTACTAAGTGACCCCCCCCCCCGGAGATTAATGACGTCAGAGAATAATGACTTGCATTTTTTTTACATTATAGTACACTACTTAAGCATTAATCATACTTGAGAATAATCATCTTGATCTTAAAGTTAAATCTACTATTGAAGTTCAGAGAGCTTGACTGATCCTCACTGTGTGTAGATTTTTGCATTTTGTTGACACACCTTTGTTATCTGACTGTGTTTAATGTTGGCCAACCTTGCCATGCCAGACAGCAGTTCATTTACAGCAGGGGGTCGCAGACTTTTTGCACACAGTGACACATCCAAAAAATCTAGGTTATCAATACAGAAATGTAATTTATGGGCTTAATCCAAATAATAAAATAACGAACCCATTACTGTATTTTGATAAGCAGACAGAGAGACAGACTGACAGACAGACTGACTCACTAACTGACTGATGGATGGATTTATGATGTCGGGAAATTGAGGCATGAATGTGTACAATAATATTTTTGGTATTCATTGACGCCAAAGCATTAATTACCCCAGAACTTTACACCAACACATGGGGCCGGTGGCGTAGTGGTTAGGGTGCTGCACTCATTATCAGGAGGTTGTGAGTTCGTATCCCAGTTAAACCCCCACTGTGCCAAGACCCCTGGGCAAGGTCTTAACCACAAGTGTGCCTCTGTTCACCCAGCAGTATAAATGGGAACCAGTAAAAATATACTGCGAAGGTAACCTGAGATGGACTAGTGTCCTATCCAGGATGAGTTGAACCCCTAGTTGCTTCACGCTACAGAAACTGGGAAAAAGCACCGGCCTGATGAGCCACTAGGCTCGGGTCTAAAAAGCGCAACAGACTTTTTACACCAACACATTTAAGTCCAGTTTATATATATATATATATATATGTCTGTCTGTCTTCCTTTTCCCTTTTATTTGGCGGAGGTTTTTACATCGGATGTCCTTCCTGTCACAACTCTTTTGAGCAAGGGACAGAAACATGCTGACGACTTTGCAGCTACTCTTTACGAAAGTCAGCAATGGTTCTTTTACATGCCTCTCACCATAGACAGTGAGAGACATGGCCCGCCTTTGATAACCCAGTTAGCTACACTGGGGGGACAGTGACAACCCTGTGGGGACACGAACCCCCAACCTCAGGATCAGCGATCCTGTGCCCTATCCACTAGACCATCACTGCCCATTATCAATATCATGTTTAAACTCCTGGTTCCTCTCAAACACAGCACAGAGGATCTGATCAGATTTACAGAGTTTCACTCTTATCCAGTTCATTATAATACTGGAGTCAATTTGTTTCCTCTTTTAAACTTTTGCCATGAGTTCAGAAATCTATCGTTCTACTTCTCTTCCCGGACTGTTTCAGCCCCCCTGCCGGAGCCTAGTAGTAAGTGTACCTCAGGATAATGTTTCATCCTATTTAATACTTATATTTATGATATATCTTTCTATAGATTTTATTCCAGTTCTATTTGTTCTTTACTTTGATTTCACTTTCACTTTCGACCTCGCCCTGTTCGTATCTCCGCATTGTTTTGATGGGAGATTTAGGGTTGTTTTTTGTTTTGTGTTTGTTTCTGTTTTCTTGTTTTGTTTTGTTTTTGTTTTTTTTGCATAATTGGCCTTGTTTTTGTGACATTTTCCTTAACTTTTTCCCCAATTGTTCCTTAATTTCCTTTTTTTTTTTTTAATTCGATGAATATTTATTTATTTAAAAAAGCGCGATGCACTGAAGATGCATTAATTGAAGCACGAAGTAGTGAGGGATCTCTGTATGTATTATATTGCAAATACATACATGTTTACAAATAAAATTATATTCCAATTAGTCTATGCATTAGATGATATGTTGCCCAACTGTACATAGCAAACAGCCCCCCCCCCTAAAGTTCAGCTGAAAATATATTTTGCTGGTCTCATCCCTGGTTATTGAGGGCTTAATTCAAGTTGATATTAAGCACCACTATAAACTTAGCAAAACTCAGCATGTTGACAATGTTTATGCATTTCTAGATAAAGAAATTTCCTACAGTGATCTGAAAGCCCTCATAGAGAACACTAAAGATCTTCTGGTTGTGGATGTGCGCTCCAAAGATGAAGTAGACAAGGGACATATCCCAGGATCCATCCATATCCCGGGTGAGTTACAGAGCAAACAACTTTAATATTACAGACGCTCCCCAACTTACGTTTTAGTTCGGTTCCAGATGGCCGAACGTAAGGTTAAAAAAAAAAAAGAAAAAGAGAAAAAAAAAAAAAACGTAAGTTGTTACTGTATGTTCCAGTGACGTATGATGTTCATACTGTACTATACATTCATGAATACCATTACGGTATCTCATAAAACACCCCTTAATCAATTATTATAAACATAACATCGTAAAATAATATCAAATATATCAAATGTTATCAACATTAATTTCAAATAAATTAAATTCAAGCAAAATAATTTCAAATAGATACATTTGAATCAAATTCACTCATCAAATATCAAATACAGTATCAAATACAGTGATACCTCTGCTCACGAACATAATTGGTTCCAAGAAAGTGTGTGTAAGGCGAAAAGTTCGTCTTCCGAACATTTATTTTCCATAAGAAACCATTAAAATGAGAATAATCCGTTCCCAGGTCCCCATAAAACATAATTTTCTACTAAATAAGCCTTAAAACTACACAAAAATATACCTTATTTTATGTATAATAAATGTGCTCTTGTATTGTAATTAAAGAAATAAACTGTACTGTATAATAAAGTGGTTTTATTTACCTTTGTGATGGTAGTTGATGGCTTGATGGAATGGAGTGGGAGGAGGAGGGAGGGAGGGACTTACTGTTTGGAAGGAGTGTTTGGAAACGCCTACTGTTTGGAAACACCCTTAGCCACACACGCACCCTTAATAGCTTCCTTGTTCTTAAGGATGGGAGCAATGGTAGACTTAGCGTACTGGTACTGGGACGCTGAGTCACACAAACGCACACCTCGTTCGTGTTTTTCAATGATCTCCGCCTGTGGTGGGGTCTTTTTCGGTCCCATAATAGCAAAAGAACACTCAATATGGTCCAAAATGTCTATCAAACACAAACCACTTCCGCATTCAAAGAAAGGGGTTGACGAACTGGGACGCCGTGAGCGTGCGTCAGCTTCTCGTGGCCGCCACCGTGGTGCTGTTCGACCACGTGGTTTGGTTCGTCCGCCGAAAAGTAGTTCGTCAGCAGAGACTATATGCTCGCAAATTTAATGTTCTTGAGGAGAAAAGTTCGTGAGCTTAAGCGTTCGTAAGCGGAGGTTTTACTGTATGTATATATGTGTATATATATATATATATATATATATATAGATAGATAGATAGACTCGGCAACATCAACTTTTGTTTTTCATTTTTTTTTTTAGTTCCACCCAGAACAGAGATGTGGTGGAGGGATCGATACACAGGAATGGTGCAATCTGATTTAGTTTTGTATTAGGGGATTAAAAAACACCTTAAGGGCTTGAATCCAAACCGTGGACAAACACTCATGGCTTGCAGTGAGTCAAAAAATAAAAAAAAAATCAACAAAAAGACATTGCAACAATTATGAAGAAAGGTACTCAATATTGCTCTTGTCTTTTTAAAGGTACAAATATATTTTATTCAGACTTTGAATTTGTTTAAAGATGCCGCCATGTCAGCATTGTGTTGGAGCATGTGTGTTCATTCTCATGTTTTATATGTTGAAATATTACAAAAAAACTTTAATTTGTTGTATATACTAAAACTCTGAATGAGTAAAGACTGAGATTTCTTTTCGGCTTTTTCCCTTTCTCAGGGGTCACCACAGCGAATTATTCGCACGTTTGATTTGGCATAGGTTTTTACGACGGATGCCCTTCCTGACACAACCCTTTTAGCAAGAGACAGAAACAGGCTGACGGCTTTGCAGCTACTCTTTACGAAAGTCAGCAATGGTTCTTTTACATGAACCTCTCACCATAGACAGTGAGAGACATGGCCCGCCTCTGATAACCCAGTTGGCTGTATGGGGGTGGGGGGTGGGCAGTGTCATATAAAGAATTAGTTAATTACAATAATCAACATTCATGTTTGTGATATTTTTTTTTTTTTTTTTTTTTTTTTTTTTTTTTTTTAATTCTTGACAGAGGATCAAATCAGATCATAACATTCCTATCTCATATAATTGTCAATATCCCACTGTGATATCAGTGTTGCATGCAACCAGAAACATCTCACATGATTTTGTTGAAATTCAGCATCATCCAAAATGTTAGGAATAAAACAGATAAACATCACAACTACTTCAGTATAAACATAGTTAATGTGTCTGGGGTGGATTTATAGGATGTCCGTTATTAACTCATAACTAAGTCATGTTCTTATTAACTGTGTGTTGTAGTGAGCGATGTGGAAAAGGAGTTCTCACTAGATTCACAAGATTTTCAAGAGAAATTCGGGGTCCCCAAGCCCCCGCTGGAAGGCCAAAATCTGGTGTTTCATTGTCAGATGGGACGGCGGGGAGGAGTTGCAACTGATGCAGCCAGATCATTGGGCTTTTGCAAGTATGATCAAAATCAAAATTCTACGGGTGATTGTGTTTTACGCTAATATAGTCAGTGTATGCATCTACGGAAAAAATAATCAGTTTTACTGCTCTTTTAGAAACAACCCATAGAGGACATGTTTGTTTGGACTGAATATTTAAATTTTGTCTTAATTACCCCCCCTACAGTGCACGGAACTTCGCAGGAGCGTACCAGGAATGGTCAGCAAAGGAAGGCAAATGAGTCCACGCCAGCCCACATCACAGCTGTCCAGGACATCTAATAGAGTGCTTTTTATGACACTTAGACATTACTGCTGTCCATGTGTATTTGTCGAATGATATGTTTATTTAAATAATTAGTCCTGGAAAAACTCAGGAATTTGTAGTAAATAAATAATAAATATTTTTCTGTTCCACAACTTGTCCTCAAACCGTGTATTTTTTAAAAAAATAATAAGTAATGGGTTTTAAGGGGGCAGTGGTGGTCTAGTGGTATAGGGTGCTGGGTTGCTGATCCTAAGGTTGGGGGTTCGAGTCCACCCCCCCAGTGCAGCTAACTTGGTTATCAAAGGCGGGCCATGTCTCTCACTGTCTATGGTCAGAGGCATGTAAAAGAACCATTGCTGACTTTTTCGTAAAAAGTACAGTAGCTGCAAAGCCGTCAGCGTGTTTCTGTCCCTTGCTGAAAGGGTTGTGTTAGGAAGGGCATCCGACGTAAAAACATGCTAAATCCAACGTGCGAATCATTCGCCGTGGCGACCCCTGAGAAAGGGAAAAAGCCGAAAGGAAATCTCATCTCTCTCAGTTATGGTATTTAAGAAGGCTTATTTTAGTTGGTGGCTTCAGGTGTACTATTATTATTGTTATTATTATTATTAGCATGGGTGTAGTTTGTGTTCTCCTCGTGCTCTGTATGGGTGTCCCTCACACAGTCCAATGACAGACATATTGGGCTAATTGGTTGTTCCAGATTGCCCCTAGCTGTGAGTGTGAATGATTTTGAGAGAGACCTGCTCTGTGGAAACCCTACCCATGGTTGAAGTCTACTCTGAATGAGTTACAGTACACAACCCCCTACCCACGACATGCGCGCCAATGGTTTGCGCATGCGCATAAAGGTACTCCGTAGTAGCAGTTCTGACAAAGCAGGTTCCTCATTTATTCGTACTGTACAGTAGTAATACTGTCTGAGTGGCTGCTGTCACAAAAAAAAAATGGATTTGTACTTGGCTCTGTGTTCTTCTTTCAGGTAATATACCCTGAGCATGTCACTCACCACTTTTTATTCGAAGCTCTACGCCTTTATGCGTCATTTCAGTGCACACGCTATAAACACCACAGTCCGTGACGTCATTTAGTAGCTGTTTGAAGTTTTGTGAAGACTTTGGGACAGCGCTTGTGCGGTGTGATGCCGGGGGGGAGCGCGTATGTACCCTGGGGAACATGCTTTTCTGGAATACAGTGAACGAGAATTACGTGTAATTGCACTTCCACTCCTGTAGTTGGCAGTGGCGCTCTCATCGCGCGATCGTGTGGCGGTTTTACGCACGAGCAAACGATGTGAAGTGCAGTAGACAAGCCCTCGAGAAACAACACCGAAGTTTTTCTGACAGGAATGAAGAGAAAGATGGAGAGAGACGAAGATATTAAGACATAAATAAGTTGGAGGAGTTTAAATAAGTATGTATTTTTTTAAATTTCAGGCACATTGGTGCACCTTAAATCTTTTCTATTGCAGATTAAACTGTAATGAAGTTTTTTCTTTTTCATTTCGTCTTAATGTTAATAAAGATACAGTGTTATGCAGAGGTGTTCTAATAATTTTATAGACAAATAATACTATTTATAGTCGCTTACGTGGGGTGGTGGTGGGGTAGTGGGGGCAGTGTGTGTGGGTGGGGAAGGTGGTGGGTGCGTGGGTCGTGATTTTTTTTTTCTTCCTAGAGGGGGCGCCACTGAAAATAATTGCGAAACACTGCTTTAGGATGAAATGAATGAACCATGTGTGGATGAAATGAACCATCCTTGTGGCTGTGTGCTCAAATGTCCAGTGTTCCTCAATGGGTGGCGCCATTACTGCACACCGCGTCCAGCCAGAAGAGGGACCCGGCCAGGAGGAGGAAGGTGTACCGCCTCATCCACCGCAGACTAGTAAGTAAGAGCACGAGCTTATATACACATTTTATATAAAATTGCTATGTATAATCAAGAGCAGTCCAGCTTGGCCAGAGCAATTACCAGATCTCCAGCCACGGCTAATTGCTAACAGGTGGAATTGATGCGACTCATGCAGTGCACACAAATATTTATAGAATTGTTTACTGTAGTCCTACTAAAGCAGGGCTGCAGGTTTTGTTTCATCCAAGCAGCTGCACACCTGACTTGGCTCATTTAATCAACTGGTGTCAGTCTTCAGGCAGGTGATTGGTCAATCTGTGTGCTCTGTACAGAGACTGACCAATCAACTGCCTAGAACTCAGTTCATAAAATGAGCCAAGTCGGGTGTGCAGCTGCTGCTGCTTGGTTGAAACAAGCAAACAAACAAACAAAAAACAACAACAACCCAGCCCTTTGTGGCATGAGTTTAACACCCATATGCTAGAGTCTGGCAGTGGTCGCCTGGGTGGCAAAGGTGCTGGATTACTGATCCCAAGGTTGGGTGTTCCAACGCCGCTCCCAACAGGTTGCCACCCCCCCTTCCCCCATCCCCCATCCCCAGTTCAGCGAACTGGGTTATCAAAGGTCATCCAGGTCTCTCACTGTCTATGGTGTGAGGCACATAAAGGAACCATTACTGTCAATCAGTGTGGTTCTGCCCTGCGATGGCCTGGCAAGCTCTCCAGGGTGCACTCTGCCCTCGTCCAGAGTCGGCTGAGCTGGGCGCAAACCTAATTAGGATTAAGTGGTTGAGAAAATGAAGGAATTTACTAGATTACTTTTTTGTGCCGAATTCTCATTTAACCCTCCCTCCATATCAAAATTTACCACATAACTTGGTTTCAAAAAAAAAAAAAACTGAAATGAATGCTTTTAATAACAACAACAAAAAACTTGACAAATAAAGTTACTGATCTAAAAAATAAATAAAAAAATTCTAACTAATTTTGGCAGTGGCGGCTGTGGTTTAATGGTTGGAGCCAAAATGTCACTTTTGATTCTCAAACCAGCAGGAAAGTGTGTGTGTGTGTGTGTGTGTGTGTGTGTGTGGGGGGTCACCCTCATTTCCTCCACCTTCATGGGTGAAGTGCGCTTCAGGGAGGCTTCCCGCTGCTGCAGCTCTGTGTACATATATATGTGTGTGTGTGTGTGTGTGTGTGTGTGTATATTAGATTAGATTTTTCAAGAAAGACATTGTAAGTTGATGTTCTTTTATCCCTTCCACTTTTTATATCCACTGTATACCTCCCAACCCGAAAGTGCTATTAACACTCGTGTCCACCCCAATGTCAGCTACATAACGGTGTTGGATGTGGAAAGCAGCACAAACCTACCTATGTATATCCAGCTGAAGTGAAGCAGCTGATCCGCACTGCCTTCCCAGAGGAAATCTGCAACTATCACGACCCACAGCATCAAAATGTAAACTTCACAAATCCATTAACGTGAATGTAGGTAGTCGAGTGAATGCAAATAGTTTTCTTTTCTGTGATATGGTTTCTTTTTGTTAGGTCGTTGCCGTGACCATGGATGATATGAACAGTGTGAGTTCAGCTGAACAGAGCTGTAGAACAGATCAAGAGCAAATCTGACCATGTTCATTTTGTGTGGAATGTTAATATTAATCTTGCATTTAGTGTTTCCCCTGTGTACCTTTTATGGTTTCCAGTAAAGTTTTAAGAAAGTTGAATATATATTATATGTGTGATATGTTAATGTACAAAGAATTGGATCGTTGACCTATAGTTTCATGTACACCAGTGAGATCTACGGGACCTAGAATCAGACCCTGATGATCAGTTGCTGCATTTTATTCACACATTAATGTTTCTGAGCCTCGACTCGACCTACTGGAGCAACAATACCATGGAGATTACAAGCTGTGATCAAGGATAAATGTTAATCTCCATGAAAATGTTAGTGTGTGGCTTTTTTTTATCTGGAAGTGTACTCTGTTAACCCTGTAGACCCTAATCTTCTAATTAAGGTAAATAATATTAAAAATCTATATACACGTATGCCTCGGCTTACATCGTTAATTGGTTTCAGGAGAGACAACGTAAATCAAAAATGACTTAACTCGAATTAACTTGTCTATAGGCTAGCCTGGGCTATATGTGAATATATATATATATATATATATATATATATATATATATATATATATAAAAATAAATAAAATGAAAAGAATTAATCCAGAGCTAGCCATCATTCCGGTGGATTAACCAAAGAACTCCAACCACTAGATATCGGTGTCAACAGGTCGGAAGTCAGAGGGATCTGGGCTTTATGTCCAAATACTGGCATTACAGCTATCGTAGTCAGATGACTCACTGAGTAATACGTGAGTGGCTGAGAGAAGTTTACATCATGGTCACGAGACCTGAAGACTTTTTCCACTTAATTTCGGTCTCTCCTGACCATCTTGTTGCGAAGATGCTTCTGAGTCTCAGGACACTCAGCTGGCTTAATGAGAGTCTCACGTTCATCAGCAGGATCAAGTGCTGCTACAGGTCTCCTCCTGAGACCGCGAATTAACCTTCTTGAATTTAAAGCTACACTGATACAGAGTAATGACCTCCCTGCTGTAATGAACACAATACTCACACTGCGAATGAGCGCCGCCATGTTTATTACTGTGATGACGCCATTGCTATAAGGGCGGTGCTCAAAATGAATTAAATAATATTTATCTAATTTATTATTTTGTTGATGTACAGTATACAGTAATCCCCCGCCACTTCACGTTTCCGACTTCGCATCCCCCCAATATCGCGGGATTTCCCATCGGGAAATTAAAACATTTGAGAGTGAGAGATTATTCAAAATTCATGCATACTACATTTAACGACGCTACCGAACATGCTCTGTTCTCTTCCTTGACTTGAGTGTTTGTTCTCTGATTGGCTGTGAATCCAGCAACCTGATTGGTCGAGATTATATTTCCCAGCATCCAACACACCTTTCCTCCCTCATGAGGAGGAATATAATTTTTATTGAGCTCAGGGGACGCACTTGGGGTGCGGGGAAAATCGTGTTCATTGTAGTGATGAGGGGAAAAACAAAAACGAAAATCACTGGGAGAGTATCAACATGGAAACTGGTCGAGCACAGAGCTATTTATAGCGTGCTAATGGCTGAGTGGCCTCAGGTGCACTCTGGATTTCGCCTGCGGGTAACAGCCACACCCCTCACCAATGCATGCAGTTGGAGAGAGGGCGAGAGAGAGAGAGTTAAATGTCTGTGAGTTTGGACACTAACATGATATGTACTAAAGCAAAGGCTCTGGAGGTGCCGAAGAGCTCCAAACCAAGCACCAGTGCCGCCAGTGATTCTCCTTTTCAATGTGGCCATGGATTTGTTATTTATAAGGTTTGTTATACAGTGTGTATGTGTATATATATATATATATATATATATTGTCATTATAAGGTGTACAATTTATTTATATATTAATGAACGTTGCCTGTATGACATTAACATGTATAGCACACTTTAAAATGAAGTTCTATATAAATTTTATGTATATAATATGTAGGTGGGTGGATGTCCTTAAGAAGTAGCAGAAGAAATTTCGTGGTTTTTCGCATATGGCGGCAGGGGGCTGGGGCTGGTCCCCATTAATAGCGGAATAAGGGGGATTACTGTATTTTAAAAATATTAGGCAATAAAATATGAAAGATTACATAATCTCGGTTAATTTAAAGATGAATTTTCCTGCCTTATTATTTTGGTCTTTTTCCTCTTTTTCTTATGTATTTTTTTACTAATGTTAATAGGCATACATATGCTAAATAATTCAATGTTACTTGTTTGTATCTGGAGCTATTCATGTTTTTCAAGCCATATTTCCTAAACCCCTCATTTGGGATTCTTTTTATGATCACACCCCCATTGCAAATGAATTAAATCTTCCGGATATCACATCAGCAGGTCCGTCATGCAACATCAGTCCCTGCTTCTTGTCGAGTATGTACCAGTGCTGCCATATTAGTTTTAGGCATGTGCAAAAACATATTGCCTTTTTTATTGGCCTTTCCAGCCCTGGTAGTGACAAATTTATTGTTTTGTCATAGTGGCTAGAGCTGTACAAACAATAAGCAATAATTATGGAAAAAGTAACATAACAACATCACAGGCCATACTCTGAAAACATTTACTTTCAGATGCAATTCAGCAGTCTGAAAAGACCACTTCAACCCAATCTACTATTGGCGGGACCACCAGACGGAATGTTTTAAAGCTTTTTAATCATTATTGATGTCATATCTGATCAACTAAAGCAATGTTCTTGTCATTGGCTTTTTTTTCCTGCTGTGTGAGTAAGTGACTGTTTCACACTCTACCAGAGACACAAACACTTCACTTATCCCTTAACATCCAGGGATGTCGTTGGGGGCGCCTTCATGGCAAGACTTGGACTGATTTTGGCCTGGCGGCGCCCATTCCTCTCCAGATTGTTAACTACCTATGGGCAATTTAGAACGGCCAATTAACCTACTGTGCATGTCTTTTGGATTGTGGGAGGAAACCAGAGTACCCAGAGGAAACCCACGCAAGCACGGGGAGAATATGCAAACTCCATCCACACAGAAATGCCCAGGCCAGGAATCGAACCCAGGCCTTCTTGCTGTGAGGCGGACGTGCTAACCACTACGCCACTCCGCCACCGTGCCACCCACATATTGCTTCAACAACCAGGAAAGCACACAAGGCGCTCCTTCATACAGGCTGCCATCAAGTTATAGAACACCCTGAACCCAATTTGTTGGTATTAAAGAAAGATAACTGACTCATTATGGCAGCGGTGGCCTGATGGTAAAGGTGCTTGATCACTGATCCTAAGGTTGGGGGTTCGAGTCCCACTCTCCACAAGGTTGTCCCTTTGGCACAGGTTGATGGAAAGTGTCTTTTAATTTTGATGCACATTATGAAATTTGCCCTAAACAGTCCATGACCTATGTGCGGGCCAAAGTGGGTAATGTGATGTAATGGTCATTTTCACTGAGAAGGGCCAGCACTCAGACTTTCCATTCCATCATGAGACTCATGGCTCTGGAGTCTGGCCGAAATACAGAACTCTAGCCAAGGTATCGTCATGTCTTAATGAGGACAAACCACACTCGGCCCATGTTTTATAATACCACATAATAACACATCATACTTTAAAAAAACAAAACTAAACTCCAGGAGGGTCTAGTGAGATATCTACGGTAAAACCACACACACACACACACACACACACACACACACACATCCCAACATGCTCTGATTGACCAACTGTTTTGCTGTTTCCTGTTACTATATTTTCCAAATAAGTTATATATCTCTGATTCCGCTGTGCAACTCAGGTGTCGACACTTACAATGGAATTATTAAACCTGTGAATCCCCTGGGATTCCCAAAACGAAATCTAAATCCCCAGGGAAAAACATGTACACTAGTCTGCCCAAAAAAGAAGGTGGCCATGGGTGAATAAAGACTCCGTCATTCCCACTGGAATGATTTTATTTCTCTGTATGTGTGACGTGATATAAATACAGTGCATTGATCTGTACCTGTGTGTGCTTGTGTTGCCTTTTCTTGTGTCTGACTCTGTGTCCTGTTCAAATGAAAGATTTCTCATGCACAGACCATTTTTATCAGCCTCATCTCCTACTGGGTTGTAGTGGTTAGGGTGCTGGGCTCATGATCGGGAGCTTGTGGGTTCAAATCCCAGTTCAAATCTCACTGTGCTAAGACCCCTGGGCAAGGTCTTAACCACAAGTATGCCTCTTGTTCATCCAGCAGTATAAATAGGTACCAGTAATAATATACTGGGAAGGTAACCTGTGATGGACTGGCATCCCATCCAGGAGGAGTTGAACTCCTGGTCACTTCACGCTACGGAAACCGGGGATAAGCGCCAATAAGCTTGGGTGTAAAAAAAAAAAGCCCAACAGACTACCTACCTACCTACATCTCATATTGTAACTGAATAGATGTGATTCCAAGTGAAAGACTGGGCATTAGAGTTCAGTGCTGTTGCTTAGGGATGTTCCTCTCATGGGAAACTCACATAAACCATTTTTAATTCCACTGAAGTCGAGCCTGAGGAAAGTGCTTTCACAGATACCACCATAGTGAGATGAAGTTCTATTCACATTTGTTCAATAGCTTTCCAGGCGTCATACTGTCAAAGTGGAATTGAATTCTTCTGACCCCTGTGAGGGCAGAGAGCTGCTACAGGTATACGATTATGAAAATAAATAAATAAACTGAGAATTGGTCAGCATTTCTATTTCTGCATTGGGACTGAAAGACGGATGAACTGTTTTCCAGCATGAGATGACAGCTCGCAAGTCATGGTTAAAAGAAGGGCCATCTCTTTTCAACCTTCATCCAAAGAATCCAAGACCGTCAAGGCCAGCCAGGCATTCATTGGTTCATCATTCTCAGAAACGTGGCAGGCGAGTTCTTCATGCTTTTAAAAGATTATATTATATGTGACCTGTAATGATTTGGCGAGCTGTCCGGGGTGTACTCTTCTCTCGCCCGGAGTGCTGAGCTGGGCACCAGCCTCCCTGCGACCCTAATTAGGATTAATCGGTTCAGAAAATGAATAAATGAATTCTATTCAGTGGGGGACGGAGGAATACATGCAGGAACATTCGATCTATGCTCGCTCGTCCTATTTCGATGGGCCCGTACATCATTAACAAATCAAAATTAGATTTTGTGTTGGCAAATTGGAAAGTGAACATCATCTATCCATCACCTCGTCCAGAGAGCACTCCAGTCATCAATAAACGTCAATAAAGACCTTATTTATTTTTTACTTTTATTATTACTTTGTGTGTGTGTGAATGTTGGGTTTCTATGTACTCTGTGCTTGCATGAGCTTCTTCATGAATGTTTTATGATCTTTATAATGCCTTCCAGGAAACCCAAGGTCACTTTGCCCAAGATAAAAAGACAAAGACCGACTGCCTTGATGAACAAGTGAAAGTTCAACTGTTTTGAGCATTGCAGATCTGGGGGAGGGCGAATTCCAAAGAGTCAGATAAGGGGCAGCATTGAAGGCTTTATTCCAGAAAGGCCGCAGCCTCATGTATGGGGATAAAGAGTAGACCTTTGCCTGTAGGCAGTGGAATCTGGAACACTGTATGGGGAGGTTAAGGTGCCGTAAGTACTTGGAAATCAGTGCTGGAAAGTGAGGGGGTGGATATTGTAGTAGATTTGAGACTTAATCAGGAGCCAGTGAAGGTACACCAGGGTGGGGCTGATATGCTTCCAGGGCTTAATGTGGGTGAGAACACTAGCAGCTGAGCTCTGCACATTACTGCAGCTTGTTCAAGGCTTTACCGCGTGAGCCAAAACGGAAACTATTGTTCAGGTACTGAAAATAAGGGTTTTGAGCTGCGGCGTCAGAGAGTAATGACTGGAGTCTGGAGATATTCTTGAAAATGGAAACATCAGATTTACTGAAAGGTTTGATTTGGAACTACAGGGAGACTGGAATGGAATCACTATAAACAGCTGTTTTTTTCACCAGCCATATTCCGTTTCTCTTTTGAAGTTGATACTGTAAGCCTAATTTTTAAATAAATTAAAAAAAAATACCGTGTTAGTGATAAATTGGAACGACGAACACACACACATATATATATATATATATATATATATATATATATATATATATATATATATATATATATATATATACCTTCATTTTCTGAACCACTTAATCCTAATTAGGGTCACGGGGAGGCTGGTGCCCATGTCAGCCGACTCTGGGCAAGGGCTGGGTACACCCTGGACAGTTCGACAGGCCATTGCAAGGCCAACACTCACACAACCATTCACACTTATGGGTGATTTGGAACAGCCGATTAACGAACTGTGCATGTTTCTGGAGTGGTGGAGGAAGCCAGCATACCCAGAGGGAACCCACTCAAGCACGGGGAGAACATGTAAACTCCACACACAAACACCCAGGCTGGGACTCCAACCCAGGACCTTCTTGTGCTGAGGCGGATGTGCTAACCACTACGTCACCGTGCCGCCCTACAAAGCTACATATAAAAATAATACATTGCAGGAAGCTTATTTACCTTAAGTACCACCACCTTTCATTATTCATTCGTTTTCTGAACCATTTAACCCTAATTAGGGTCACGGGGAGGCTGGTGGTCATCTCAGCCGACACGGGGCGAGGGCAGAGTGCACCCTGGACAGCCCACCAGGCCATCGTAGGACAGAATCACGCTGACGACTATGCAGCGTGCTTTTGACAAAAGTCAGCAATGGATCTTATACAGGAACCTCACACCACAGACAGTGAGAGACATGGCCGGCCTTTGAAAACCCAGTTGGGTCCACTGGAAGACAGCAGTGACAACAATGACAGTGGGGCAGCACCTTACCACCAGTGCATCACTGCCCGATACCTTTAATTTTGTGTATATATTTTCATTTGATAAATAACAATATTTCTAACATTTCTATGATTAACTGTTTCTGCCCTGTGATGACCTGGCGAGCTGTCCAGGGTGTACTCTGCCCTCGCCCAAAGTCGGCTGAGATTGGCGCCAGCCTCCCAGCAACCCTGATTAAGATTAAGCAGTTCAGAGAATGAATGAATGAAGAACTGTAGCTGTTATAGAAAATGAATCATCACATTCTGACTGCTCCGATTCAAGAAGCCACCAGCATTGCGGTACATGGCGTGAAAGTCTAGTGACGCCTACAATGTATAAAAGATGTTTTGACATCACGTGATCTTTGCAGGACAATTCGAGCAAGGCAGAATTCTCATTTATGGACATTTTCACTATTCTGTTGGCAGGTTTGTGAATCAACCAACTACAACTAAGTCCCCACTGTGATGCCATATTAAGTAGCAGTGCCTGTCCTGAGTCACCTGATGATGCCCCTGGTAATTTGAATACAAATTACAAGTATAATTTCTTTAATAAACATAAGAATGTTATCGTGACGGTAGAAACAAAGAGAAACCATACCAGTAAATCTGACCTTTTTTTTTTTTTTTTTTTTTTTTTAAATGTCTTTTATCTTCTCAGCATATGTCTGTTGGCAGTTTAAAAAATAAAAGTACAAAGCAGGGCAAGGCATTTGTGAAACAGATTCCATACCTGTCTGGAATGTTTTCACTTGCAGAACATGTTTGTAGAATCTGAAGTGACAGTGTAATCAACGTTTGTTGTTTACGCATGTTCTCACATCCTATAAAAAACTAACACCTGAAGTAGGAACAGCTAGTATACTTTTAATTACTGCATATATTAATTAATTAAGATGAAATTCTCCCACCATGTGCATAGAACTGTGCTGTGTATCAGGTCTATAGCTAAATAAATCATTTGAGGGTTGGTCACCTCCAGTTATGCTCTGTATATTAATTTAAAGGAACATGACCCATTTAATATATTATACAAGAGTACTGTAATAGTCGAGGTCCATGCACCTGGGGATGGTTATAAATGCCATAGCATTCATGACATTTAGGAACAGGAACAGATCCTGATCAATATCCAGGAGTTTGTTAAAGGATTTTCCCCAAGCATTTATTAAAGTATTTTTTTCTGTTAGCAGGATTACGCAAAAACAACTGATCTGATTTTCATCGGTGCTGGCATGGGGTCTGAGACTGGAAATATTCCATTATTTTTTATTTTACATTTTTTTTGAGGTGATCTATGCATAGAGAAAAAAATCCGGTCAAATCCCTTTAAAAAAATCTTCAACATGGAGCAAAATGTACTTTGGACACCCACTAGGGGGAAACATCTCATTAAAACCATGCCAAGTTATAATAACAACTGCTGTATTATAATAATAATACATACATACAGGGATCCCTCGCTACTTCACGCTTCAATCCATGCAGCTTCAGTGCATCACGTTTTTTTTTTTTTTTTTTTTTTTTTTAAATACTTCTTCTTTCTTCTTTTCTTTTCGGCTTTTGCCCGTTCTCGAGAGTCGCCACAGCGAATCATCTGATTCGCACATTTGATTTAGCATGTTTTTTTGTTTGTTTTTTTTTTTACGCCGGATGCCCTTCCTGTCACAACCTTTTAGCAAGGGACAGAAACACGCTGACGGCTTTGCAGCCTACTCTTTACGAAAGTCAGCAATGGTTCTTTT
Organism: Plotosus lineatus; assembly: GCA_024760905.1. Classification (NCBI taxonomy): domain Eukaryota; kingdom Metazoa; phylum Chordata; class Actinopteri; order Siluriformes; family Plotosidae; genus Plotosus; species Plotosus lineatus. The sequence continues at coordinate 61,262,830 of CM045733.1, read as the reverse complement.
ACATGCTTCTCACATTAGACAGTGAGAGACATGGCTGGCCTTTGATAACCCAGTTAGCTGCACTGGGGGGACAGTGACAACCTTGTGGGGACTAGAACCCCCAACCTTAGGATCAGAGATCCTGCGCCCTATTCACTAGACCATCACTGCATCAAATTAAAAAATAAGGAAATTAAGGAAGAATAGGAGAAAAAGTTAAGGAAAATTCTGCAAAACAAGGCCAATTATGCAAAAAAATCCAAACAAACAAAAACAAAAAAACTACCCCCCCCATAAGTAGCACAACTGAGTGTTTGCATGCACATCTGTGTTTATATTTTATTTACAGGGTGTGGACAAAATAATGGAAACACCTAACATTCTGGCATCATAATCTTTGAACATAATTTAAACAATCAAAACTTGGCATATGTTATTATTTTTGTATAATAATTTTGTTATGTGATATGTTGATGTAAAATAAATGTTTTTTTTCCCTTTTTCAGATATTGAAAACATTAATCATACCCCATAATGGCAGACCTCTCAGATTTTAAAAGAGGCCAAATTGTTGGTGTTCGTATGGTCGGCGCTAGTGTAACAAAAACTGCCCAAATGTTCGGTGTTTCAAGAGCTACTGTCTCAAAAGTAATGACTGCCTTTGAAAGAGAGGGAAAAACATCCTCAGGAAAGCACAAGTCCACCATCGTCTCTAAAAGAGTTGGAGGGGATTCTAACTGAAGAATGGCTTAAAACTCCTTTGGAAACAATTCACAAGTTGTATGAATCAATACATATGCCAAGTTTTGATTGTTTAAATTATGTTCAAAGATTATGATGTCAAAATGTTAGGTGTTTCCATTATTTTGTCCACCCCCTGTACATCTTATGCATTATTTTTGAATGTTTATTATGTATTTATTGGTATTATATACATAGATTCAGGTACGTATACAAGGCAGTGGTGGTCTAGTGGATAGGGCGCAGGATCGCTGATCCTCAGGTTGGGGGTTCGAGTCCCTACAGGGTTGTCAGTGACCCCGCCCCCCAGTGCAGCTAACTGGGTTATCAAAGGCGGGCCAAGTCTCTCACTGTCTATGGTGAGAGCCGTGTAAAATAACCATTGCTGACTTTCGTAAAAGTGTAGGCTGCAAAGCCGTCAGCATGTTTCTGTCCCTTGCTAAAGCGTTGTGACAGGAAGGGCATCCGACGTAAAAAAAAAAAACCCGATGCCAAATCAAATGTGCGAATCAAATGATTTGCTGTGGTGACTCTTGAGAACGGGAAAAAGAGAAGAAGATACATGTACGTATACGTCAGTCGGGGGGGTCAATCCTACTTCGTGGAATTTGGCGGTCGCAGGGGGAATCTCAGTCCCAATTAACCACGGAAAGTGAGGGATCTCTGTATATAATGCATAATTATAATGGTAACTATGTGCTTGGTGCACATACCTTGCACGCTGTGAGTGCCCCTCTAGTTAATCATACATGCTGGTTAGAGGATTGAGTGGACTTTGATGCATAGTTTGAACTTAAGGTACTTTGGTTAATTATTAAAAAAAAATATATATATATATATATATATATATATATATATATATATATATATAAAACTACCGTACACAGAGAGTGTGTGTGCGTTTTCACGTATCACATATTTCTCTGGCTTTTTATGGATGATGCGGGTTTTTGTTTTTGTTAAATTTGCAATGACAGTGGTTCTACGTTAAGAAAGATTAGTTGTACTGGTAAAAAATATGCTCCAAAAATATGATCCTATGAATATATTGGATTTTGTTTTTGTCGACTTATAAAAGATTTTGAATTTTACACATGAAAGAAACAGTCTTTTTAACGTTGTAAAAATGACATCCCTTGTTGTTACTCACAAGCAAACATTCACTTTTACATGAGAACCCACCGAACAACAAAATGTAAATGTGACCCATTGAACAGACAAGCCAGACGAGGATTCAACTAACAACAAATATTCCTGCATGCTTCGGCGGGTTCAGTATCAACAGGTGGTAAAACTGGAGCTGTAGTCTCTTTTAAGCCTTAGGGTACACGGTGACGAGGTCATGGCCCTCTGGAGGTCTCATTCGGATTCGAGCATGAGTCTCACAATACAGCTGTCCCTCTACAAAGAAGTATCCTTTCTGCTTCAGGTTCATGCTGCAGTCAGCGCACACAAAGCATGCAGGGTGGCGGAACTTGTCCCGGGCTTTGACCACGGTACCCCTGTTAGACAGCCACATGAGTTAACATTAGAATTTTGATCTCCGCTTAGGCTTTACAATGATATTACAAAAAGGTGCTGTACTGTGGAGGGGGTGGCTGTTATACAGAGCCACATGTGGATCCACATCCACTGGTTTCTTGCAATAAATGAAAATACTACTGAAATATTAGAGGCTGAACTCACACAATGCCATTGCCACATTTGTCACACAGGGGCAGTTTCTGTAGCGTGGCTGAGGTTCCTTGGGGCTTCGTCACTGGAGCTTTGACACTTCTAGTTACCATAGGTTTTGTACCTGTCAGAAATTCCAATATGTTGTTATGAATGATGTGATGTTAGAGAAGTCTTTTTAAATTGTGAAAATCTTTCTCATATTTCGGTGCCACTCAACATTTAGTTCATCCGTTCACCTTCCTAACCACTTGATCTTTGAAATGGTCACCGCAGATCTGGAACACAGGGTAACTATGACGGGCATCTACCAAAGATGGGCTACTAGTTCTCCACAGGGCACCAGGTACAATGATTCATATTTACAGGGAATTCAGGGCAACTAGCTTGTTTTGGATGGTGGTAAGAAACTGACAGGACAACAGGACACAACGGGAGAGCATGTAAAGGCCAATCCATAACTCTCTGTGTTGCAAATTTTTACTTTTGTGTCCTAGAGCTAAAATAGCAGTAAAAGACGATTGGTCCTTCATTTTGTCTAACTTGTAAATGATGAGCTAACTGACCATCACTCTCTATGTAGTCCTGCAGGGCCTTGAAGGAGCCGGACTGGCGTGGCGCATGAGGGGTTTCATGATCCTCCTGCAACATTCGGTACACATCAGAGTCCTCAATGGATGTTAGCGCTTTTCCACTGTGAATCAAAATAGGAGAGAAGATCACTAATGTTCCATCTATATGTTCTGACTAACTACAAGCATGTCATTGTCCAAAAGCATAATTATACTACAAAGAGTCTTTAAATTACATACAGTAGGCCCTTGACTATTCGCGGTTTTGCACTCACGGTTTGAGTATTCGCGGATTGAGTGCAATTGGATTGAGTGCAAGTGGATTGAGTATTCAAAAGGGGTGTTACGTCATCTCAACCAATCAGCAGGAAGGAGGACAGCCATTGGCTGACCTCCTTCCTGCTGATTGGTTGAGATGACGTAACACCCCTTTTTCCTCATTCGCACACAAGTTTTCAATGAGCCTATTTTTTTGTGTGTTTTCATTACCAGCTAAGTTCTGTGATGCCACTCAAACGCTGTGCGTCTTCTCTGGCTAAGCGATAGAAAACGTTGGATGTCTCTTCTGAAGAAATAAGACTTTCTCCTGAAGAAACAACAGTTTCCTCTGAACTGTTGTATTGAAGTCTTTTTCAATTATTATTCCGGTACAGTATCTAAGTTAATGTTTGTGCGTGAGATTTTATGTTCTGTAGCATGTTTAACAAATGATACCAAAAGGATAAACTTTATTACGCTTCATGTCCCTTTACATTGAACTTGGCGTGACGTCTCCAAGATAGCGACGTTGCAGAGTTCTCAGAGACAAATAGTTTCTTTGTTCGTTTTAATTTGTTTTATTTATTGTTTTGTTTGTTCATGTTTTGCACTATGCTCGTCTATGACCGGTCGACCCTACTACAGCTATGAGATCGGAGTGACTTCGGGCATATATAACTAAGCACGCTCAACTCCTAAGCTAATATGCCATGGTAGCTCAATGCTAGCCGCACCCCAGCTAACACTAAGCCCAGGCGGGGAGGGGCCGAACGAAGATGCTCAGATTGCAGCGCAGAGGGATCTACAGGACTGCTCCATTCTGTGTTTCTGTCAAACATGGCTCGAGGAGAGTACACCTGATGATTATAATTGTTAGCCGGGGTGTGGCTAGCATTGAGCTACCATAGCATATTAGCTCACGATAGGAGTTGTTGCGTGCTCAGTTGCCTGAAGCTGAAGCTGCCCATAGCTGTAGTAGGGTCGACCGGTCATAGATGAGCATAGTGCAAAGCATGAACAAACAAAACAACAAATAAAATAAATTAAAACGAACAAAGAAACGATTTGACTCTAAGAACTCCGCGAGGTCACCCTCTCGGCAGGGCCATCTTGGAGACGTCACTCCAAGTTCAATGTAAAAGGACATGAAGCCTAATAAAGTTTATCCTTTTGGTATCATTCGTTAAACATGATACAGAACATAAAATCTCACGCACAAACATTCTAAAGATTAACTTAGGTACTGTACTGGAGTAATAATTGAAAAAGACTTTAATACTAGTGATTTACAACAGTATATGCTGTATGATGTTTATATTTTATCATCAATAAATATAACAGTAAAAATTGAAAAGTTTTTCTAAATCATTACTACATTTTACTACATTAATACTGTATTAATGAGTAAGCCTGTTTATAGAATGTGTTTAAGAAGCATATGTTAGCGCATGTAATAGATACACAGTATTTTATTTCGGGCTGCTCATTCGTGCATGTAATTTGTCTTCCAGGTACAGAACTTGCGGATTATCTTCATTCGCGGGAGGGGCTGGAACCGAACCCCTGCGAATATCGAGGGCCTACTGTATTTATTAATATGGTGTTTAGTGTAGAAGTGTGAGTTGGTTAAGTCGCGGTAATGGGAAGTTTAACCAAGCGTAGGTTACCTGATTGCTGGTTTATCAGCTACAGCAGATAACTGTGTGTGCTGTAGAGCTTCAGTTAGATTGGCATCTGAGTACATGTTAATGGGGGAGTTATACTGAGTGGAACGAGCCAGGGCTTCAACCTGACTGCGTTTAGTAACCGGTGCAGTCCCCTGAACTACTCGCGACGTCAATCTCTGGGACGTGTTATCTCTGATGTTGAACAGTTTGGTTATAGAACGTCATGGTGGTCAAAGGGACAGCAAGGAGGATATGGAGGAAGGAGAAGGACCAGAGGGACAGGAGATAGAAAGACAGGGTTAGAAAAGTCCAAATGGAGGTTGTTCCATAATATAATGTCTGTCTTTGACGGATTACAGATGAATAAAAGATTAAGATTTTATATTGTTTCTCATTACAGAAACAAAAATAATATTCTAATCTAGGAATGGTCTAATAACCTGCTTTGAGCCCCAGCTGTGAAGGGCTTAGGTCTGACATTAAACTGGTGTTCGAAATAGCCAAGGTCCTGAAAGACATAAGAAGGGAGGAAGGAGAGTTTATAGAGCCAGTTAGAGATTGACAAAAGAAGGCAGGGGTCCTCCTAGGTCTGCCAGTTCTTAGCTAAAGATTTGTGAACTAGTGATGGACTAAGCAAGCTCTGGTGAACAAAAGTTGAGCTCCTTTTTTTATTCTCTTTCCAATCCAAGCATTTGATGCACTATGAAGTGGTCTCAACCTGGAATGTGTAGATGTCTGCTATCTAACAGGACCTAGGAGAACTTCTGGCCCAAAAGAAGATGCGTTATATCAATAACCCATGTTAGGGTTCATGCAGGTTACTCCGGGCCCAAGAGAAGATTAGTGAGGCTTCCATAGCTGCTGATAATCAATCTGTCACTCACCCATCGGGACTGTCATGCACCAGGCTGCGGATTTGTCCATGCAGGGCATCCTGAATGTTGCCCTCAGAGTAGAGGCCTATGGGACTGTTGTAAGAAGAGCTCACCACCTGCCTTTTGTCATCCAGGTTGGCAGCAGCCACAAATGGCTGTGCTCTTCTGTTATGGCCTGTGCCTATTGGTATAAACTCCTGTACGTTTGGACACATACACACACTGCAAACTAAAGCATTACACAGACCATATATTGTTTAGGACATTAATTTATGTTGCTGTTTATAATGACTGCATTTTAATCCAAATTTTATTGTTCTAATTACTCAATTATTGTAAATGTCACCTTTTGATTTTTTTTTTTTCTGAATAAGTTGGATTCGGTAATAATTAATCGGTTTAGTAAAACACTTACCGGTATCCAGAAATTAGGTTGAATAAAATTCTAACATTTTTAGTAAAGTTTTGATTATTATTACCCAACAAACCTTTTAACAGCAAGAAATACAATCATGGAAAATAGAAAGTACAACAGCTTTATTTTGTTTCTTTTTATTTGGAATGGTCTAACATAATTGTGGGCGCTTCTTCTAACTTATATATATATAGTTCTATCGAATATCTCGAATTACGAGTGTCCCTTATAATGAATTTTCCATGATACAAAATGATGATTTCCAAGCTCTCCTCGAAATGGCTTTTCCAGACAAATTAGCTTCATACTTTTCCGTGCACCGAGAAAGGCTTGTGCAGTGCTTTTCAATTATTTTCTGTGACGCCCCATTTAGGAATAAAAAAAAAAATTCATGCCCCCTCAGCACCCCACATGTGACTATAAATAGTGTTTACTGCACTTCATATTATTTGTTCGGTGCTTTTTCAATACACCATAGCACAACAATGAGAACGCCACTGCCAACTACTGTAGTGGATGCGCAATTGCACTTAATTCTAGTACAGTATGGCAAAAAAAACCATGCCTTCTCCATTTATGGATAATGGCTCTGACAGAGGTCTGCTGGAGTCCCAAAGATTTACCAATGACTTTGTATCCTTTCCCAGACCGAGACATCTCTATAATCTTCTTTCTTGTTTGCTCTTGAAGCTCACTGGATCGGAGTATGATGATGTGTGTTCAGTATGGCCTACCTCACCTTGTCAGACAGGTTTTTATGTCCGGGATCTCCTGATTGGAAATGTCTGGCAGCAATCAGGCTTGGGTGTGGCCATGAAATTGATCTCAGTTTTCCCCAATAATAGGATTAATCACAATTACCTCACCTTTTAACAAGGGGGCAATTACTTTTTCACAGAGGTTCATCAAGGTTTGGATAAGATTTTTCTCTTCCCAAATAAAATCACAACAGGAAAACTGCATTTTTTTGAATACTTAGGTTATCTTAGTGTCATGTTTAAATTTGTTTGATGATCTGTAAAAGTTCAGTGTGCGAAAAAAAAAAAGCTTGTTGCTATGATAGCCCAAAAGACATCATTACTATTCCATTTAAAAAAATTAACATTGATATCCTTCAAGTTTCTAATAACAATCCATGATTTAGTCATAAAAAGGCTTCCAAACAATTTGAAGGGCATATGACCCATCGAATGAAAAACTGATCAGTGATCAGATTTGAAAAAAGAAAATAATAACGTGTGGAAAGTAGAGATGGTTGGTGGTTATAAAACAAAATTGACGGAAGAAGCATGCATGCATGACTTGATTCGTCTAGAAGCAGATTCGTAGCCATGGCTGAAGGTAATGTCCAGGCAGTTAGGATTTTATTGTGAATCCTATTATCCAAAGGTAAGAGAGCACCACTTGTAAATCAATGCGCGCTCTTTTTATCAAACAAACCAGAGCGATAGCAGTTATTTTCTGTTCTTTCTCATCCACTAAACCAGGGGTCACCAACCTTTATGAAACTGAGAGCTACTTCTTGGGTACCAATTAATGCGAAGGGCTACCAGGTCGATATACAGTAGGCCCTTGACCATTCGTGGTTCAGCGCTTGCGCCCCCACATGCACGCGACTTGGCGACAAACCTAGAAGTAACTGCCACCTGATTCAAATTCAGCCAATGGCTGAGAGATTTTGTTTCTCCCTTCTGCTAATTGGTTGCAGATGATGTCCTCCTTCATGCACAAGTTGTCAACATGATTGCTTGAATTGTGAAGTAAATTGTTTTAGTGTGTTTTTAATGATTATTTAATCCCAATGATGTCTCTCAAACGCCCTTCTCTAGCTTCTGGGAAGGAGCATAAGCGCTTTATTTATTCATAAACATTATCACCGTACAAAATTAAAACTTTTTTACTTAATTACTACATTTTACTGCATTATTACTGTATTAGTGAGTAAGGCTGTCTGTAGAATGTGTTCAACAAGCATATTTTAGCGCATGTAATATCGTATATCACATCATCGCGGTTTTAAAACCGCCTCAATAACTCGCGGATTTTCAGGATCCACAGGAAGGGCCGGAACCGAACCATCGCGAAAAATGGAGGCCTACTGTACACTTCTGAAAAAAACAATTTGCTCAAATTACATTAATTATAAGTTATTATTAATAATTAATGATATTCATCTATGTTAAGGTATTGATTTAATTTTAAAAAATAGTGAAAAAAAATTAGATGTAGCTCAATGGAGAGTGGCGCTATGGAGCCACGGGCCTGTTCTAAAAATAGCAGTGAACAGGCCAGTGGGCGACTCATGTTGGGCAACCTGGTCTCCGCCTGCACCATGTTGGTGACCCCTGCACTGAACACACTCAGACCAGCCTTTGTTCCAGTATGTAAAAGCAGTAAAGCATGACTGTGCAGGGTTTTTAATCTTACTTGTTGTTCTGCTTCCAGGTTGACTTTGAACGGGTGTGCTTTGCCCTCCTCCATGACCTGTGGCGACCAGAGCTTGGTTTCAGGTCTGGAAGAGGTTGGAGAAGGAATTTAGTGGGATCTGTGTTCAAACCTCTACCTGCAAGTGACAGCATATTCTACAAAGCTCTGAGTGTACCACCACATATTAACCATCATCATCTCCCTTACCTTGTTTTAGAACATGACAGAATAAAACAGGTGTGGAATAATAACATGAAGGATAGAGGCGGTACGCTGACACAAACCTGTATTCTGGCTCTGAGTCATTGAGACAATAGTGAGAAAAACCCAATGAAAAAACCAGATGTCTTTGGTGATGTAATGCTGTAATTCTCCTCACCTCTCTATTTTGAGACAGAGCTGATTTGTAGAGTCTTTTATCTTGTTCTGTGCCTCAGCGTGAGTCATTCCTTCTGTTGGGACGCCCTCAATCGCCAGGATGATGTCTCCTGGGCACAAGTTCACCATCGAGGCCTTACTGCCAGGAGTCACCTGAAACATTATTTCATGGTATAATTCAAGGTTCTGGAGCTATACTACGATTCATTCTTCCAATCTTTCATTTTCTGAACCACCTGATTTTAAATAGGGTCGCAGTGAGGCTTGTGCCCATGTCAAGTTGACTCCGGATGAGGGAAGAGAACATCCCGGACAGCTTGCCAGGCTATCACATGGAGGAACTATGATGACTGCAACCCAATGGCCTACTCTTTATGCGCGATATCAATGCTACTCACATGTCTGACCTTTGACACCCCAGTTTGTTCAGTGGTCGTCTTGTCCTTTTGGCTTTTTCCCTTTTTCAGGGGTTGCTATAGCAAATCATCTGATTCACATGTTTGATTTGGCATAGGTTTTTACGTCGGATGCCCTTCCTGACACAACCCTTTTAGCAAGGGACAGAAACACGCTGACGGCTGTGCGGCCCCTCTTTGGGGAAAATCAGCAATGGTTCGTTTTCATGAATCTCTCACCATAGACAGTGAGAGACCTGGCCCGCCTTTGATAACCCAGTTAGCTGGGGGGGGGGGGGTGACAACCTGCTGTGAGTAGAGCTTGAACCCCCCAACCTTAGGATAAGCAATCCAGCGCCCTTTACCACCAGGCGACCACTGACCCCAGTTTGTTCTGTGATCAAACTGGTAATATTTTTGGGGAAAAGTCATAATTGTTCCACATTCCTGCAGGACAGCTCATTGAAAAGGATGATATTTTAAATTAAGCACTTGACTCCTCCATACAGAAAGTGCTCTATAAATAGCGGCGGTCATGTGTTAATTGAAGAGTTGTATCAGCCACAAAGGAGCTAAAGCTCAGCCCATTGGTGGCTCACTGATCTAACCAGTGTGGCATTCAGAGCACTTTAGTAGATCTGTCTTCACTTCATTACTGGTCCTGATATCATTCCTCACTTGTCTCATCCTTCACTCTTCTCATCCCCAACCTCTCATGTCCCAGGTATTTTTCTCCCCTGCAGACATTTATCTCATTTGCTTGATATTTTGCTCTTCTACCTGAGGCTGTGACTAATTTGGACTGAAAAGATTCTACTCCCCATCATCTTTCAGCTGTGCGCTTCTCCCCTGAGGGATTTAAATCATGATTTAGCAATTATTAAATACCAGAGGGTTTAGTTTCTTGTTGTTGATGCGAACAATTTCAACATTTTTTGAGGTTTTAATTCTCATTTCCTTATTTATTACCTTTATTTGTGCAATTAGGTATTTATCTAAATGCACTGATGGCTATAGAAACATATGGCCATCACTGGCACGCGTGACCCAAGATTTTGATGAGACAGCCTGTGTTAAGCAGAGCATTTGGTGAATGCTATACTGCTGCTAGTTCTACTCCAGTGCAAACATCTTGTACTATTGTGCTAGCCAGAATTAAAGATAATTGCTGGAGAAATGTGCACCAACAGTGCTTCAGAACAATCAAAGAATATCAGATGGGTCTCATTATACTACTCGGGCAATTGACCAATGCAGATTTCTCAGATGCAAATGAGGATACTGAGCTGCTAGCACAGCTGCTAGCAAGGCTGGACAATGAATCTCACAGAAAACCCATGAACCCATGTTGGTTGCCGAGACCACCTGTTGTTTATTTTCAGACTTCGGAGATATTAGATGAGGGAAAAAAAAAAAAAAATGAAGTCCAGAACAAGAGTTAACATGTAGGAACATGCTCCATTCAAACCATTCCAAGTTGGAAAGACAAAAGCTTGATATTACACATTACAGGGGTAGTTTAAAAAAAAAAAAAAGAAAGAAATTTGTCATGGATACATGGTTTTCATTTGCTTTTCTTTTTTTATTCTTTTTTTTTTTTTTCTTTATGCAGGCAAATATAATATGAAACCAGCAGATACACAGCTGCCCGCTCACAGCTGAAGGTTGTCATGATGTCATCACACAGGTATGAGTGTTGAAAAAAGAAAGGAGGAGGCAAGGTGGAAAAAAGACATGTATGTATTCAGTTTTCTTTTTGGTGTATTTTGTGAGGGGGGAAAACCCAGCTGCGGGCAGTGGTGGCCTGTTTGTAAAGGTGCTGGATCACTGATCCTAAGGTTAGGGGTTCAAACCCCACTCTCAATGGGTTGTCACTGTTGTAATCATATCAAAATATGTACATATGGTGAACACATTTTTTTTTCTTTTTTATTATAAATAATTCAAATATTTCCGAATTTACACCCTTTGCACACTCAATTTTGTGATGCCTCCAGTGGAGCTAACTGGGTTATCAAAGGCCGGCCATGTCTCTCACTGTCTATGGTGTGAGGTTCATGTTAAAGAACCATTGCTGACTTTCGATAAGAGTAGCTGCAAAGCCGTCAGTATGTTTCTGCCCTGCGATAACCTGGCGAGCTATCCAGGGTGTACTCTGCCCTCGCCCAAAGTCAGCTGGGATGGGCGCCAGCCTCCCCGTGACCCTAATTAGGATTAAGCGGTTACAGAAAATGAACGAATGAAAAACCCAGCTGCATAAATGAGCCTTTTACTTGTAATAAAATGATAATGCACTTAAGTTAACTTCATTATCTTCCTTCTGAACGCTGTTTTCTCTGAATTTGTTCCTCCACTTGACTGTAAGGAATGATAACCATTAAACTGAAAGGATGACATCACTAGTTCTGGCTGTGTTGTGTTTGTCCGTCCGAATACAGACAGAAACTAGCTTACGATTCTACTGCATGATAGAATCTATTGGTTACCGGCTAATTTACTGTAAATCAGATTAAATTAAAACATGCCGGTGCAATTAAGAAATAATTGTTTTACATACAATTTATGAGAAATGTCACAACTGCTTATAATTTACGAATTCATCAGAGACCTATCATTAGTATTCCCTAGCCGTAATTCGAGAGCCATGGTACTCAACTACAGTTGTACGGAGCAAATGAATAAGAAGCCGGTGTCACTGATGCCACAATCATTTTTCATTATAGTATTCCTTATACAGTCTGTTACTCCATCAAAGCCTATCAGTGGGGCATTGTGTTCGAAGTTGAAAAAAATATCACCATCTGTCACACACGATGAGTTTTAATCCAATGTGTCTGAAATAGCTTTCTTATGAATTATGAATGCATTCCATCAAAACTGTAGCTCTCTTCAAGCATAAAGCTTTATCATCCAGAACACAGGCTGACACCGTGTCAAACAATCATAAAACACGTTGGCATGTCTACAACATCTGATCATTTGTTATAGTAACTTAGGAATGTTCAAATAAAATAGTAGTTACGGATATGTTAATAAAATCGTGATGTAATAAAGTAACAGGGTGGCACGGTGGCATTGTGGTTAGCATGTATTAGCATGTCCGCCATACGGGCAAAAAGGGCCTCGGTTCACCTGGGTTCAAGGCCCTGGATTGGCGAGATCATTTGTGAGTGAAGTTTGCATGTTCTTCCTGTGTGGGTGTCCTCCATGTACTGCAGTTTCATCTAATAAACCTAAGACATACACAGTAGGCTAATTGGCTGTATCAAATTGTCCAGTGTCAGTTGAGATGGGTGCCAGCCTCTGACCCTAATTTGGATTAAGTGGCTTTGAAAATGAATGAAGTACATCGTTCGTTCATTTTCTCAACCGTTTAATCCTAATTAGTGTTGCGGGGAGGCTGGTACCCATCTCAGCCGACTCTGCGCAAGGGCAGAGTACACCCTAGACAGCTCGCCAGGCCATTGCAGGGTGGAAACAGGCTGACGTCAATGCAATGGAGGTGCTGGATCACTGATCCTAAGGTTGTGGGTTCAAGCCCCACTCTCAAAAGGTTGTCACTGTCCCCCCGGTACAGCTAACTGGGTTATCAAAGGCCGGCCATGTCTCTCACTGTCTGTGTTGTGCGGTTCATGTAAAAAAAAAAAAAAACACTGCTGATCTTCGACAAGAGTAGCTGCAAAGCCGTCAGTATGTTTCTGCCCTGCGATGGCCTGGTGAGCTATCCAGGGTGTACCCTGCCCTTGCCCTGAGTCGGCTGAGATGGGCGTCAGTTAGGATTGAGCGGTTACAGAAAATGAATGAGATTATGTAAAGATGTTTATAAGTACAAGGGTCGTCACTATACCACAACTGAATGCATACTGAAATCAACAAATACCTAAAATCTCAAATTATTCCAGTTATTTTTCATTTTATGAGCATATACCTAAAATAAAGTGGAATACTGTACTTTAGTCAGTGGAATAACATCAGATAAGTTGGATATTGTCCAAGTTCCTAGTTTTCCAAATTCCAAGTTGAATGACCGTCCCATTTCACTTTCATCACAAACTTTGATTGCAGAAAGTTTTCCACAGTTCTGGTTATGGTGGATTTCAGCATAACTTTGGGAGTTGGGGGGAAAAAAACTCAAACCTGGAGAGGGAACAGCTGTTTATAACAGCTGCTATAACATACAGTGCCAGTCAACAGTCTGGACATACACACTCATTATAAGTGAAATACAAGGTGTCTTCAAACTTTTACCTGGTACTGTATTTGTGAACTGCAGAATGCTAGTCAGACGCAGATCATAAAGTGCAGGCTACTTATTGATACCTCTAATAATGAAGACTACCGCAGGGGTGGAGCTTCCTCTTCAAAAAAAACTAGAGACTAGGATGAAAACCCAGTTGTTTATTCAAGTGTTTTGTTAATCGCCTTCAATTTAGGATCTTGCCTGGGGGTTCCCATGGACACAGAGTTCTTGTAAACTGGGATGTTTGATTGCTGTCACTCTGACATGCTAACCCAGGTTTGTCAACAGTGAAGTGGCTAATTGCCTTAGTTCACAAAGTAAGGTAAAGGTAAAGTCTGTTTGGGCTTTTACACCCAAGCCCAGTGGCTCACCGTGGGGCCGGTGGCGTAGTGGTTAGGGTGCTGCACTCATGATCGGGAGGTTGTGAGTTCGAATCCCACTGAGACCCTCACTGTGCCAAGACGCCTGGGCAAGGTCTCTACCACAAGTGTGCCTCTGTTCACCCAGCAGTATAAATGGGTACCAGTAAAATATACTGGGAAGGTAACCTGCGATGGACTAGCGTCCCATCTAGGGGGAGTTGAACTCCTGGTCGCTTCACACTATGGAAACTGGGGATAAGCACCGGCCTGATGAGCCACAAGGCTCGGGTGTAAAAACCCAACAGACCTACTGTATCTACTTACCTATCAGTGGCTCACCAGGCTGGTGCTTATCCCTGGTTTCTGTAGTGTGAAGCAACCAGGAGTTCATCTCCTCCTGGATGGGATGCTACTCAATGGCAGGTTACCTTCCCAGTATATTTTTACTGGTACCCATTTATACTGCTGGGTGAACAGAGGCATACTTGTGGTTAGGACCTTGCCTGGGGGTCTTAGCACAGTGGGGGTCTAACTGGGATTTGAATAATCATGAATGCAGCACCCTAACCACTAGGCCACCGGCCCCACCTAGGTCACAGGGTACATTTGTACATTTACAGTGCTTGGCAGACACTGAACACTTGACGGTTAAGGGCCTTGCTCAGAGACCCAACAATGGCAGCTTGAGAGTGGTGGGACTTTAACCACTGACCCTTGATCAGTAACATAGCACTTTAACCACAGAGTCACCATATCATGCAAACCGTCTTCCTGGACAGTACAATGCTTACTTCTAAGCTTCTCGTGCAATACTCATGTTTCGAGAGGTCTCGAACATCATAACGTTTTTAGCACCTTATAATTAAAAGCTGTACTTCCTACCCGATGGGCAGCGGACGTATAGGGCGCTGGATCACTGATCCTAAGGTTGGGGGTTCAAGCACCACTCACCACAGGTTGTCACTGTCTTCCCCAGTGTAGCTAACTGGGTTATCAAAGGCCAGCCATGTCTCTGACTGTCCGTGGTGTGAGGTTCATGTAAAAGAACCATTGCTAACTTTCGGCAAGAGTAGGCTGCAAAGCCGTCAGCGTGTTTCCTGCCAGCGATGGCCTGGCAAGCTGTCCAGGGTGTACTCGTGCTCGCCCGGAGTTGGCTGGGATGGGTGCTAGCCTCCCCACGACCCTAATTAGGATTAAGTGATTACAGAAAATGAACTTCTTACCCGGTGTATATCAAGCACCTTTGGCATATTATTCACTCTTCTGTATATGTGATAATATGTGAATATGTGTAGAGTCTGGAATTGTGTGAGTATATGAATAGATATACAGGTGTATATATGGGATATATGCATGTAAATATGTACGTGTGTGTGTGTGTGTGTGTGTGTGTGTGTGTGTGTGTGTGTGTGTCTGATCACAAAACTGGCACATTTTCCAACTACCCAACTTCAAACTTGAATAAATATTGCCATAGCCAAGTGTATTTGTGAATCAATGCATCAAAATCTTCAGTGCATGCCTGGGAGATAAAATCACATCAAAATATGTACATATGGTAAACACAGTTTTTAAAATAATTCAAATATTTTCAAGTTTACAACCTTTTCACACTCAATTTTGTGATGCCCCCAATGCAGCTAACTGTGTTATCAAAGACCGGCCATGTCTCTCATTGTCTATGGTGTGAGGTTCATGCAAAAGAACCATTGCTGATTTTCGACAAGAGGAACTGCAAAGCCGTCAGCATGTTTCTGCTCTGTGATGGCCTGGCGAGCTGTCCAAGGTGTATTCTGCCCTCACCCAAGGTCGGCTGGGATGGACGCCAGCCTCCCCACGACTATAATTAGGATTAAGCAGTTATAGAAAGTGAATAGATTAACGAACAGAATTTTGTGATGAGAGAAAAACCTCATTATTTTCACGTCTTGCTGAGCCTCTGCTGAGGTCTCCACAGGTCCAATAACCACATGACTCAGACCACAGGTGCCATAGAACCACAGAATCTGCATGCACATGGCAAAATGGATAAATAAGCACCAGACATAACTTTTCCTGTCCATGTTACAAACCGGATTCCAAAAAAATTGGCACACTATACAAATTGTGAATAAAAACTGAATGCAATGATGTGGAAGTGCCAAATTTCAATATTTTATCCCGAATCGAACATAGATGACAGGGTCAAAAGTTTAAACTGAGAAAATGTATCATTTTAAGGGAAAAATATGTTGATTTTTAAA
Organism: Plotosus lineatus; assembly: GCA_024760905.1. Lineage (NCBI taxonomy): Eukaryota > Metazoa > Chordata > Actinopteri > Siluriformes > Plotosidae > Plotosus > Plotosus lineatus. Next base: position 61,246,604 of record CM045733.1, on the reverse strand, counting down.
TTTCATGGTGTTAACAAATCTCAAAAAAGTTGGGACAAGGCCTTTTCACCACTGCGGGGAATCCCCTCTTTTTCTTACAACTGTCTGCAAACGTCTGGGGACCGAAGAGACAAGTTTGTCTAGTTTAGAAATAGGAATGCTGTCCCATTCTTGTCTAATACAGGCCCTCAAACTGTTCAACTGTCGTCTTTGTTGCGTCTTCGAGTTTATGATGCACCAAATGCTCTCTCTAGGTGAAAGATCTGGACTGTAGGCTGGCCGTTTCAATATCCAGATCCTTTTTCCACGCAGCCATGATGTTGTAATGAATGTTGCATGTGGTCTGGCATTATCATCTTGAAAAGTACAAGGTCTTCTCTGAAAGAGACAAAGTCTGGATGGGAGCATATGTTGTTCTAGAACCTGAATATACCTTTCTGTATTGACGGTGCCTTTCCAGATGTGCAAGCTGCCCATGCCACACGTACTCATGCAACCCCCATACCATCAGAGATGCAGGCTTCTGAACTGAGCGCTGATAACAACTTGGGTTGTCCTTGTTCTCTTTAGTCCAGATGACATGGTGTCCCAGTTTTCCATAAAGATCTTCAAATCGTGATTCTTCTGACCACAGACAGTTTTGCACTTTGCCACATGCCATTTTAAGTGACCCCTGGCCCAGAGAAAATGCTTGCACTTCTGGGTTCTGTTTAGAAATGGCTTCTTATTTGTACTGTAGAGTTTCAGCTGGTGACGGCAGATGGCACGGTGGATTGTGTTCATCGACAATGGTTTCAAGTATTGCTGAGCCCATTCTGTGATTTCCCTTACAGTAGCGTTCCTTTTTGTGGTGCAGTGCTGTTTAAGAGCCCGAAGATCACGGGCATACAGTATGGTTTTTCGGCCTTGACCCTTATGCACAGAGATTGTTCCAGATTCTCTGAATCTTTGGATGATGTTATGCACTGTAGATGAGGATAAATTCAAACTTTTTGCAATTATTTGCTGGGAAATACCTTTCTGATATCGTTTCATTATCTTTCTGCACAACATTTGGGGGAATTGGTGATCCTCCACCCATCTTCACGTCTGAGAGACACTGCTACTCTGAGAAGCTCTTTTTATACTCAGCCATGTTGCCAATGGACCTCATTAGTGGTAATTGGTTTTCCATCTGTTCGTTATAAGTGCAATTGACTTTTCCAGTCTCTTATTGCTACCTGTCCCAACTTTTTTTGAGTTTTGATGATATCTTGAAATTTAAATTCAACACATTTTCCCCTTAAAATGACACTGTACATTTTCTCAGTTTAAACTTTCGACCTGGCACCAGCCTCCCCACAACCCTAATTAGGATTAAACAATTCAGAAAATGACTGAATGAACAAAGTGCTTCTAAACTAATTTTCATTGTTCATGCATCAGTTGACAATAAAGTTCGTAGTATCTTATCTTACCACTGCCTTCATGCCTGTCTTTTTTCTGGTTCTGTCCTTTTAGTTAATGCTGGAACAGTCAGTCATACCAAAGTTCCTGCCTGCAATGAGCACCAATAAACTCTCGTCTTTACCCAATACATTCCGATGTGCAGAGCTACCCCTCCCCCCATTTTTGTTGAGGGATACATTCTACTTCTGATACTTCTGCAATACCAGTGACCCTTCTGCTCTCCAGACCTTGTGATCCATCTTGATGCATTATACTACAGGTTGGAGTTCTCATTTTAGAAGGCCCCTCACTACTGCTGATGGTGTTCCACATGAGCCTAAATATACGCCCAGAATTTGTTATGATGACTTTTCACTGCTGGTGATATAAACTCATTTATTCGTTTACAATTACCCTTATAGTTCTAAGACGACCAACTTCGTTTCATGTGAGGTTTCTGAAACATGGTTTTTTCATCTAGTTTCACCCAACTGAAGAGGACCTTTAACTTTTGACTCCTGTTCCCCTAAAGATTTATTCTAACCCTCATTAAAGATGTTTCAAAAAAAGAAACGTATAAACCCATCACTTAAATTGTTTTACAAATTTGTTTACTGTGTGAATCTGCTTTGAAACAATTTCAGTTGTAAAATACAACTGAGTTTAAGTGAAAATTTAATTGATTTTTTTTGTTCCACCCACACTTACTGTATCTGCCGACTATATCTACTACTTAACCTTCCACCTTTCATGGATTTCCTGTTTCAGCAGTTGGCTAAAGAGCCGTGGGCTTCAGTGACTGATGACACACTGAGCAACAGGTGTGGAGAAGCCCTGTGGAGCCAAACTGTAGACGTGTGTGTGGGGGGGGATTTTTATGGTCGGAACCAAACATGTCCACAAGTATCGGATCAAAATATAATATACAGTATTTTTAACATTATTCAGAATATAAAGAAAAAACATCATTATCTCAACAGAAACTATTTATTGATGAGAATAATGAACATAACCCTGTTGTCCATGTGCTAAATTATATGGGCTGTTTCACATGGTGTCTGTTCTTTCAGTATAATGTTAACTTGCATGTGATGACATCTATTGGCTATATAAGTGTTTCTTAAGTATTAAATATATTATTATTATTATTATTATTATTATTATTATTATTATTATTATTATTGTGAACATTACCGCATATTATTATGAGGATTATTATTGTTGTTGTTATTATTATATCCCCTAACGAGAAATATGGCAATGCTGATGACATCACCCACAAATTTATTTGATCCATAAAACAATGGTAACAGTATATATCACATGTACATATAGTGTGCACTGTATACATATATACACTCACACTTCATGTGGATCAGATCTACACACTTCATATATATTCCTTTAACTTCCCAGTTTTCATTTGTATTTTTTTTCCAGGACCTGTTCACTTCAACTCATTGTTCCTCCTGCCTGTGTCTCTCCTGCCCAAGCACATCTTAGGCATTCCTATCTGTGCAAAGCTCTCGACCCCTGCTGGAGTGTCTGATGAAGCCCAGACTGTAGCACAGTGCCTGTTTATTATCACTCACCCTGGTAATGGTTAGAGGTTGGTTGAAATCTTTGCCACCACACAGTCGAAATCCCCATGGGGCAGGTCCTTCCAGTAGCACGTTCTGTGGCATGGCTCTACTTCGTTGTGCTTGTTCCTTGTTCTTGTATATTTTACTCAAGCACAGTAGCAAGAGCAACAGCTGCACGACTGCGAGAATCAGCTGTTCCTCTGAATCTAGACGCACTAACACTGATTGGCAGTTAGTGCCTGTGTTTAAGTCCCTTTTATGTGTGTGTGTCTGTCAGTGTGAGCTCGATGCCAGGATGCCCCACCTCTCGGAGTGAGATCATACAGCAAACTGAAGGTCTGAGGTAGTGCACTACAGCATGTTCTCTCTCTCGCTCTCTCTTTCTTCTCCCACCCCTCCCCGAGTTATCTTGATTCTCACTTTCCTACTCTTCCTTTCCCTCCATAGCTGTCTCCAAGAACACCCCCTCCCCTCCCAGACAGACATCTGTGTAGAACTGACACAAACATCACTCATGCATCACTCACCATATTAAAGATACGACGTGAGTCAGAGACTTGGCCTACAGAGAAGATCAAGGACACGTATCAACTCTCCATCTCAGCTGTTCAAAGCAAGATTGAAGGTATTAGAAATAAGGAAGCCTCTGGCTTCCAGTAGAGGACTGTGCTTCTTCTCTGACACTGATTCTGATTCAGAGCTGGTGAGCGATGGAGCAAATCCTTATTTGGTAGAACTATACTACGATCTCTCTCTGTTGAGGAAGGATGATGTTGGAATACAACAAACAACAGTATACAGTTTTTAAATTTTATTTTCCAGAAAAGCATTTTCTGCCCTGCAATAGCCTGGTGAGTTGTCCACGGTGTGCATGACCAGCTTTTGATAACCCAGTTAGCTGCACTGTGGAGACAGCAGTAACAACCGGGGATTTAGCTCAGTTGGTAGCGCGTCCGCTTTATCTTCCGGAAGGTCAGAGTTTGAATTCAGCCACGTCATACCATAAGACGTTAAAATTTGGCAGTTGTTGCTTCCTACTTGGCGCTCAGCATCAAAGGATAGAACAACACAATAACTGGTGCTGCACAGTGGCAACAGGTGCCCAGAGCACAAAAAAACCCCCAACAAATTTCATGTATATAATGTACTTTGACAATAGAGTTATCATCATTAACTGAACACTTGACCAGTGCGCTTTGAACATAATATTCAGTATGGATAAAGTGCAATATAAATCTACTACTACAAGCGTTGACAGTGGGGTCTTGAACCCCCGACTTTGGGATCAATAATCCAGCACCTTACCACCAGACCCAGCTTCACTTTTTAATAAAATAAAATTCACTTTTTAGGATTGTGAACAAAATCCTATGCGCTATATGCAGTACGAATTTTTTATTTAATTTTATTTTTTTAGGTTGCAAAATAAACCATTTCTGCCATGCAATGCATTGCACATTTGAACAGAAAATCTTTTAATCCAATCCAATTGAGGAAGCGCATGACATTTCTGGCATGAACATGGCATGAACATGCATAATTAAATTGAACCTATTCACCAGAATGGCATCTCGCTAGCGCGTGGTGATACTAGATTTCCATGAAAGAAATCGCATCTCAATAGAGCGACACTTTCAGGCAAATATCAAAACAATATGGAAGGGAAGTCATAACATGATGGTTACATGACATTACAACATCAACGGTGTCATCAAAATGAACTCACATTGAAACCCTATAATATCAGGAGAAGTTATTTTTCGGAGCGCTGCTTTTAGGCGATGCCAAAATCCTTAGATTGCTATTCTACAGAAGTCATAAGATGTAACATGTGGACTGGAAGGTCATCTATTCAGTGTTTGGGCTGTTTTTGGGTAAGAATGTCTGGTTCATAGTTGGAGTCCCAATCTATCCTAAAAAAAAAACAAACAAAAAGTGGAAAGGGGTTAAGGTCAGTGTTGTTTGCAGGATGCTCTAGTTCACGGCTGGCTAACCCACGTGTGGCTCGCAAGCCGCATGCGGCTGTTTGCCCAGTTCCATGCGGCCTCTTTTGTTCATATAGAAGTTTGCTTCGCCTGAGTTCAATACGGTATGTTCGTCAAACGCGTATGTGCTTTGTTCTTCTTTTCCTTTCGGCTGTTCCCTTCAGGGGTCGCCACAGTCAATCGTCTGCCTCCATCTTCATGGAAGTCATATTAACAATCCAACGTTCGATTTGGCATAGGTCTTTAAGCCGGGTGACCTTCCTGATACAACCCTTAGCAAGAGGGCAGAAACACGCTGACGACTATGCAGCTACTGTTGACGAAAGTCGGCAATGGTTCTTTTACAGCCTCTTACCATAGACAGTGAGAGACATGTTTGGCCTTTGATAACACAGCTAGCTGCACTGGGTGGACAGTGACAACCTTGTGGAGAGTTGGACTTGAACTCCCAACCTTAAGATCAGTGATCTAGCACCCTTTGCCTCCAGGCCACCATTGCCCACTCAAACGCGCATGAGCATTGAATGAAAATACCTCAAAGTTTCTCAGTGGAAGCAAGCCCATTTAAGTAAAAGTTTTTTGTTAAGTTTGCTGTCAGAATGACAGGGGAAGAGATGCACAGCAAAACGAAAGTATGAAGATGAACACAGGACGTTTTTAATAGAGTGGGAGATTTTATTTTTTTTGTTGAACGTAATAGCAAGCCATTCTGCCTTATATGTCAGGCGTCATTAGCGCGTTTCCACTGCATCTTCCACACATCACTGAATTTAGACAATGTCATGAAGGCTATGATGGAAATCATCAACTGCATTGGCACACATGTGCTTCCGTACCGGGAATTTAAGAATTTCATTGCTGAGCTGGACCAAGGGCTTCCACATGACCTGCCACTGCACTGCACTATGAGGTGACTGTCAAAAGGCCAAGTTCTCTCTCCCTTCTTCCAGCTTTTGGATGCCATGAAACTATTTATGAAAGAGAAGAATAAGGCCTACCTCAAGCTCTCGGACATTGAGTGGATTATGGATCTGACTTTTTTTGATTGACATGCTGGGACACTTGGACAGATTGAACCTGACCTTGCATGGTAAGTTAAAAATTCTGCCTGACCAGGTGCAAAGTGTGTTTGCATTTGTCAACAAACTGAAGTTGTTCAAGGCGCATATTCAAAAGGGAGATTGAACACATTTTCCCATTCTGCTAAAAGCCAGCAAGCAAGTCACCAGCGCCGGTCTGAATAAGCAAAGAGCCGATCGATAAGCAACACTGGTTGAAACCTTCCCAAAAGCTTTATGGACAGGTTCTGTGATCTACGATTGAAAAGGCCACGGATCACGTTTCTTGTCGACCCATTTAATGCTGAGACGGAGTGTTTGAAAACCCCGCTAGTCTCAGATGAGGCTACGGCTGAGATGGAGACGATTGAGCTTTGTGAGGAAGACCAACTGGTGGACTTGGTTAAACCGAGAGTTTGTCTGTGTGAGATGATGCACACAATGTTGATTGTTAAAAATGACTGACCTGTGGTCTTTGTAGTGTAGGAGTCAATTTCTCTCATTATTATGTCGGTGTGTGCCATTTACAATAAATCTGGCTAAGCAAAGGTATGTTTGTGTGAGAAGAGTGATGGGGTGATGTTTATGTGTACCCATGTGTATGATGTGGCTCTTTGGCAATGTCCTGGCGAACTGTCCAGGGTGTACTCTGCCCTTGTCCAGAGCCGGCTGTGCCTAATACTTATTAGGCGGTTACAGGAAATGTATGAAATGTAATAAATATGACAAAAAAGGAGCTTACAAATTACTGCACAGGCTTGTACACTGATTCCAAATGTTGCTGATCATAAGGGCTTCACTACAAAATGCTTACAAAGCATGGGTGTCGCTAACATGCTCTGCTAAGACCTTTGTTAGCGATAAAAATAAATAAACAAATAAATAAAGAAAAAATCAGCAGGAGTGTTCACTTTGCTCCAGCGCTGGAGTTTAGACACAAACATCCTTCATCAAATGTGCAATTCTTTTATTTTTTGGTAGCATGCTGGCTAAGGCTACTATATCGAAATATGTAGGTTGCAACCAGATGAACGAGTTCGTGCGAGATGAAAATGGTACAAAGAGCTTGCTCTGACTGATTGCTTGGCTCCACTTTTAAATTTCGATATCTGACACAGCCTGTGCGTTTAAGCAGATTTTAAATTAAATAAATTTCATTAGAGCTATAAGGCAACAGGAAATCCAGGCTCTACAATGCACACATCACATGTGCTATATTGCTTTTCTACTGGTGTCAGTACCAGGATAAAAGATGTTGTGTAACTATGCAACAGTGAAATATTACATGATAAATTGTATAAGATTCTGGTACTGTAGCACTGTTTAATGTTTCTGTGTGAAGTTTGGATGTTCTCTCTGTGCATGTGTGTGTTTCCTGCAAATGCTCTGGTTTCCTCCAACAGTCCAAACACATGCACATTAGGCTAATTGGTTGTTTGGTTGTTGTTTGTGTGTGTGTGTTTGTGTGTGTGTGTGTGTGTGTGTGTGTTGCCCTGCAATGGACAAGAGAACTATTCAGAATGTACCCTGCCCTTGCACAAAGTTGGCTGGGATAGGCTCCAGCCTCCATGTGACCTGTGTAGGATTTATCAGTTCAGTTATTTATATATACAGGGATACCTCACTTTCCACAGTTAATGGAGACCGAGATCCCCTGCGACTGCCGATTTCTGCGAAGTAGGATCGACTTCCCTGACTGATGTATACAAACATGCCTATGGGTTTGTATATAAGATCAATAAATACATATTCAACACACACATATATATATATACACACACACACACACAGTAATCCCCCGCCACTTCGCGTTTCCTACTTCGCGTCCCCACAATATCACGGGATTTCCCATCAGGAAATTAAAAAATTAAAGATTATTCAAAATTCACAAGCAGGACAGCACTACATGTACATTCAACTACGCTACCCAACATGCTCTGTTGTCCTGCTTGACTTGAGTGTTCTCTGATTGGCTGTGAATCCAGTATACTGATTGGTCGAGATTATATTTCCCAGCATCCAACATACCTTTCCTCCCTTATGAAACAATGGCTTTTATTGAGCTCAGCGGAAGCACTGGGGTGCGGGAAAAATCGTGATGAGGGGAAAAACAAAAACCAAAATCACTGGGAGAGTATCAAAACGGAAACTGGTTGAGCACGGAGCACTTTATAGCGCATTGATGGCCGAGTGAATTCAGGTGCGCTCTCTGGATTTCGCCTGCGGGTAACAACCACGCCCCTCACCAGCACATGCAGTGTATGAGGAGAGTTAAACGCCTGTGAATTAGGACACGAACATGATATGTACTAAAGCAAAGGCTCTGGAGGCGCTGGCGAGCCCCAACTAAGCACCAGTACCGCCAGGTCTCCTTCTCGACGTGGACGTCGATTTGTTATTTATAAGGTTTGTTATACAGTGTGTATATATATATATATATATATATATATATATATATATATATATTTATATTTGTCATTGAGATGTATAATTTATATATTAATACACATTGCCTGTATGACATTAACATGCATAGAACACTTTAAAATCAACTTCTATATAAATTTTACATAATATATAAATGGGTGGGTGTCCTTAAGAAGTGGCAGAAGTCATTTCGTGGTTTTTCGCATTTTGTGGGGGGCTGGTCCCCATTAACCACGAAATAAGGGGATTACTGTATGTATGTATGTATATATATATATATATATATATATATATATATATATATATATAACAATTAAACATTCAAAAATAATGCATCAGATGTAAATAAAATATAAACACACATACAGACACGCACGCACACATTCAGATGTGCGCCTTACATAAAAATGTAAGTAGTTTTGTTGGGGGGGTTTCAATTGTTTTTTCGGGGGGGGTTCTGTTTTTTTTTCCATAATTGGCCTTGTTTTGCGGCATTTTCCTTAACTTTTCCCCTATTTTTCTTAATTTTCTTATTTTTTTTATTTTTCAATGAATATTTTTTGAAAAACCCACGATGCACTGAAGCCGCAGAAACTGAAGCACGAAGTTGCGAGCGATCACTGTATATTTACTATGTTTATATATATAGTGATTAATGAATGAACACGGTCTGTATTGTCAATGTCTAGTGTGTGAAGTGGAATTAATACTGATGCTTATACAATGTTTAAGCTTGGCGTGTAACGGTGGATTTAAGAAGGAATTATTGTGAAACTTATTTTCATTCTCAAGAAAATTCATGGCAATGGAGGCCTGGTGATAAAGGTTCTGAATTACTGATCCAAAGGCTGGGGGTTCAAGCCACTCTCTCAACAGGTTGTCACTGTCCCCACAGTGCACTCACTGGGTTATCAAAGGCCGGCCATGTCTCTCACTGTCTATGGTGAGAAGTTCATGTAAAAGAACCATTGCTGACTTTCGACAAGAGGAGCTGAAGAGCCGTCAGCATGTTTTTGCCCTGTGATGGCCTGGCGAACGGTTCAGGGTGTACTCTGCTCTTGTCCCGAGTCGGCTGGAATGAGCGCCAGCCTCCCCGCATCCCTAATTAGGATTAAACGGTTCAGAAAATGAATGAAGAAAGTTCATAAAGAGTAATTTTAAGAGACTGGGTTCAAATCACATGATGTTTGTTGCGAAGATAAAATAGCTTCTAAGCCTAAATATTCACTTATTCTAAGATTCATGGCCTCGGTTGCACCTTCCCTTTTTTTAAAAAAATAGTTTTGGATGTGTTGCTATTTTTATATGCCTCCTTTCAGCTGTATTAATTTCATTGGGTTAAGTGGGTCTGCGTCAATGCTCACTACTTGGTAATTAAAATTTGGGTGATTTGGAGAACTATGGGAGCATTTTCTTCATATTAAAGAATCTAAAATAAAAAAACAACAACAACAACAACGACAACCCAAAAACTCCAAACATGGATATCAAGCTTTGGGATCCCATCAGCACAACAGATGCCTCTGATTCTTTCTCAGCAAGAGGAAACCCAGACTGCTCCCTGCAATTCTCTGTTTATCTGGTTGCCATGGCGGTGAACAGTAAACTATAAGTAGAAGTGAGGATATTAATAGCTCGGGCTTAAAGCACTAACACTACCAGAGACTGAACGAAAAAAAAAAAAAAAAACCTCAGAAAAAATTACATAAAACTCTGGAAAAGAGAGAAAGAGAGTGCTTATAATTGGGATCCTTATTAAAAAGTAGTCTGTTAATAATTTTTTCCATGCTTGTATGCGCGTGTTAGGACATTTTAATGAATTCTATTGAATCTGGTTAAATAAGTGCACCTGAAGTTTCTCTGTTTGGAACAAAAGTTAACTTATCTTTCTGTCTCATTGTACGCAGATTAAAAAAAACCCATGACCCGTGATTTTTGAATTCTTTGAGCACCGAAAGCAACAGCGCTGCAAAAGCCAGAGTGGTATTCATATGAAAAACTCGCACTCGGAAAAATAATAGATTAGAGACTATTTATTAATTGTACAGTTTCACAGTGAGAAACAATAAAGGAATATAAAAATAAACATCGACCTTGGGTTGAACAAATTGCTTTGAGAGATGATGTCTTGGAAGAAGTCTGCATGTACTGTACACAGATGGGAAGACACTGTGCTATTTACTACAGTATATACAGTACACACTGTACATACACACTGTACATACACACTGTACATACTACAGGCAAAAAGTGAGGAAACAAGCCGCCATTTAAAAAAAAAAAAAAAAAAGTTAACCAACAGAATATGAAATTTAGTATACAGGGATCCCTCACTTTTCACGGTTAATTTGGGACCAAGGTCCCCCCGTGAAAGTTGAATTCCGCAAAGTAGGATCGACTCCCCTGACTGACATATATGTACAAGTACTAGTATATGTGTATCTATCGATCTAGTTCCTGAGTCGTAGGACGACCATTGGCGACCCAACATGAAGGACAACGCCCTGGTTATTATCTTCATGGAGGTTTTTCTTGGCAGGATTAGTGCAGTGGTTTGCCATTGCCTTCTGCACAATGCGAACCTACGGGCAATTTAGAACGGCCAATTAACCTACTGTGCATGTCTTTGGATTGTGGGAGGAAACCGGAGCACCCAGAGGAAACCCATGCAAGCACGGGGAGAACATGCAAACTCCACACAGAAACGCCCAGGCCAGGAATCGAACCCAGGCCTTCTTGCTGTGAGGCGGATGTGCTAACCACTATGCCACTGTGCCGCCAGTATATGTGTATATAATATCAATAAATATATATTCAATGCTATAAATGCTTATAATAACAATTAAACAATCAAAAATAATGCATAAGATGTAAATAAAATATAAATACACACACATACAGACGCGCACGCGTGCACACTCAGATGTGCGCCTCACATAAACATATATGTAGTTTTGTTGGGAGGTTTTGGGTTGGTCAATTTTTTATTTATTTTTTTTTTTTGAATAATTGGCCTCTTTTGTGGCATTTTCCTTAAGTTTTTCCCCTCTTCTTCCTTAATTTCCTTATTTTTTCCTTCGATGAATATTTAAAAAAAAAAAAAAAAAAGCAATGCACTGAAGCCACATGAATTGAAACGCGAAGTAGCGAGGGATCCCTGTATTATGGTCGACTATAAATGCTAATCGTCTCTCTCTCTTTCGCTCTCGCTCTCTCTCTCTTTCTCTCCAGTTGGACTAATCAGTGAGAAAAAAAAAAAACATGTCAAATATGATTTATAAAGAACTTATTTATAAAATAAAAGCTTGGAATATTACACTGCCAATTTACACGATGAAACCTTATAAATGGATGTCCGGAGTCAATAAAGCAAAAAGGCGCATATGTTCTGATGAATAAAAATGCATTTAAATGTAAAATTCACTCAAATATACATTACTGTTGCAGACATATAGATCTTTTTGATCTAAGTTAATAAAAATCATTTATTTCATTATCCCCAAGGAATAAGGAATTGTTTTACATTGCTGTTGTTGCTTTCAAACCTTTGGCCTATAGTGGACCTACCAGACATCTCAGCATGGTAAAGTGGTACCGCCCACTCACGCCACTAATTTATTTACTGGGCATCAAACAATTATAGTATGAAAAAAAAAAAAAATACTGCACCTTTAAACAGGTAAATGTTTCCTTCAACAGTATTGATATAACAGAATTGAAGGTGATAGTCTGGATCATTAAAATCACATTGATTTGATTCGCCTTTTATTGATTTGTCTATTTATGTCACACATGTCTCTCTAAACATAATATCACATGAACTGCATGAGACATCATCTCCTATACATGTCCACCTTGTACACAGTTAACACTCGGACAATTCTGTTTTATGTAATAGGACACTTAGTAGAGTTACTCGCTACAATAGCAACTTCACCTCATTTTACTGGACCAGCTACTATAAGATGGAAGACTAGAGATCTAGATTATATAAGCACAGTTCTCATTTAAATAAGACACCAACATAAAGCACTCAAGTGGTTATTGGCTAACTTTAATACTAGTTGAGGTCAGTGATAACGAAGCTATTGCTTCATTTCATGCTGTTTTTTCTTCCTTTCCGCAGTAGACCAGGGTCAGAATTGTCACTCAATACATTTTGAGACTGTCACACAAAATCGAACACTATGCGCTGGATATTAAGATTTACAAATTAATGTGAAATTGGAAAAAGCTGGTAAAACCGTATGACCACACAGAGAAGTCAGCAAAAAAAATAGTACAGTAGGCCCTTGACCATTCGTGGTTCATCGCTCGCGCCCCCGCATACTCGCGGATTGGCGACAAACCCGGAAGTAACTGGCACGTGATTCAAATTTAGCCATTGGCTGAGAGCTTTTGTTTCTTCCTCCTGCTGAGTGGTTGCAGATGATGTGTACACCCTTTTTTTTCCTCCTATCAACGGTGACTGCGTGAATTGCGAAGTAAATTTTTTCGTGTGTTTTTAATGATTATTTAAGCCCTATGATGTCACTCAAACACCCTGTATCTTCTCTAGCTTCTGGTAAGGAGCCCAAGCTCTTAATTTATTCATAAATATTATCACAGTGCAAAATTAACAAGTTTTTACTTCATCATTACTACATTTTACTGCATTATTATTATACTCGTGGATTAGCTGCAAACCCGGAAGTAACTGGCACATGATTCAAATTTAGCCAATAGCTGAGAGCTTTTGTTTCTCCCTCCTGCTGATTGGTTGCAAATGATGTGTACACCCCTTTTTTTCTCCTTCGTACACAAGTTATCAACGTGACTACGTGAATTGCGAAGTAAATTTTTTAGTGTGTTTTTAATGATTATTTGAGCCCTATGATGTCACTCAAACGCCCTGCATCTTCTCTAGCTTCTGGTAAGGAGCCCAAGCGCTTAATTTATTTATAAATATTATCGCAGTGCAAAATTAAAACGTTTTTATTAATCATTACTACATTTTACTGCATTATTACTGTATTAATGAGTAAGACTGTCTATAGAATGGGTTTAGCAAGCATATTTTAGCGCGTGTAATATCATACATAGGGTTTTAAAACCGCGTCAATAACTCGCGGATTTTCTTGATCCACGGGAAGGGCCGGAACTGAACCATCGCGAAAAACGGGGGCCTACTGTAATAATGTATAGGTTTCGGCGCTGCCTAAAAGTGAAACTTGTGATGAATGTTAGGTGTCTGAGCTGGGGTTTGCTTTTCACTGTCTTTCATTCCATTAGTTGATTTCTGCTTCCATGTGTATCATCTGTCTTGTTAGTTGGTGTCCGGTTAACGGGTTCATGTTCTGTTAAGCTTCTGATTTCAGTATTTGCTCCATGAAGATTTATTTCTCTACAAGTCTGTTTGTTAGACTGTTAATTAATGTTGTGTTTTTCATTATGTGTGAGTCTGAACTTGATTTCAGTTTTGTCATTAATAAGAAATTAGCTTTTATTGGTTTTTATTTGTTTGCTTTTTTTTCAAGTGAAATCAGCTAATACATAACAGTCAATCAACATCAACTTAACAATGGAGCAGCCGGGCTCCCTAGTTCGAATTCGGTTTAATGCCATAGCCGTCCATAGCTAAGAGTCCAAGGGAGCTAATTGGTCGCGTTCTCATGGAATAGAGGGGTGGCATACGCCCCGCTCCCTGTCGCTCACAGCGATCTCCAGCCAATCATTGGCGTCTGTAAGCTCATTCACATGAGAGGGCGGGTAGTGCTTTCCCTCCGAGTGTGTTGACCGTCCCCAAATGCTCAGTTTGAAAAGAGGTGGGTGGCTAGCATTGCATGTCACGGAGGGTGTGCATGCTTTCACACCTTTCTGGTCATTGGTGGGTGTGTGATAGGGAAGGTAATACCTGATGGGTGGGGATTGGACATGACTAAATTAGGGAGAAAATGGGACCCCCCTCCCCCAACTTCCTGTGGAGGGAATAAAAGGACACCGGATACGACATGGGAAACCGTATTCCATGATTATAGTGATCCGTTCCATTTAAGTAACACTTCCAATAATGCGATTCTTTTGTATTATTTTTGTGCTTGAATCAAACCATACGGTTCAAAGGGCCTCAGAAAAGCCTAGCAGCCTAGCAGAAAAGTCATAGAAGATCCCTGTGATGCCACAGCCATCCATTGCTGGAGGTCAAGAAAGTAAAACTGAAAATGCTTTCAAGACGAGATCACTGTCGGCCCTGCCGAGAAGAATAACACTTGGCATTAATTGGGCAACAGTGACCTCATGTATGCAGAACTTGGGAGTGTTTACACTTTCCTGCAAGCTGCCCTGTGATGCTCCATAAGTATCAATCTAACAGAACGCGGAGAAGTCACATGTCTTTAAGCTGGGAAAAAAAAAAATAATAATCACATGATGAAGTTTAAAATTTAGCAAAATATATAGTTCATAATTATAAAAAAAAAAAAAAAAAAAAAGAACACCACATCTGTCTAATGAATTAAAATTATAGATCTCTTATTTTTAAAAAATACATTTCTCACTCAGATTTATATACGTAATAAAATGGCCATATTATATATAAGCTATATAATGTTAAATTATAAATAAGATATTACACTATATGGCATTGAACGTCAGTATTAAGCCGTGGATGATAATTGTGATTTACTGAAAATATACCATTACATTGCATAAACATTGGCAATACACAGCACACAGTTATTCTCGAAAATCATTGACCGCGTCCATAACTGCGTATAAAACATGACCTAAAAATAGCACGAGTATATAGAAAAGTCCTTTGGATATTTATAGGAATGTCTGGAGGGACAAAAACCATAGAAAATTCAGATGGTGTTTATGCTGAATCCTGTTGTGTGTGCATGTGCTCGGAGTAGTGAAGAATCCTACTCAGCATGATAATGCAATACTGGGCAATCTAGATGTAGATTAGATCAGACCGCGGGCTCGGATTAGCAGGGGCGCGTCCTTGTCTCCAAAACAATAGAACATTCCTAATCTATTCTCAAACATTCAATTGTACTCCAAAATAAGAAATATCATGTGTGTGTGTGTGTGTGTGTGTGTGTGTGTGTGTGTGTGTGTGTGTGTGTGAATAAATAAAGATAAATAGGGCACGTTCTTAATTCTTTCCTTTGAAATTCTTCAGCTCTATCAAATAGGCCAGCATGCCGCTTTTCTTTCATGAAAAATGATATTACAAATATAGGAGATAAACAAGCCATCTTTTGAAATCTATGATGCAATTCTATGTTCATATACTGTATGAGTGCTTGACAATTGAGGGACTCCGGCCCTCCAGCGAATGTGCAAGCTGTAATAGACCACTCCAGGACCAATGAGACCGTCTTCCACATACTTTTCTCATGCAGTATTGTGCGGATGATAATATAACGAAGCCTGTTAAATAGACAGATTTCTCTGTCTATGGCCTCATGTCTGCAAAAGTGTACAGAAGAACAATCACGTCATCTTAGAGCCTCTTCACGTAGTTTCCGGGGAAGGTTCCAAAAAACTTGCTCCTCCGGGACGTCCCTGCAAACATTGCAACATAACGTGTGAGGTGGCCTGGTTGGAAGGGATTGAAAAACAGGTTCAGATCTTATTTAGATTTACATCTTATCCTTATTTCTTTGCAGAGGAGTTGAGTAAATATTGCTTGGAGAACAGTGCCATCTTGTGGTGAAGTGTCAGTGCGTACTGTACATACTGTAGGTCAGTGGTGAACTGCAGGAAGGTAGGTCACCAGGAACAGGGATGGTTAGCACTGCTGTAGACTTACCTACAAACCAGCCGTCGTCACATTTCTCCATCACATCAACGATGTCTCCTTCTTTCAGTTCGAGCTCGTCCTCGTTGCGTGGTGTGTAATTATACAGCACCTGAAACCTGGTGGGTGAGAAATTTAAACAGTGATATTCAGTCTGGAACAAGACAATATCATATGAATTCAGATACAGGAACACTATCAAACTTTAAGCAAATGAAAAACAGAACAAAACAAAAACAGTGGGAGATCAAATAATAATAATAATAATAATAATAATAACGACAATGATAATAATTAAAAATGATAATAATAATTATAATAATAATAAGCATAATAATAATAATAATAATAACTACAA
>CM045733.1:61150000-61225000 GCA_024760905.1 Plotosus lineatus | reverse complement strand
TGTTGATATTATTTGATATATTTGATATTATTTTACAATGTTATGTTTATAATAATTGATTTAGGGGTGTTTTATGAGATACGGTAATGGTATTTATGGATGTATACAGTATGAGCGTCATACGTCACACGTCATACGTCACTGTAACAACTTACTTTCACTTTCAACTTACGTTCGGCTGTCCGGAACCAATTAAATACGTAAGTCGGGGAGCGTCTGTAATTAACTCTGAACATTTTTTGTAACTACCTGAGATCACTTTGATGACTTGCACTGAATTGAATCAGCCAGGGATGCATAGTCCGGACAGTAGCTGCTGACAGCCAGCGTCAAGCACACTTCCAAACGCACCTCGAAAATGACATCGTGGAAATAAAAGTCCGCCTCCCATTCCGTACGAAAGTGATACTTTGTCTTCTTTGCTTCAGCATCCATACTCATGTTTGATATGCTTTCTTTACTTTAAGAAAAAAAACAAGCGCTTATAATAGGAGGGAACTCGCTGACTAGCTTGTTTTGCTGTCCTTCGTGCCGTTGTTTGCACATGCGCGGTGAGCTGAAGGTCAGAAAAATACGTCTATACGTCTATTTTTTTAACGCCATGTTATTTACCAATATTACCTTCGAGATCGACTGGTAGCTCGCGATCGCCGTATTGAGCACCTCTGAACTACAGGGATCCCTCGCTACTTTGTGCCTCGATTCATCATGTGTGTGTGTTTTTTTTTTAAATATTTTTAAATATTCATCGAATTAAAAAATAAGGAAATTAAGGAAGAATAGGGGAAAAGGTTAAGGAAAATGCAGCAAAAACGAGGCCAATTATACAAAAAAAAAACAAAAAAACCCCAAACAAACAAAAACAAAAAACAACCCGAAACCTCCCATCAAAACTAGTTACATTTTAAAGTGAGGTGTGCGTTTGTGTGTGTGTGTCTGTGCGTGTGTATTTACATTTTATTTACATCTTACTCATTATTTTTGAATGTTTAATTGTTATTATAAGCATTTGTAGCATTTTTGTTTGTTGACTATGTATTTATTTATATTATGTACACATATACATGTGTCGGGGTGGGGGTGGGGTGGGGTGGGGTGGGGTGGGGGGGGTGTCGATCCTACTTCGTGGAATTCAGCGGTTGCGGTCCAAATTAACCGCAGAAAGTGAGCGATCCCTGTACACATATAATCTGCATCGGCCATTGAAAAAAATCAATATAGATACCTACATAGGCTTCTCTAAATGGAAGTAAGTTTCCCAGTGTAAATACTCACATCACTTTTGTACTCACAACCATCTCCGGTATTTGTCCATCTTATTCTATGCTACGCTCTATGGCCAGGTTACTGGCTTGATAGTAGACACTACTTCAAGGCGCATTTCTGTAAAGTTAATAAAGGGACACCAAAGCAAGCTGAACCCAGAATGAAACTGATACTATGTGGAATTGTTTCCGTGATACGCTCTAAACACGATAAATACGTGAACTCGGATACGATACGACCCTTCAGGATTTGTTGGTGCCTGGGATACGGACACAAAAAGGACAGGATAAGTTATTGCATCAAATCTTTTTTACCTTGAATTTGGGGGAGCGGACCCGTTTGGAGGAAGGTGGAGGGGAGTGAGACACCCTAGGAAGTGGAGGGGTGGAGAGGGGAGAAGGGGAGGAGAACTTGAGAGATGCTGGGGGCATGGAACTCAGAGGTTTTGAAGAGACAGGGGATGATGGACACATTGGAGGACATTGTGTAAATTCGGCCTGCTGACAGGAAGAAATCATGAACTTAGATTCAGTAAAAAATGAACAAACTTTGTGTCTTGCAATCCCTGAGAAGTCTGTTCATCGTGTAAGCTTTGGTTAGGCAAAAATACCTTCTACTGTTAGTAGTATAGAGACGCTAATGAAATCAAACAATGTTCTGACATCTCACTACAAACCAGATGAACTGGAGTGAAGGTATTTGATGACTGGGGGTCTGAATACATCCTGCTGTCTTCAGTTGGATCCTCCTCTATAAAAAGTTTAGGGAGATCCTCTGAACCAATCAGTTCTTGCCTATGAAGCTCTGCTGTGAAACTCTGCTCTGTTTCCAAGATGGCGTGCTTTTCCCGACTGGCCTGGATGATGGATACAAGCTCCTCACACACATCCTCCTCAGTTTCACTGGAGGACATGGGGAACTTGGAGGATGTGGGCAGTTCATCAGGCTCAAACACAACCAGGTCAACTGGGCAGGAGGATCTCGGGGAATCCAACTTATCGAAGCCACAACTATCGGGAAAATGTTGCTGTTTCTCAAGCAGACCAGGCGTGAGGTTTGTGTTCATCTCGATTACGCTGCCACACTTAGGGCTGGAGTCAAAAGTGGGGGAGATGGGAGACGGGGTAAAGGATGCTGAAGTGAGGTAGGCATGAGGTGAAGGACTCGGTTCAGGTGACAGGTATGATTTCGGGGAGTTGATGGGAACAAAGTGGCCCTCTTTGACTATTGGGGTGAGGGTGCAGGGAGAAAGGGAAGGGAAAGGGCCCAGGGTATAGGCAGCAGGTGAGTCTTGCCTTTCATAATCTAGTTGAAAATTAGGGGGTAATGGGGGTGGTGTAGGGGCAGGAGTGCCTGAGGGAGAAAGACCGAGGGTGAGGGCAAGCCACTCGTCAGTCACTGCCTGCAAATGAGCTGCTCTGTGAGAGCCGAGGGCGGGTGAGGTGTACTGGCGGGACGTGGATGAGGGACAGTAGGTCATGAGGCGTGCAGATGACGGCTTAGAAAAAAAAAAGAGACAAAGAAAGAGAGATGTGAAAGCACAGAAAGAAAAAGTAGCAGGAAGGTAAAAGCAAAGGATTGAGAGATGAAACAGCATGCCATTATATTTTGAGAACAACATGGATTCACAGGAGAATAAAGAGACTCAGCATCCCAGATGAGCTCTCCTGGTCCTGTGATGATTATTGCAGTATTTACATTACGTCATTATTAATAAACCATGGGGCGTTTTGGTATTCGGGTTTCAAAGACCAACAGTTTCTCCCTCTCAGTGAGAATTACCCTCTGGCTATAGTGTCATTCATCCATTCATCCATTCTCTTTCTGAACCGCTTAATCCTAATTAGCGCTCCAGGGAGGCTGGCAGACATCTTAGCCAACATTGGGTGAGGGCAGAGTACACCCTGGACAGCTCACTGGCCATCGCAGGGTGGAAACACACTGACGGATATGCAGCTACTCATTGTCGAAAGTCAGCAATAGTTCTTTTACATGAACCTCACACCAAAGACAGTGAGAGACATGGCCGGTCTGTGATAACCCAGTTAGCTGCACTGCGGGGACAGTGGCGACCTTGTGGAGAGTGGGACTCGAACCCCCAACCTTAGGATCAGTGATCCAGCACTTTATCACCAGGCCACCACTGCCACCATACAACATAGTGCACTGTTTTTTTTTTTTTAATTTTTTTTTTTTTTTTTTTTTTTTTTTTTTTTGGTGTTGTTCTTGTTTTGTCTCAAAATATAGCTAAGATACAAGGCTTTGAGTTTATTTTTGGGGAAGTCATATTCAACTACTTTCACTATTCCACTCGAACAACTTTTCTTTGTTGGTCAGATCGTCAAAAATCATACAAACGTTCCCCTCTGAACACGTGTTGTTCCTTCTTCATGAAATCAACATGCCACCGGAGTGTTTTTATCATCCTCCATTAGAGGGCAGCAGCTCATCTTAGCAGTTTTTACTTTTTTAAAAAAAAAATCTCAATGTTTTAACTTATCCTAAGTTCCCACTAACCCCAGTCTCCCCCTACTGTGCCAGCATACTGGATGAAACTGGAGTACCCACAGGAAACGCACACAAGCACAGGGAGAACATTCAAACTCTACACAGAAACATTCTTGCCGAGCCAGAGACTTGAACCAAAGACATTTTTTTTTTTTTTTGCCTAATTCCGACGTGCTAACGACTCCACCACTGTGCCTCTATTTTTTTTTTTTTTAATTTCCCAGTAAAATGTAATCACTACCAATCATTCACTCTTCTCTCTGGATAAAAATACAGCAATCCCACGCTATTTCGCGCTTCAGTTCCTGTGGCTTCAGTGGGTTTTTCAAAAAATATTCATTGAAAAATTAAAAAAAATAAGAAATTAAGGAAAAATGGGGAAAAGTTAAGGAAAATGCCGTAAAACAAGGCCAGTTATGCAAAAAAAAAAAAAAAAAAAAACCCAAAACCCCACAACATAACTACTTAAAATTTTTATGTGAGGTGCACATCTGAGTGTGTGCGCGCGCATCTGTGTGTGTGTGTGTGTGTGTGTGTCTGTGTGTGTATGTGTGTGGGGGTGTGTGTGTGTGGGGGGTGCGCGTCTGTATGTGTGTGTATTTATATCTTATGCATTATTTTTGAATATTTAATTGCTATTAGAGGGGCAGTGGTGGTCTAGTGGTATAGGGCGCTGGATCGCTGATCCAAAGGTTGGGGGTTCGAGTCCCACTCTCCACAAGGTTGTCACTGTACCCCCCCAGTGCAGCTAACTGGGTTATCAAAGGCGGGCCATGTCTCTCACTGTCTATGGTGGGAGGCATGTAAAAGAACCATTGCTGACTTTCGTAAAGAGTAGCTGCAAAGTCGTCAGCATGTTTCTGTCCCTTGCTAAAAAGGGTTGTGACAGGAAGGGCATCCGACGTAAAAACCTCTGCCGAATCAAACGTGCGAATCAGATGATTCGCTGTGGCGACTCCCGAGTAAAAAGGAAAAAGCCGAAAGGAAGACAGACAAATGTCTGCTATTAATTGCTATTAGAAACATTTATAGCGTTGAATATGTATTTATTGATATTATATACACATATATGTATGTATTTGTCAGTCAGGAGGGTCAGTCCTACTTCGCGAAAATTCAGCGTTTGTAGAGGGTCTCGGTCCCCATTAACCACGAAGCGTGAGGGTTCACTGTAAACCTTCTTTTTAAAGAAACCCTTTTTAAAATAAACCATTTCTCATCAAAGACTGTCTTTTTAAGCGTACAAATGCACAAAGCACAACTGTTTACAGCTCTGGCGCTCCAGACAGTTCCTATGATACCATCACATGACAGGTTACTTGTTTTAAGTCGTAAGACTGTCAAAAGCCACTCGATGGTTAGACTTTTCTATTCCTTATCAGTGGGGCTCTGCCGAACTTCGCCACCCAAATATGATACTGTATACTCAGACTCCGTAGTCCCCACTGGTGAAGAATGTGTATGCGATGTCGCATCTTCCAGCTCTCTTTGGAAACAGCCCACTTCAGGACACAGCAACCCAATCAGTCGTAAACATACATAAGTAATCATTGACTTTTACAGCACGTATGTAGCCTAAGTTAATGATTAATAATAATAATAATAATAATAATAATAATAATAATACAGTGGTACCTCACCTTATGAAATTAATCCGTTCCAGAGCCTTTTTCTTAACCTGGATTTTTCGTAAATTGAACCGCATTTTACATGTAAAACGGGTGATTCGTTCCAAGGCCCCCAATACTACCCCCTGAACCGTTTAAAAATTATAAAAAGTATTTATATCCTCATCCTCCTCGTCCTTTCGTTGTTGGTCCAAATTTCCACACCAATCTGCTTTGGTCAGTTTGGCCATATTCATTTGCGATATCAGTCAACCACATGCCACGAGCCTGCTTCTTCTTTTCCCTTGCACTGGAAATCAAATGTGTGTGTGTGTGTGTGTGTGCGTGTGCGCGCACGTGTGTGTGCGTGTGTGTGTGTGTGTGTGTGTGTGTGTGTGTGTTTGCGCGCGAGTGTGTTGACCATGTCTTCTTAGCAGAGTTATAATCTGACAAATGTTTACGGAAGGTTAAAAGCCTGAATCAAAAAATAAAGCAATGAGCACACTCAAAAAGCTCATGAAACAACAATAACTCTGTCTTTTACACGAAAAGCATTATGGGATATGCAGCTCCATAATAGCCAATGGGAGGGAGCTGCATCATCCCTCCGAGCCAATGGGAGGCCGGCGGGGCGGGATGTTGGAAAATAGTCAATGGGAAAGCAGCTCGTGCATTTTTTGAATGGCGTGTTTTAATGTTTGAATGGCGTTCGGCGCATTTCGTAAGGAGAACTTGTTTCGTATACAGAGACAAAAAATTTTGGAAAATGTTTTTCGTAACCTGGATTTTTCGTTTGCTGGGACTATTGTAAGGTGAGGTACCACTGTATATATGTGTCATGCTAGGAGCTGTGAACAGACGGTTAGGTGTCTACCACGTCGAGCTTCAGACAATATTACAATCCAAATGCACGTATAACATTTAAGACAGAGGCAGTCTGCAGGGCTGCTTTAATGACGTATTTTGTGCTCAGTCAATATATGTCCCATAAATCCATGGCATATATACGTACCACAATTAATTTACTTCATGGTAGATTCCTACTTTTGTCACAATGTTTTGTCATTTGAATGAAAACAATCACCGCTGCACACTTGCCTGAACATTAATTATAAGAAGACTATAGATTGTTTACTTCTCTTATATAAAATGCCCGCAATCACAGATCATTCTTCTGAATGTTCCCACACCTTGACCAGTATCTCAGACACTTACCCTGCTGCGCATTTGGTCTTTTGAAGAACTATGCGCGACTCCTGGTGACTGCCTAGGACTTTTCACTGGAGATTTCTTGATGATCTCCACGTAGGACACTGGAAATATTCCCTGTTTGTTTGTCCCAGGGATCTTTCCTGCAAACCAGTTCTGGTCCACTTGGCGCAGCAGTATAACCCGTTCACCCTGGAAGCGATCAAAGCAAGGTTCACGGAAGACTGTGTCCACACTCACAAACAAAACAATGTGAATAAAAATGAGAGAATTTCAAAATTGAAAAAGAAAATCTACAACGATGCTATAAAAAAGAGACACTGGCAAACTCTCAAATTATTCACCATTTTTCCGCACTTCATAAAAGACCATTATTTGGATTAAGTACAAGACTTTCCACTGGGTCCTATCAGTTAATTTTATTCAATTTAATGCGGCGATGAGATGTTATAGCAAGGCCATGGATTCATAAAATGTGTGGGATGTGGTGTATTTCATTCATTTTCTGAACCACTTAATTCGAATTAGGGTCACAGGGAGGCTGGTGCGCATCTCAGCCGAGTCTGGACGAGGGCATAGTACATCCTGGATAGCTTGCCAGGCCATTGCAGGGCAGAAACATGCTGACAGCTATGCAGCTCCTCTTCACGAAAGGCAGCAGTGGTTCTTTTACATGAACCTCCCACCACAGACAGTGAGAGACGTAGTCGGCCTTTGAGAACCCAGTTAGCTGCACTGGAGGGACAGTGACAACCTGGTGACAGTGGGGCTTGAACCCCCAACCATGGGATTGGTAATCCAGCACCGTACCACCAGGCCACCACTGCCCCTGTGGTGTATTTGTTTCATATTTCTTTTTGTTTATTATTTTAAATTCTTGAATTTCATGAATAATAACAGTGCTGTAGAAAATTTGATGTGATCCTAAAATGTCCACAGCTTAATAATTATTTAACCAAGCACTCATCTATCAGTCAGTCATTCATTTTCTGTAACCGCTTAATCCTAATAAGGGTCGCGGGGAGGCTCTCGCCCATCCCAACCGACTCCAGGCGATGGCAGAGTACACCCTGAACAACTGAAAACATTCTCATAGGATTAAAAGCTATAGATTTAACCTCCTGGCAGATACAATCAGGTTAGTATCTTCAAGTTCAAAGACAGACTTCTCAGTAACGAGATGCAAACAGCGTCACATGCTACAGTCCCTGAGCCTTGCCTTTCTTAAGGAAAGCTCCACATTAGTGTCAGCGCTGAAGCTGTAGCGGGCCACGGCTTCCCCAATCTCTGTACTCTGGGCTGGAGGAGGAGGCCTTGCAGGCTGATGTCTGTCTGATAGAGAGATTTTCTGATGATAGAAAGACACACAACGATATCACGTGAAGTCGAACATGTTTGTCAGCATGCACACGTTAAAGTTACACAGGCGCATCACAAACCTCCACGTAAGTGATAGGGAAGATGCCCACTTTCCCATGATGCTCTCCTTCAAACCAGTTATTATCTATCTGCCGTATGATGTGCACAATCTCTCCTTTATTGAATGAAAGCTCTCTGCACAGGTTATTTAAGAAAAACAAAACATTTATGATGGAGGATGAGTAAACCGTGCACAATGATTGTAAAATAATTATAACTTGAAAAAACTTGAATTTGTGTAAAACATTTTTTGAACATTTCTTACTTTGTTGTGAGCGCCTTGAAATCATATATTGCTCTGGCTGGCACTTTCTGTATAATAATAATAATAATAATTAAAAAAAAAAACACACACAGGGATTAATGCAATAGATATCAACATACAATTCCTGTACTGGGTGGCAAGGTGGCGTAGTGCTTAGCACATCTTCCTCACAGCAAGAAGGTCCTGGGTTCGATTTCCAGCTCGGGCGCTTCTGTGTGAGGCTTGCACATTTTCCCTGTGCTTGCGTGGGTTTACTCCAGGCACTCGGGTTTCCCTCCCACAGTATAAAAACTTACACAGTAGGCTAATCGGCTGTTCCAAATCTCCCCTAGGTGTGGATGTGAGCGTGAATGATTGTTGGCCCTGTGATGGTCTGGTGAGCTGTCCAGGGTGTACCCTGCCCTTGCCCCGAGTTGGCTAAGATGAGTGCTAGTCTCCCCATCACCTTAATTATGATTAAGTGGCTTATAGAATGAATGAATGAATTCCTGTAATAGGTACGGTGGCATCTCGATTAGCACATTCACCTCAAGCAAGAAGGTCTTGGTTCTCTGTGGAGTTTACATGTTCTTCTCGTGTTTACGTGGGTTTGTTCCGGGTATTCTTCTTTTTTTTTTTTCCCTCCCACATTCCAAAATCGTGCACTTGCAGCTTATTGGCTGTTTCAGATTGTGAGTGTAGGTGTGAATGATTGTATGTGTGTTTGCCCGATGATGACGTTTCTCAGTGTTGGCTGAGACAGGCGACAGCCTCCTTGTGCCCTTAGTAGGATTAAGTTGTTCGGCAAATGAGAGATGTGAAGTGATCCCATGATTTAAGAATACAAGTCATGTCTTCAAGAGTATGTTTATTATTTTCACTGCAATTATTGAATAATATACAAACCGGATTCCAAAAAAATTGGACTATACAACACTATACAAATTGTGAATAAAAATTGAATGCAATCATGTGGACGTGCCAAATTTCAATATTTTATTCCGAATAGAACATAGATGACGGGTGAAAAGTTTAAACTGAGAAAATGTATCATTTTAAGGGACTGAGTATGAAAAGAGCTTCTCAGAGTGGCAGTGTCTCTCAGAAGTCAAGATGGGTACAGGATCACCAATTCCCCCAATGTTGCGCAGAAAGACCCAACTTTCTTGGAATCTGGTTTATACTTAAAATGGCTATGGATAGTAAAGTCAGTCTTCTGTACGATATGTGCAGAGTGCTCTAAAAATGTTCGACGAAGAGGCCATGAAAGATAATGAAATTACACACCTTGACATGAGAAGAAATTAAAGTAGACAGCACTTCCAAAATAAAGTCAATATGTCTTGTCACCCTATTACGTAACATGTTACTTTCTTTACTGACATACAAATATTTTTGGACAGTGTGCACTATTCTTAGTCCATCACAAGACCAAACCTTGGGGCAAATTGGAACAGCCAATTTAGCCTACTGTGCATGTCAATGGACTGTGTGTGACGAAGAAACCCATGCAAACATGTGGACAGTATACAAACTTCACACAGAAACGCCCGGGACTAGAAAGCAGCACCTTCTTGTTACGGAGCAGTTGTGCTAATCTCATATTTTAGTTCATATTTATACAGGAATATGGAAAATCCTACTTACTATTGAACGCTTTTTTAAAAATAGCTGTGGTGACACTCACCTCTCTTACTTCAGGAGTAGGCCTTCTGCTCTGAGGAGTTTGTCGGCCTACATCAGGATAGGAATAATCTCTGGATGGTTCTTGATCTACAAAAAAAAAAAGAGAAGAAAACATAAATAAATAAAAAGGAAAAATTCAATAAATCCAGACATAATATCAAGTACATTTCAATGTAGAATGTATGGACCGGTGAGGTTATGGTGTTTCTATTCAGAACACAAACAAAACAACATAACATATTAATTAAAAGAAATTAATTCACCAATACACAATCAACAAAAACCACAATAAATATACACACAAAACTGATCTTCCTATAAAAAAAAAAAAAATACTGCAATTTCTCCAGTGTATCGTACTAGTCAACTGAAAACAGATCCCCAATATGGAACAAATGTGTTTGTGGGAGTCACACATGGCTAGGATTTCTCAATGCCAATTGCTTGCATGGCTGTTTGCTCAGGGTGGGGGGAGGATGGGGGGGGGGGGGGCATTGAAAAGCTTGCCAATGTAAACAAGATACAACCACATGCTTTCCATAAGACATAAACCAATCACAGCTCAGCTATACAGGGGTCAGTTCGCAGACAGGAGTCTAGACTGCAACCTTTATATACTAGTACAGCAGGACCACTGAAAATATATTGTTAATACTGCCACCCGAAGAAGCAATATATCTCACAGAAATCATGGTTGAATGGGACGTCTGATGAAGAATGACAAAGCACACATACAAAACGTCTACAAAACATATACACAAAAACATATAGATTGTTTGAGTGCAAAGCATGGAGAGTGGTTGGAGGAATGACATCCCAAACACAAAACAGAATATGGGAACATGGGGATTGATCAGTAGAATCCACCTTGAGAGCATTTTGGAGCATTATGGTCCTTCTGGTTGTTGTCTGTGTGGTAGCAGGAGGCGTTGCAGACCCGATGGGAGTACTCTGGTTGGTGC
Source organism: Plotosus lineatus (assembly GCA_024760905.1). NCBI lineage: Eukaryota > Metazoa > Chordata > Actinopteri > Siluriformes > Plotosidae > Plotosus > Plotosus lineatus. The sequence goes on along the minus strand of CM045733.1, from coordinate 61,214,099 downwards.
GGGATGTACATGCCATCAGTAGAACCATGGCAAAGAGAAAGCTCGGTTGAACTTGGCTGGTCCAGAGCCTGAAGAGAGGACCTCTGCTCAGGAACTTCAGGTAGCATCTCTGCTAGGAGCCTGTGGAGGATGCTGTTTTCTTGCGTCCTGCTGTTGTGTTTTTCAGTGCAAATGTGTTCATAGATGTCCTGCAGGGCTGAATCAAGAGCTCTGTACATGCACCGCTTGGATTTTGCTATGTGAGAGTTCTTTCTGCGAAAAGGCACTGGGCTGACCAGGAAGGCCAGTTTGCTGAGACCAACGTCAGACTCCTCCAAATGCAGCCGATGATGTTGGTCTTTCTTGGCCCTTTCATGTTTGATCAGGGTGGTGAATCGTGTGAAGGAGGCTGGGCACATGCCTTTACAGGAGCTCAACAGCTGCCTATTGTAGTGATGATGATGATGGCCTGATCCACAGAAGCTCTCAGAAGATGTGAAAGAACAGTGGTCAAAGTCATTCTCACTACAGTAAGATGAGCCTTCAGTCTGCATTAAGTCAGCGACATCGGATAGGAGAGCATCGGGGTCACTGTCTGAAAAGTCCTGCTGGACAGGAGGGCATCTTATGTGGTTGTTGGCCACTTGGATGTGGATTGGCACTTTAGCATGAATCGTATGATACTGTGGTTGTCCTCCTGGCAAACTCCTGGCTTGGGGCTCTTCATCCAGCAAAGACTCAATGGAGCAGCTGCGATTTTTATTGGTTATCCTCCTTGGGGTACCCGTGTTTTGGAAATCACTCTCAAGGTTTGGCATGGATTTGGATTTCTGGATTAAATTTTCAAATTCGGAGATCCTGTTGTGCACCATATCAAGCGGTATCTCATTGCTGGAACTATTGTTGCTAAAGCAATTACTTTTACATCGCTCACTCTCATAATTCTGAATCCTGCTTTTGACAGAGCAAACATGTGAATTGCTAAGATCTTGCCGGTTGATGTGGTGCATTTTCTTATACAATGTGAGGAAAGCTGGTGTAGTGTGGGCAGAGCAGTGTTGACTGGGCTCTTTCTTCTCTCCAGAACTCTTGTGGAGAACCACATTCTCTTCTCCGTTCTGCATTTCCAAAACAATGTTTTTTGGCCCTTTTCTTATTCCGTTATCCTGACTCTCCAAGAGGAGACCATCAGAGCTCCAGGATCTGGGTTTAGAAGATATCTCCAGGATCTCCTGGTCCGATTTCAAGCCATTATGTAAGTCTTCTGAGGCAGACAGAAGGATTGTGCCTTCACTTTGGTTGTCATTTTGATATTTGAGGACGGAGACATGGGAGGTATCACTGTTTGTATTTTGGATGGATAAGACTTGATTTTGGTCATTATTTCCATACGAGTCCACGACTTCAATTGAGGTATCATGACTTGAATTTTGACCATTTAAATGTGCTGAGTGCAGTGCGCTAATATCCCCACCTTTATAAATCCACCAAGAGCAGCATGACAAGAAAAAGACACAAGAATACCTCATCACTTTATCAGGTGCTTGATGCCACGTTTATCAAAACTTACTTAAAAATACATAACTGAAATAGTGAGAACTGTAATACATATATATATATATATATATATATATATATATATATATATATATATATATATATATAAATTCATTTTATGAACCAATTAATACTCATTAAGGTCAGAGGGAGGCTGATGTCCATCTCAACAGAGTACACCCTGGACAGCTCACCAGGCCATCGCAGGGCAGAAACATGCTGATGGCTATGCAGCTACTCCTGATGAAAGACAGCTATGGTTCTTTTACATGATCCTCTCAACATAGACAGTGAGAGACATGGCCGGCCTTTGATAACCCAGTTAGCTGCACCATGGGGACAGTGACAACCTGCTGACAGTGGGGCTTGAACCCCCAACCTCAGAATCAGTGATCCAGGCCATATATACATACACATATATAGTAGGCCCTTGACATTCGCGGGGGTACGGTTTCGGGCCTTTCTGCGAATCGAGATAATCCATGAGTTCTGTACGCGGAAGTAAAACCCCATATATGACGTCACATGTGCAAATGAGCAGCTGGCAGTAAAACACTATGTATCTATTACATGTGCTAAAATATGCTTCTAAAACACATTTTATAGACACTCTTACTCATTAATACAGTATTAATGTAGTAAAATATAGTCATGATTAAGAAAAACTTTGTTGTTTTGCACTATGCTCGTCTATGATTGGTCGACCCTACTACAGCTATGAGCAGCTTCAGCTTCGGGCAACTAAGCACGCAACAACTCCTATCGTGAGCTGCTATGCTATGCGATGCTATCATTAAGCCCAGGAGGAGTTCTCAGATTCTCCGGCACTTGGTTAGCACTTCCGGCCATACGGCTTTAAAATGTTCAGTCCCTGCGAAACAAGATGGACGAGCTTCATGCTCAGATTGCAGCGCAGAGGGATCTACAGGACTGTGTACTCTCCGCGAGCCATGTTTCATAGAAACACAGTCCTGTTGATCCATTTGCACTGCTATGCTATGCTATCATTATGCTATGCTATCATTAAGGCCAGTGTACAACTTCAATGTAAAAGGACATGAAGAGTACTGTAATAAAGTTTATCCTTTTGGCATCGTTTGTTAAACATGCTACAGACCATAAAATCTCATGCATAAACATGAACTTAGGTACTGTACTGGAATAATAATTGAAAAAGATTTTAATACAACAGTTCAGAGAAAACCATTGTTTCTCAGGAGAAAGTCTTATTTCTTCAGAAGAGACATCCAGCGTTTTCTATCACTTAGCCAGAGAAGATGCACAGCGTTTGAGTGGTATCATAGAGCTTAACTGGTAATTAAAACACACACAAAAAAGAGGCCCATTGACAACTTGTGCGCGAATGAGGAAAAAGGGGCGGGACATCAGCTCAACCAATCAGGAGAAAGGAGGGCATTTGAATCACGTGCTGGTTGCTCGGCAGTCAGCGAATACTCAAACCGTGGCTGCAAAACCGCGAATAGTCAAGGGCCTATTGGCTGGAAGGCTGGTGCTCATCTCAGCTGACTCCGGCTCCGGGTGAGGGCAGAGTACACCCTGAACGGCTCGCCATGTCATTGTTCGGCAGAAACATCCCGATGGCTATACAGCAACTCTTGACGAAAGTCAGCAATAGTTCTTTTATAGCCTCTTACTACCAGGTGATCACTGCCCTTATATTACATATATTTATATATAACTCTGATGAATTCAATCTGAGCAGTTTTTTCTACAGTTCTTCTGGCGTGATGCAAAAATAAAAAGATTTTTCCTCAGAATGACTGTGGTGTTTACCTTTTGACCTGGACAAGGAGGAAGTGGAAGTGGTGTTTAAGAGCTTTCTCTGAGTACTTCCAGTCCTGGTTGGTTCAGGAATATGAGCAGCATAAACGCCTGATTGTTTTCCAAAGCTCTGGGTGGAGCTTACTGAGCTCTGGGGCCGGGACTGGGTGGATGTGGGCTCTGACTTCCTTCTTGTCCTGTTATCACTGGCAGAACCAAAAATAGTAAGGGGAAAGGTCATATATTTCAAATAAGTTGGTTTTCACATGATAGAAAGAGACATCAGAGATGTAAAGGTTTTCTGTAGTCTTCTCGTTTCTTTCTTGATTTTTTTTTTTGCAGGGCTTGTAAACGGTAGAATTCCCACATTTCATCTAAATATATAGAACTGTAATAATACAATTTCAATACAAGATCAGTTGCTTACTCTGGTACGTTTTCCTTAGATTACAATGACAAATTAGGGCCACAGTATGAGTAAAATAATGCTGTTATTTCAAGAATAAAGTCAAAATACATGTGGAAAAAAAGTACCGTAATTTCTGGAGTATTGAGCGCACCTGAATATAAGAGGCACCAACTAAATTTAAAAGAAAAAGAATTTGTACATTTATAGGCCGCACCTTTTTTATAATCCCCAGGTGTATGTCTCGCTCTTGGGCGGTGGTGGTAAAGGGCGCTGAATCGCTGATCCTAAGGTTGGGGGTTCGAGTCCCACGCTCCACAAGGTTGTCACTGTCCCCACAGTGCAGCTAACTGGGTGATCAAAGGCGGGCCATGTCTCTCACTGTCTATGGTGAGAGGCATGTAAAAGAACCATTGCTAACTTTCGTAATGAGTAGCTGCATAGCCGTCAGTTTCTGTTCACTATGTTTCAGTTCATAGTGTTTCTGTCCCTTGCTAAAGAGTTATGTCAGGAAGCACAGCCGACGTAAAAAACCTCTGCCAAATAAGATGATCCACTGTGGCGACCCCTGAGAAAAAAGGAAAAAGCTGAAAGGAAAAGAAGAAGAGTGTGTCTAGCTCTTGTGCTTCCTGCTAGAGCACCCCCTGGAGGCCGTTAGCCCGTAAAAAAAATCTATAGATGAGCTGCATCATTTTTAAAGCCGCAGGGTTCAAAGAGTGTAAAAAAAAGTCGCGGTTTCTTCTTCTTCTTTTCCTTTCGGCTGTTCCCTCCAGGGGTCGCCACAGCAAATCATCCGCCTCCATCTCACTCTGTCCTCTGCATCTTCTTCTCTTACTCCAACGACCTTCATGTCTTTCTTCACCACGTCCATAAATCTCTTCTTTGGTCGGTTTACAGTCCGGAAATTACGTTATATTGGAAGTGAATATATCCAACCGAACAGACAAGGCGAGGCATAGGGTATGTCCTGATACTTATGATAACGAATTGCTGAATTTTCAAGCAGGCAGCAAGCTGCTCTTCTGATTTGTTCTGTTCGCGTGTACGTCGATGATATTTATTCTTAGAATTGTGCAACCTTTCCCCCCCTCTAATATTATGGGTTAATTTTTGTCACATTATGGGATTATTCGCATCACATCTTGACTTTATAATAAGAACAATATTACTTTATTTTCATAATATTAGTTCACGACTTTATCCTCGTAACAGTATTACTTCCCTGCCTCCGTGTAGCCATAATAGCCTGATGCATTAGATGAACCTTAAAGTAATAATTTCTTAAATTCTAATGAGAACTTTTCTATTTCTACTTTCTGGAACAAATATTTCTTATTTGTTCAGCCACTGCAATTAAAACGTATGCAATACTGACTATATCAAGTGGAGAGCAAAGCATTATGGTAAGAACTTTTCTTTCATTCCTCCAAACATAGAGAAATGCCTCGAGGAGAACAATACGATACCAGATAACACCCTGCTTCAAGATTAATGCTGGGATGAAATCAGAAGTTCTTCTTCTTTTCCTTTCGGCTGTTCCCTTCAGGGGTCGCCACAGCAAATCATCTGCCTCCATCTCACCCTGTCCTCTGCATCTTCTACTCTTACTCCAACTACCTTCCTGTCCTCCTTCACCACATCCATAAATCTTCTCTTTGGTCTTCCTCTAGGCCTTCAGCCTGGTAGTTCCAACCTCAGCATGCTACTACCAGTATACTCACTATCCCTCCTCTGTACATGTCCAAACCATGTCAGTCTAGCCTCTCTAACTTTGTCTCCAAAACCTCTTACATGTGCTGTCCCTCTGATGTACTCATTCCTGATCCTGTCCATCCTTGTTACTTCCAAAGAGAACCTCAACATTTTCATCTCTGCTACTTCCAGCTCTGCCTCCTGTCTTTTCCTCAGCGCCACTGTTTCTAAACCATACAACATCGCTGGCCTCAACACCGTCTTGTACACTTTTCCTTTCATTCTTGATGAAATCAGAACCAAATGTGGGATATTATTAAAAATATACATGTGTGTGTACTTTTTTTAATACAAAAACACATATAAAACATTCATTTTCTGAACTGTTTAATCCTAATTGGGATCGTGGGGAGGCTGGCGCCCATCCCAGCCGACTCCAGAGTACACCCTGGACAACTCACCAGGCCATCGCAGGGCAGAAACACGCTAATGGCTATGCAGCTACTCTTGTTGAAAGTCACCAATGGTTCTTTTACATGAACCTCCCACCATAGACAGTAAGAGACATGGTCGACCTTTGATAACGCAGTTAGCGGCACTGGAGGGACAGTGACAACCCCTGCTGAGAGTGGGGCTTGAACCCCCAACCTTAGGATCAGTGATCCAGCACCTTTACCACCAGGCCACCACTTCCCCATACAAAACACTTTAAAAGAAAATTGTGAGGAAATGATAATCCACATGGCCCCAAAAGCGATTATTCTCATCCAGTATTTCGAGGTGGACAGTGAGGACAGGCTGCGGCCAGGTTAGAGGAGCTGGTTCAATGACACTAATTAAATCCCTCCTGACAGTCTACAAGAAAAAAACTTTTTTCATCTACCCTACTCTGTCGGATCTATTACAGCGACTATCACAGTTATGCAATTCCTCTTCATCAGGGAAAGACATATTTCGAATCCTGCTTCATTCTTCATATTGCTTGAATGTGAATACAGTGGTACCTCACTTTACGATAATCCCAGCAAACGAAAAATCCAGGTTCCGAAAAACATTTTCCAAAATATTTTGTCTCTGTATACGAAACAAGTTCTCCTTACGAAACAAGCCAAACACGCCATTCAAACATTCAAACAATGCACGAGCTGCTTTTCCATTGACTATCTTCCAACACCCCTCCCCGCTGGCCTCCCATTGGCTAGGAGGGATGACGCAGCTCCGTCCCATTGGCTCTCTCCCAACATCCCACCTCGCTGGCCTCCCATTGGCTAAGAGGGATGACGCAGCTCCCTCCCATTGGCTATTATGCAGTTGCATCTCCCATGATGCTTTTCTTGTAAAGGACAGAGTTACTGTTTTTTAACTGAGGCTTTTAACCTTCCATAAACATTTGTAAGACATGGTCAACACATGCGCGTACACACACACACACACACACACACACACACACACACACACACACACACACACACACGTGTGTGTGATTTCCGGTGCGAGTGAAAAGAGAATGCGGGCTCGTGATATCGCAAAGGAATATGGCCAAACCCTTCTACCATCGGTACGATATTGAAGCAGAAGCAGGTCTTAAAGGTATGCTTTTATCATTTTTAAAGGGTTTAGGGGGTAGTATTGGGGGCATTGGAATGAATCACACGTTTTACATCAAAAATGCGGTTCAATTTACGAAAAAACCTGGTTAAGAAAAAGGCTCTGGAACGGATTAATTTCGTAAGGTGAGGTACCACTGTATAATGAATAATGATGCTGTATAATAACTGATAAAACTTACCTTGAGGAACGTTCAAAGCTTCTGTCTGACTGCTGATAAAGAAAAGTCTGAAAGAGAAATGATACATTAAAGGAATATTTTTTAATCGTGTCATCCTACAGACCCTATGAATTCCCATTACAGTGATTAAAGCTGGCCAAGTTGCCCCAAAAGTCATATTTGCCGTCTTTTCCCAAATTACATATCTGCTGTTCCACATTTGTTCTTGACAAGAGATGGTTGTAGAGCAGCTGGATGCAGAAACAAGCGTCTCGATGTCGAACAAAGCGGGGAAGTCCTTGTGTGCACGGCTGCAGAAAATAATCATTTTCCCTCCTACTGACGCTCTGTCAAAGCGCTACTGGAGTTATTCTCTTGAACTGTACGGGCTGGTCATCCTCCTTTAACATGCATTAAGAGTGACCTCTGTGAGGCGGGAGGAATGTTGACTTGCCTTGAGTCACTCGTGGCGAGTCGGCATAAATAAGAGAAGTGACAGCTACGTCACGGACAAGCTTTTAATAGGTCGGTGAAACCCCTCTGAAATTTTAAATAGCTCTAGAATACCAATCATCAGTAAAATCACAAGCACCCAACATCCTGGTTATACCAGAGGTCTCGCTAACACTTTAGCATCATTGCACAAACTTGATATTACTCACGATCTGGAACTGGTGTTGTATTAAATAATTGATAGCTGTAGTGAAATGCGACTCAGAAAGGTTTCCTTATCAATACACACGTGAGTTGTAAACATCAATGGAAACATTAACAAAGTTCCATACTATTTCTAGCTGAGAAAAATGGCAGCAGGCTAATTTTATCAACACAACCTTATGTGAAACAGGATGTCACTTGATCCTTCCTGACACACTGCACAGGTGGTGCACTGGTGAGCATATCCGCCTCACAGCAAGACGGCTTGGGTCCGATGCACTTCTGTGTGGAGTTTACCCTTGCTTGCATGGGTGTTCTCCGGGTACTCCGGTGTCCTCCCACAGTCCAAAGACATGCACAGTCGGCTAATTGAGCCCTTAAGAACCTGAGCGGGCCATCCCACTTATCCTATCTTTTGATGGACCATTCACACTCTCAAAGTCATTTTACTTTCACCCAGAACCAGAAATGAATCCTCTGAATATCTTCAGCACATAGTGGGTTAAGATGTCTTTGCGAGCCAAAACGGTCCATTAAAAATGGTTCCTAGGGGCTTAATTGGCTGTTTCAAATCGGCCCTCGGTGTGAGAGTGAGTATAAATGTTAGTGTGCGTGTTGTCTCCACGATGGTCTGACCAGCTGTTCCGAGTGCGCCCTGCACTTACCTCGAGTCGGCTGAGATGGGTGCCAGCCTCCCCATGACCCTGATTAGGATTGAGGGGGTTCGTAAAATGAATGAATGAACCACATCCAGACTTGCTCAAACTAACAACAAAACAAGCGGGCGCAGGACGTCATGAAGCACGTGCGCTGAGATCCTCTGGGTGTGTTACTAGTGGTCATGTCATCATAACATCTTGCTTCAAATTCGATTAAGGGAAGCGGGAGAGAAAAAGAAATATGTTTTTGACAGTGAATGATGAATAAGTGATGAAACGGAAAGTAGCAAGAACTGATATTTTTATTACGTGCAACTTTTCACCTTTGTGTTTATTTTGTATTTTGCATGCCCAACCACTATCATACAGTGATTACGATCCGGGGGGGGTCGTCGTCAGTATGTGCTTCCTGTGAGACTCAATTCCAACAATTCACACCAGCTGTCACACTCTCTCACAGGACAGCTTTCAGAGCTGGAGCAGAGCTCTATTTACCCTCTTCTGTATACATACATAAGTGACCTCTCCAAGATGGCGCTCCCTAGAGGGCGACGTCACGGAGTTCTCAGAGTCAAATTGTTGCTTTGTTTGTTTTAATTTGTTTCGTTTGTTGTTTTGTATGTTGTTGTTTGTTTGTTTTTTTGCACTATGCTCGTCTATGACCGGGCGACCCTACAACAGCTATGAGAGCGCAGTCCTTTTGGACGTTTAGAACTGAGCACGCTCAACTCCTATCCTGAGCTAATATGCTATGGTAGCTCCCCAGATAACAATAAGCCCAAACGGAAACACGGCAGACAGGGAGGGGCCAAACGATGACTCCGGCACTTGGTTATCGGTGGAAGGTTAGCACTCCCGGTCATACTGCTTGAAAATGTTCAGTGTCTGCGAAACAAGATGGACGAGCTTCATGCTCGGATTGCGGCGCAGAGGGATCTTCAGGACTGCTCCATGCTGTGTTTCTGTGAAACATGGCTCGAGGGGAGAACACCCGACGAGGCGATTACACCAGCCGTCTGCACGGCCTTCAGGGAGGACCGGAGCGCAGCGGATAGAAAACAAGGCCCGTGGCGGAAGAACGGCGTATCTCATTAAATAAACCTGGTGTACTGACTATTGATTATCTCTAAATCTTGCTCTGAGAATACGGAATACTTTATCTAACTTTGAAGTTGCGGCCATTTTGTTTACCCAGATCTATCTACTGATTATTTATATATTTATTGTATTATTATCATTATTATTATCATAATTTTATTTTTATTACTTTTATTATTATTACAGACAACCTCCGCTTTACGTATTTTTCGATTTTACGTAAAAAAAAAAAAAAGACAAATTTTGAGTTTTGCATGCGCTCTGTAGTATGAGATGTAGCTACATAGTACGCTAATGTAATACGCTACTTACACATGACGCTGCATCCATTGTTCACAAACGACAGTCTGAACGTGCCTCTCCTTCTTCCCAGTTCACCACGTGGTACCCTTGTTTTAAGACGTCGTCTCTGTGATCTTTGTGTTTACACTGTTTTGTGGAGTTTTGTAACCCTAAGCAAATACGGTTAGTCAGAAGCGTAAGCCTACTAGTGATAGCGGTAATCAGAAAAAGCGGCAAGCCATCTCCTTAGAAACGAAGATGGCTATTATCAAGAAAATTGATGCTGGTGAAAAACATGTGAATGTTGCACGTTTCTTCCAAATGTCTCTGTCGACCTTCGGAACCATTTACAAGCAGAAAGATCTCATCATAGAGAATGTTAAAGGTTATGTATCAAACCTTTGCTTGAATTTAATTTATTTAAAATTAATGTTGATATTATTTGATATATTTGATATTATTTTACAATGTTATGTTTATAATAATTGATTTAGGGGTGTTTTATGAGATACGGTAATGGTATTTATGGCTGTATAGTACAGTACGAACGTCATACGTCACTGGAACATACAGTAACAACTTATGTTTTAGTTCGGTTCCGGACAACCGAACGTAAGGTAAAAAAAAACGTAAGTCGGGGAGCGTCTGTATATTGTTTACTGGGTCTGTGTGAGGTCCGTTTTAAATATAGAATTTTTATGCATTTATTTTATAGCAGTTTGTGTTTTTGTTGATTTGAGCCTTCTTTTCTGTTTTGTAACTTGACTCTTTGAACAACCGCACAAAGAATTCCGATGTATGTAAAAGCGCAAATGGTGATTAAAATTCTTGAAACTTGATAAGCTCACAGATATCTATGATTGGTTAACATTGCACATTGATTGGACAGGGGAGTGAATAATTCCATCCCTCCCACTCAGACAACATGGCCAATTTGGCTGTTCTGTGGTTTTTCCCAATATCTGGAGCATCACTGAAGGTCAAGCACTGTGATCTGCCAACACCAGTGTTAGATTTACCATCACCCCATCTTTATCCCCGCCCACCACTTATCATTTCATTCATTTATTTATCCCTTTATTCTATTCCCTTCCCCTTCATTACCTCATTACGGATTCGGTGAGCACTCTCTGGATCATAATCAAGGTGTTTTTTAGGCGGCTTGACCCAGTGGAGGAAGAAAGAGCAGAAGGGGTTGAGGCGAGCCAGAAATGAAACAGGGGGGTGGGGGGTGGGGGGTGGAGAAAGGAGGAAGTAGTTACCTGGCTGCAGGAAAAGAATCAGACAGCATGCCACTACACACCAGCACACAGTTACTATCACTACACAGTAATAACTACTGGATATCACAATTATCGCTTCCACCCTCCACCAAAATGATAAACCATCATGCAAGTGGTCTTGAAATCAAACGTGTCATTTGCATGTGCAACACCCTACAGTCAAGATAAATTAATGCAGGGTCACAGCAGAGCTGGTCACATGGCAGTAAACTGGATGATCACTTGATTTTCACCAATTATCAAAAAGACTCATCTAAATGCTTCTGCTCATCCCATCCGCTCATCCCAGACCTACAAGCAGTATGGCAACTATTTTGGAAGCCAATACATTGTATGTGCCATGCTAGTAGCATCAAAACCAAAAAACACACACACACACACACACACACACACACACACACACACACACACACACACACACACACACACACCTACACCCCACTTACCGGCCGTCCAAACTCCATCTCTGCAAAGAACTTATACCAGGGCTCATTCTCTAAAGCTAGCTCTTCTGGTGTTAAGTTAGTCTTCTGGTTGGAGAATGACCAAAGGCGGGGAAAAGAGGAAAGGGATGAGAGAGGGAACAGAAATGAAAAAGGAGTAATGGCCATAAGCATGCAAGTGCTAACATAAGAAATGGCTTTGACAGAAATTGTGATATATGAATACCAGTTAAGCTCAGTACATTAGTCCTCCAATATCCTCCATATTAATAAATAATGAAAGATAAATGTGATGTTGTGTTGCAGTATCCTTTCCATTCGAACTGACAGACGTATCAAAGTTTTTTTTTTTTTTTCCCCCCACCACCATAATCGCTAATGATCCACCACACGTCCTCTTAATGTATGCAATAATCCTAACTTCTGGAAAATCATAGCTATTTTATCAATTAAATCCTGTTCTAATAATAAAACCTAACCTAAATACAAAGAAGAAAAAAGCGAATCATGTTGAGACAGGCTGGAAACGCATCTTACAGCACGTGAAAATATACCGCTGTTTACAAAAGCTTTCATAAACACCCTGATAAAATCGCTCACTCGCGCATTTAGTGAACTGCTTAACCTTTACCGTGGGCTGGAGCCTATCTCAGCCGTCAGTGGGTGAATCCTGGGTACACCCTAAACGGCTCGTCAGACCATCAAAGGGCAACACACACACACACACACACACACACACACACACACACACACACACACACACACACACACAAAACCATTCACACTCACACCAAAGGGCAATTAGCAAAAGGCAAGTAGCCTAATGTGCATGTTTTTGGATTGTGAAGGGAAAAATAGATCACCCCAAGAAAACCTATGTGAGTGAGCACAGGGAAAAAAATTCAACTCCACACAGAAATGCCCAAGCATGGAGCACAGACTCGGGACCTTCTTGCTGTTAAGTAGACTATATGCTACCCCTATAAAAACAGTTCATAATTGAGAAACGTCTGTGTGTGTGTGTGTGTGTGTGTGTGTGTGTGTGTGTGTGTGTGTGTGTGTGTGCGCTCACTGTTTACATGCATGCACTTACTTTGGATAGGTTAAATGCAGAAGCAATAATTTCCCTATCTGGACTAATACTGTATATCATATATATATATATATATATATATATATATATATATATATATATATATATATATATATATATAATTTTCTGAGAAGATCCTTCTGTAAGAGAGTGTTCGATACTTTTTCGTGGAGCAAATATAAAAAAAATAAAAGGACAGGACAAAGACTTTCTATTGAAAATTCATTTTCACTTCAGATCTGTTTTGAGGGGTGGTGAAATATATATATATATATATATATGTGTGTGTATATATATATATATATATATATATATATATATATATATATATATATATATATATATATATATATGTGTGTGTGTCTGTGTGTGTGTGTTCAAAGATTCCCAGTACAGGGATCCATCGCTACTCCATGCTTCAATTTATGTGGCTTCAGTGCATTGTGTTTTTTTTTTTTTGGTAATATTCATCAAAATTAAAAATAAGGAAATTGAGGAAGAAAAGAGGAAAAGGTGAAGGAAAATGCCACAAAAACAAGGCTAATTATGCAAAAAAAACAAAACAAAAAAAAAACAACCTAAACAAACACAAAACAAAAAACAACCCAAAACCTCCCATCAAAACTACTTACATTTTTGTGAGGTGCACGTCTTTGTGTGTGTATTTATATTTTATTTACATCTTATGCGTTATTTTTTAATGTTTAATTGTTATTATACGCATTTATAGCATTGAATGTATATTTAATGCTATTATATACACATATACATGTACGTATACGTCAGTCAGGGGTGTTGATCCTACTTCGCGGATTTCAGTGATCACGGGCGGATCTCAGTCCCAATTAACAGCGGAAAGTGAGGGATCCCAGTAGTTCAGTTCAGTTAAGTTTAATTTTTACAGCACCTTTTACAGTTGACCTTGTCGCACAGTAGATGGCAGCGGTGTACTGGTAAGAGGTCAGTTGCTCATAGTGAATAACAGTGTTACATAATCGAAATATATATCGGTAGTTGTAGTTTTCACATCGCAAAAGTCAACAGTACGAATATCAGCCAAAGCCTGTTTACCCCTGAGATCTCACAAATAACCTCACCGCGTACTGTTGAGGGTTCGGTTCAGTAATCATGCATCGACATGGAATAAAAGAAATGAACTCCTGTGCATTCAGCTTGAGTCGTTGAATATTATAGACTTAATACAGCAATGCATAAAGACAGACTTTCTCTTTAATCGGTAATTATTGAGTAGTCGCATGGTTGGAGCCTATCTCAGACGACTCTGGGTGAACACACGATACACCTTGAAAAGCTCGTCGGTTTCTCACAGGACAAACACAAACACAAATCCATTCACACTCACTCACACTTAGGGGTAATATGGAGCGGACAAGTATCCTAATCCGCATGTCTTTGGACTGCGGGAGGAAAAACTGACGTATCCGGAAGGAAACCCATCTAGTAATTTTTCCTGAACTAAACTCACTTAACCTAAAACATGCACCACCTACTTATTTGTGTGCGGTGCTGCACAATAGGAAGAAAATCAGAGTACACTTACTGCTTTCTCTTGATCGAGAATAGACGATTTCCCAGGTTCATAATCAAAAATACTCCGGGGCTCGGCTCTGTATTTACGAGTGTCCACTTTTCTGTCCGGAGGACTCCACTGATTCCTAAGACATTAAGGGCAGAAATTAAACGCTTTTAGATATAACTGAGAGACGATATAGCAAGCAGAGGTTAGTAAAAGCCTCGGACTTTGGCAGGTGATTATAGTATGGATGTGAAACGCCATGTTCTGCAGACTTCAATGCCAAAACTAAACATAATACTGTCTGGGGATGTGTAGTCTCACCATAAGACTCAACCCAGGCTCAACATTCCACAGCAGTAAGTATACAACAAAGAAGGCTCTGGATCTCACATGTCTGGACTGCTGCTGCCAGTCTGACGGATACTATGGTTGTGAGACACCGGCTGAGCTGATGATGAGGTCGGCAGGGAAGAGGAGCTGGATGATCTGAATCCATATGTGCCGTTGTCAGAGACACTCTTGGAAATAGGTTTGTATGTACTGCTCTTAGGTGCAGGGTGTGGCTGGACATTATTATGTGAACTATGCTTCTCTGTTAAAAAAAAAACACCCATAATATAAAATAAAAGGTCATATAAAAAACAATAAAATCAACAGTGCAATTAAATGCCACACTGGGAATTTAGTTACAAAGTGAAGTGGGTCATTTACTGAATCTGGAACCATGAAGAGTGACATTGTCAATCCCCTATACTAATACATTCATGAACCATTGTTAATGAGACAGTCAGGGAATTACTTCATTCATTTTCTGAACCGCGTAATCCTAAATGTGGTCTTAGGGGGGCTGGTGCCCATCTCAGCCGACACTGGACGAGGGCAGAGTACACCCTGGACAACTCACCAGGTCATTGCAGGGCAGAAACACGCTGATGGCAATCTAGCTACTCATGATGAAAGTCAGCAACGGTTCTTTTACATGAACCTCACACCATAGACAGTGAGAGACATGTCTGGCCTTTGATAACCCAATCAGCTGCACTGGGAGTCAGTGGCAACTCATTGAGAGCGGGACTCGGACCCCGAACCTTAGGATCAATGATTTGACCTTACTATCAGGCCACCACTGCCCGGGATCTACTTCATGCACTTCTATTAACTGCACTGTTATTAGTAACAAACAGCATTAAATCCATATAAAACACCCAATTCATATTCAAATTCATCCCATTTGTTTTTGGTGAATAAATTAATTATTCACACTTTGAGGTGATGCATAAGGCACAAAAAAGATAATAATTTTTGAACATATACACACACACACACACACACATATATATATATATATATATATATATATATATATATATATATATATATATATATATATATATATATGTGTGTGTGTGTGTGTGTGTGTGTGTGTGTCTGTGTATATATATGTGTGTGTGTGTATATATATGTGTATATATATATATATATATATATATATACACACACACACACACACACACACACACACACATATATATATATATATATATATATATATATATATATATATAAGTGTATATATGTGTATATATATATATATATTTTATATATATATATATATATATGTATATATATGTATATGTTCTATGTGCAGTGATGTAGTGGTTAGCACATCTGCCTAACAGCCAGAAGGCCTGACTTCTGTACGTTCTCCCGGTGCTTGTGTGGTTTTCCTCTAGGTACTCCAGATTCTTCCCACCATCCAGTAGCATGCACAGCAGGCTAACTGTCTGTTCCAAATCACTCATAGGGTGAGTGTGAATAGTCATATGTGTGTTGCCCTACAGTAGTCTGGCAAGCTGTCCAGTATGTACCCCGCCCTTGCCCAGAGTCACCTGAAATAGGCACCAGCCTCTCTGCGACCCTATTTAGGATGAAGTGACCTAAAAAATAAATGGATGACTGAATGTTGTTCATGTCTATGTGCTATGTTTTGGGGAGGGATAGCTCCTTTAATTCCTTATAGTTTTTGGAAAATATTAGGTACGAGCAACATCTCCGGCTAATGACGTACAATTATTTAGGATTGTGTAATACAAGAGAAAGTGAACAGGACACATACCATCATTCACTGTGGGTTGAGAGGCAATGTGGGATCCAGAATATTCAAACTCTGTAAAAAAGAAAAAAAGAAAAAGAACAGATTGTAAAGAGAAATAAAAATGATTAATCCAAACTTAATAGTTTTATACAAGCAAATACAGGGCTCCTTCACTTTCTGTGGTTATTTGGGACCGAGACCCCCTGAGACCACCGATTTCCGCGAAGTAGGATCGAGCCCCCCCCGACTGACATATACGTACATATATTTGTGTATATAATAACAATACAGTAAACATTCAAAAATAATGCATAAGATATAAATAAAGTATAAATACACACACATACAGATGTGCGCGCACACAGATGCGCACCACAAATAAAAATGTAAGTAGTTTAATAGGTTATTTTTTTTCCGTTTGTTTTTGTTTTTTTGAGGGTTTTTTGTTTTTGTTTTTGTTTTTGTTTTGTTTTTTTTTGCATAATTGGCCTTGTTTTGCGACATTTTCCTTAATTTTTCCCCTATTTTTCCTTAATTTCCTTATTTTTCGATGCATATTTTTGAAAAACCTGCGATGCACTGAAGCCGCAGAAACTGAAGCACGAGGTAGCGAGGGATCACTGTACTTTTTTCAGCATCATGAAACTTAAAATCAACCAGGCGGGAAGTTCAGTTGTCATTCCTGCTCAGTGTATCCCCAAGACAACATTTTGAGAGATACTAGTGCAGTCAGCTTCCAGGAATGATTCAGCTTTAATCTACCATCTGCTGAGTGAAGCTCTTATAATGCATTGTTTACAAAGAGGGTGTCAGTGGCTTTCCAGCATGTTGAAATTACAAAGCTTGAGTGATAAACACAAGGCAAAAGAAGATTAGATTAGATTCAACTTTATTATCATTCAACATGTATAAATACAGGGCAACGAAATACAGTACAGTTTACCATACATGTAACATATATACACATACATGTAACGTATACGTCAGTCGGGGAGGGGGTGGTTGATGCTACTTCACGGAATTTGAGGTCGCGGGGGGGATCTTGGTCCCAATTAACCGTGGAAGTGAGGGATCCCTGTATATATATATATATATATATATATATATATATATATATATACATATATATACACGGCTTATCCGTACATCTGATCTTTCAAGTGAGGAAGTGCGCGTTGAATACTTGTTTAGTATATGATAAGCCGCACTTTGTCTCACAAGCACTATACGTCACTTGCGACAAGCGCCTACATTCGGTGGAGCGCCTCACATATTATAGTATGTGCAGTATGTACAGTTAGAAACAGTTATGTACAGATAAGGGCAGTGTAAAAGGTGAGAATAGTCACGTATATCCTAATTCGGGTTGCAGGGAGGCTGGTGCCCATCTCAGCCAACTCTGGCTGAGGGGGCAGAGTACACCAGAGTACACCCTCGCCAGGCCATCGCAGCTTACTCTTGACGACAGTCAGCAATGGTTCTTTTACATGAACCTCAAACCACAGACAGTGAGAGACATGTCCGGCCTTTAATAACCCAGGTAGCTGCACTGGGAGGACAGTGACAGCCTGTTGAGAGTGGGGCTTGAACCCCTAACCTTCTGATCAGTGATCCAGCACCTGACCACCAGGCCACCACTGCCCATAGCCACATATAGATTATGTATAAATAAATTATGTGAGCAGTTATGTACAGATATGGGCAGCAAAGGTGAGAATAAATTTGCAAAGATGCCATTAAAGATAAATCCATTCATCTATCACATGCTATATTAAGGAATTTAAGGAGCACCTTATTGTTTAGTGTAGTATAGGAGTGCCCCAAAGTTTCATGATCCTGGTTTGATTGAATGATAAATAAGTGAGTAAAAGACTCTAGCCCACCTGGTTTATGTACCATGTGAATCTGCTTGAACATTGTCTTGTACCAGTCTTTAGGCCTGTCCACAGTCTAAAATAACAACAAATAAAAGAACAGCCTCTAAGATATTTTTGGTCAACATTTAATTAAATGATTCTGATGAAAAAGTGGTAATGAGAAACATAACACTGCTGTCTGGATATTTCATAAAGCTGATCTTAAATGCTGTTGCCTGCTTTCCTGCGAATGAACATGAGAAAATGCTTTGATTCGTCCATTCACTTATTTACCAAACCATTTAATTCTACAAGGGTCACCTGTCTCAGGTGACTCTAGGTGAGGGGGAGGTACGCACAGAACAGCTCACTGATCCATCGCAGAACCAACACACACAACTACTCACACCTGGGGCAATTTGGAATAGCTAATTTACCACATGTGGGAAAATGGGGGGACCTTATCCCTCCATTTTCTCCCTAATTCAGTCGTATTCTATGCCCACCTATCAAGTGTTGCCTCTCCAATCACAAGACCACTACCAACCAGGTCACTTCACTTTACTTATCCCTTAACATCCCTGGATGTCGTTGGTGCGCCTTCATGGCGAGACTTAGGCTGATTTGGCCTGGCGGCGCCCCTCCCTCTCCAGGTCGTGAAACACACCAACCGCTTTGCAGCCTACTCTCATCAAAAGTCAGCAATGGTTCTTTTACATGCCTCACACCATAGACAGTGAGAGACATGTCCCGCCTTTGATAACCCAGTTAGCTGCACTGGGGGGGACAGTGACAACCCTGTGGGGACTCGAACCCCCAACCTTAGGATCAGCGATCTTGCGCTCTATACACTAGACCATCACTGCCGCCGACCAGGTAGGTAGGGGCGAAAGCATGCACACGCCTAGCCGCCCGCTTCTTTTCAAACTGCTTTGCACGCATATTTTCGGGGTGGTCTAACATACTCGGAGGAAAAGCACTATCCCACCCCCTCTCTCTCAAACTCCCATGATTGGCTAGCAATTGCTGTGAGTGAAAGGGAAGTGAGCGTACGCCGTTCCTCTCTACTGTTAGAGTTTGGCCAGTTAGCGCTCATTTAATCCCATCTACGGACGGCTGTGGATGTGCAGGACTTTTGTACGTGGGAGGAAAACGGAGTGCCCAGAGGAAACCAATGTAAGCATGTGGAGAGCATGCAAACTCCACACGAAAATGCCCTTGATGAGCCCAAGACCTTCTTGCTGTAAGGCAGATATGTTAAGCACTGCTCCAGTGGTCCGCCCAAATGCCCTAACAGTCATTCATTCAATTCCTGAACCACTTAATCCTAATTAGAGTCACGGGAGACTGGCGTCCATATCAGCCAACTCTGGGCGAGGGCGGGGTATACCCTGACCAGCTCGGCAGGCCATCGCAGTAGAATGCCCTAACAGCCAGATTCAAATAGTCTGGGTCCATAAACTATATTCGTAAAAGTGTTTGAGGCAATACAGGTCACACATATGTGCAGTCATGTGATCAAATAGAACACCCTATTAAATAATCAACTCTTTATTAAGGAAATGTTCATTCATTCATTTTCTGAACTGTTTAATCCTAATTACAATTGCAGGGAGGCTGGCGTCCATTTCAATTGAGGGCGGGGTACATCCTGGATAGTTCACCAGCCAATTAACCTACTCTGCATGTTTTTGGACTGTGGGAGGAGTACCTGGAGGAAACCCATGCAGACCCAGGGAGAACATGCAAACTCCATGCAGAAACGCCCAGGCAGGGAATTGAATCCACGCCTTCTTGCTCTTAGGCGGACATGCTAACCACTATGCCACCGTGCCATCTATTCGGAAATGTTTACATAATTTCCAACCTTGTTTTTATTTATTGCGGGGAAAGAAAGTGATTTAATTGTTATTAAACAACATATTAACATTTTTACTCATCGAACAAATGATATGAACAACAATATGTATTTCAATGAAGGAAAAAAATTAGGACACCCTAACTAGTGTTACCCCCTTTGGCTGAAATAACTTCAGTGAGATGTTTCTTGTAGGCATCTACCAGTCTCTCAATGCAGAATTCTTTCAGCTGTGAGATGTTTGATGGTTTTCTTGCATGCACAGCCCATTTCAAATCACCCCACAGAACCTCAATGAGACTAAGATCAGGGCTTTGACTGGGCCATTCCAGGACTCCTCACTTCTTAGTGTTCATCCAGTCTCTGTGGCTTTACTGATATGTTTTGGGTCGTTTTGGGTCATGTTGCAGAGTCCAGTTCTTCTTCAGCTTTAATTTGTTTTACAGATGGTTTCACATGTTTCTCAAGCAGCCTCTGATCCACAGTAGAATTCATGGTGGATTCTATGATGGTGAGCTTGCCAGGTCCTGCTGCAGCAAAGCATGACACCTCCATGCTTCACAGTTGGGATGAGGTTCTTTCCTTGAAATGCTGTATCTGGTTGCTGCCAAACATCTCTTCTATTCTGGTGTCCAAATAATTCAACTTTAGACTCATCTGTCCAAGGAACATTATTCCAGAAGACCTGGTTCATATTCTCTCAGGCAAACCTCAGTCTGGCCTTAATGTTCTTTTTAGAAGAACATTAGAAGATTTAGAAGAGCAAAGGTTTCCTCCTTGTACTCCTCCCATGAAGGTCAAACTTGTGTCATCTCTTTCTGACAGTAGAGTCATGCGCTTTCACATAAACAGTAGCGAGAGAGTGCTGTAGCTCCCATGATGATATTTTAGAACTTTTGATGACTTCTTTTCACATCTTGCAGTCTGCTCTGGGGTCAACTTGCTTGTATGGTCAGACCTGGGCATGGTGGCAGTTGTTTCGAATATCCTCCACTTCTAAACAATTTTCCAGATGGTTGAACGGCTGATGTCAAATTCTTTTGATATCTTTTTAAATCCCTTAACACAGGCGTCCCCAAGCCCTGGTCCATGGACCGGTACCAGTCCGTGGATCATTTGATACCGTTCCGCAAACAAAATCTTTCATGGAACAAATTATGTTTTTTTTTTAATTTGAGCTTCCGGATCTTATTTTAAAAAATGAATGTTTTTGACATTGTCACATAAGTACTCAAAGCCTTTCCTCCATTTAAAACCACATATCTTTGTGAGGCGGGGTTTTCTGCGGTAACACCCACCAAAACAACACTACGGAGTAGACTCTAACCGGTCCTTGGAAACATTTTCATGCGTAAAACCGGTCCATGGTGCAAAAGGACTCATAAACAGCCGCAATCTTCTTTCTGAGGGCCTCAGGCAGCTCTTTGGATCTCACCATGGTGCTCCGTCTCACTTCAACAGACAGGGCACACCCAACTTAATGTCTGATCGACATTTAGGGATAGAGCGAGCGTTCTCCAAAATGCTGGGTAACGATGTTCTGACCATGTGCACTTGATCTGATACACCTCTGTCTGATCATAGCCATTTTAAATGGGAAAATATGTGGGGGTCTCCTATTTTTTTTTTTAAAATACGCATTGTTGTACAGTACATATCTTTTGCTAATGAGTAAAAATATGTTAATTTATGTTGTTTAATTACAATTAAAACAATTTCTTTTCAATAAATAAATAAAAACAAGATTGAATGCTGTTATATGAACATTTCTTAACAAAGAGCTGACAATTTAATGAGGTGTCCTAATTTTTCCATATCACTGTATATTTACCCCTCCCCCATACACCCAACCCCCCACCCCTCCCGTGCAGCTAACTGGGTTATCATGGGCCGGTCATGTCTCTCACTGTCTATGGTGAGAGGTTCATGTAAAAAAAAACATTGCTGACTTTCAACAAGAGGAGCTGCAGAGCCGTCAGCGTGTTTCTGCCCTCCGATGGCCTGGTGAGCTGTCCAGGGTGTACCCCGCCCACGCCAGGAGTCGGCTGAGATGGCCGCCAGCCTCCTCGAGACATGAATTAAGATTAAGCGGTTCCAAAAATGAATGTACACACACACACACACACACACACACACACACACACACACACACACACACACACACACACACACACACACACACACAAATGCTGATAGCACAAGTCTGTATGGTCTGCTTACAGTTCTGGTGGCAATGGGAATTCCAGACTCATCCAGAGGGCCAATGCCTGAGTAATGGGGAACTTTGTCCATTGTACCTCTTCTCTCAGAATTCAGGGCATACATAGAAGTCACTGAAGCTACAGTGGGATAGACTGGAGAAACTGGCTCAGCCGCTGGAGAGAGAGAAGGCGGGGTCAGACGGACAAAGTGACATTGAGAAGAATGCCGTTAACAGTGATCATTCCAATGATTTAATTTAATAATAACTGGGAACCTACATCACAGTGGATTTATAACACCAACACAACGTCTACATACAGTTTTTGAAGCGGCTACCCCCTTTCTCTACCGTCCAACACTTCCGAACTCTGACCTCACGTGGGATTAGACAGTTAATCTACTGCAGAGTGAACAAGGAACTGTCACTTGTGCTGTCAGTGGACCAAACTGTGGTTGCATGTTCACACTCATCAACATTAATGCATTACAGCTGAATAACTTAACAAGCTGTTATCGGTGTGTGTGTGTGTGTGTGTGTGTGTGTGTGTGTGTTAAATCTTTCACCTTTCTTCTAGCTGCACACATTTCTAAACACAATGCTCAGCCCCCCAAAAAGAAAATTCAAACACTGATTACTTTCTTTTTCTACCTTCAGCCTTGGTTACAGTGTATAATCTGCACGGCGTTGTTCACACAAACTTAAGCAACATCAAACATTTATTTCCATCCAGATTTGGGTACGTTTTCATTCATTTTCTGAGCCGCTTAATCCTAATTAGCGTCGCGGGGAGGCTGGCGCCCATCTCAGTCGACTCTGGGCGGGGGCAGAGTATACTTTGGACAGCTCGTCAGGCCATCAGGGCAGAAACACGTTGACGGCTATGCAGCTACTCTTGTCGAAAGTGAGCAATATTTTTGTTTTACATGAACCTCCCACCACAGACAGTGAGAAACATGGCCTGGGTACATTTTTTCATCCTGAATTGATGACGGGAATATCGAACGACTCCATAAAGTCTTCTCCAGCACATACCAAAGTCCATCGGTACGGTTAAAATCAGGACTCTAATGTGTCAGTTCATGTGTGAAATGATGCCTCCTGCTCCTGGAACTGTTCTTTGATTATGTGAAACCCAATTTTACATCCGTATCGTTCGGGAAAGAACATGTGCATTGATGTGATCACCTGCTCATTCAGTACATTCAGCTCATCAGCTGCTTTATTTTATTGCCGCATTAATGTTGCTGAGCCTCGACTGAACCAATTGGAACAACAATGCCATGGAGATTACATGCGGTGATCATCGCTAGAGGTGTTTTTTTTTTTTGTTTTTTTTCCCAGCAGATATTGCAGTGTATAACCTTTGTTTTGGTCAGGCAGTGTATAAACACCACATTACAGTAGTACCTCACCTTATGAAATTAATCCATTCCAGAGCCTTTTTCTTAATCTGGATTTTTCGTAAATTGAACCGCATTTCACATGTAAAACGTGTGATTCGTTCCAAGGCTCCCAATACTACCCCCTAAACCCTTTAAAAATTATAAATACATACCTTTTAAGACCTCCTTCTGCTTCAATATCGTACCGATGGTAGACAGATTTGGCCATATTCCGTTGTGATATCACTCAACCGCATGCCACGAGCCCGCATAATAATGCTTTTCGTGTAAAGCATGTGCAGCTCCATAACAGCCAATGGGAGGGAGTTGCGTCATCCCTCCTAGCCAATGGGAGGCCAGCGGGGCGGGATGTTGAGAGATAGCCAATAGGAGGGAGCTGCGTCATCCTTCCTAGCCAATTATTTATCCATCCTCCTGGCCAGCGGGGCGGAATGTTAGAAGATCGTCAATGGGAAAGCAGCTTGTGTATTGTTTGAACGTTTGAATGGCGCGTTTTTGTAAGGAGAACTTGTTTCGTATACAGAGACAAAACATTTTTGAAAATGTTTTTCGTAACCTGGAATTTTCGTTTGCTGGGACTATCGTAAGGTGAGGTGCCACTGTACTTTCATTTTAACCAGATCAATCTTTTCATGTGAATAAAACTGATAACCGTTTCAGATTTATGGGATAAATCTATAAAGGACAATGGTTATAATCAGTTTAGGAAATTCCAATGTGTTTGTAGCTTGTACTCACGAGTGCTCCGGCCCTGCTGCATGGCTGTGAGACTAGGGCTAAAAGAGGGAGGGGGAGGGTACGTGGACGGAGAGAAAGATCTTTGGAGATGATTGTTCAGGTCTGCCATCACACCTGCACTTCCATTTACAGACATGTGGCCCTTGTGTAACAGAGAAGAGTAAAAAAAAACAAAAAACAAAAACAAAAACAACCACAAGGTATTATTGACACACACTGTACAGTTATGACACACTATCAAGTTAATATATAGATTTATGGGCTGCCTAAAAGCGGCGATGACACAATTTCTTGTACTTGAAAAGGTTTCTATGGGAACTCCCAACCCCTCTACACGTATCCCGCATATGTCAAGATTAATTCATTTCAGTAACTTGTTTTGAAAATTGAACAAAAATGATGAAACCAAAACCACCATTTTAGTTTTGATGTGTAAAATACACCATTTGGGGCAGTGGGGGCCTGGTGGTATAAGGGCGCTGGATTGCTGATCCTAAGGTTGGGGGTTCAAGTCCCATTCTCCACAAGGTTGTCACTGCCCCCCCCCAAGTGCAGCGAACTGGGTTATCAAAGGCGGGCCATGTCTCTCACGGTCTATGGTGAGAGGTTCATATAAAAGAACCATTGCTGACTTTCGTAAAGAGGAGCTGCATAGCTGAGAGCGTGTTTCCGCCCCTTGCTAAAGGGTTGTGTCAGGAAGGGCATCCGACGTAAAAACAAACCCTATGCCAAATCAAACATGTGATGATTCGCTGTGGAAAAAACACTTCAATAACACAAGAATATCATTAGTTCTTTATTTATTTATCCTCATTCAAAGTGTCGTCACAGCGAATCATCACATGTTTGATATTGATGTATATTGATATGCCCAGTATATTTTTACTGGGAAGGTAACCTGCGATGGACTAGCGTTCCATTCAGGGGGAATTGAAGTCCTGGTCGCTTCACGCTATGGAAACCGGGGATAAGCACCGGCCTGATGAGCCATGAGGCTCGGGTGTAAAAACCCAACAGACTTATTGTTCTTGATATTACTCTCCCACAAAAAAATGAGTTTTTGTGATATAAAATTTTCAAAGAATAACACAGGGTTCCCTTGTGTACATGTACGCCAGAAGGAGAGAGCAACGGAGGGTTCACTGTACACTGCAGGTTTTATTAATCAAAAAAAAAAAAAAATTAATATCTCAAGAAAGCGAACCACTGATGCACCCAAACTTGGGCACGTTCATTGATGGAGAGATTGTAGTTCAAATCCATACTCATTGGCTAGGTGAGTACAATTACATCAAGAAAATTAATGAAATTATCCTAATGTTCTAAAAACAAGTCGATGGTAAGACCCTTTCTTTTATAGTCAATCGTGCTCCATGTTGCGCTGTGCGGTAGCTCAGCTATTATGACCAGGCCATAATGTATGTTCTAACTATGAAGGGTAGAGACAAACTATAAAAGAGGTGCGAGTAGCAACAACCTGTGCAGTGATTAATGTGATTAATGTTAGATGAAGAAGAAAAAAACAACAACAACAACAACAAAAAAAAACAGAACATTGAGTTATTCTCAATGTTCTTTCATTTTCTGAACCATTTAATCCTAATTAGGGTCACAAGGAGGCTGGTGCCCATCTCAGCCAACTCTGGGCAAGGGCAGAGTCTGTCTGTCTTCCTTTAGGCTTTTTCCCTTTTTACTCAGGAGTCGCCACAGTGAATCATCTGATTCACACATTTGATTTGGCAGAGGTTTTTACGTCGGATGCCCTTCCTGTCACAACCCTTTCGCAAGGGACAGAAACACGCTGACGACTTTGCAGCTACTCTTTACGAAAGTCAGTAATGGTTCCATAGACCATAGACAGTGAGTGACATGGCCCGCCTTTGATAACCCAGTTAGCTGCACTGGGGGGGGGGGGGGGGGTGTGTGCAGTGACAACCTTGTGGAGAGTGGGACTCGAACCCCCAACCTTTGGATCAGTGATCCAGCACCCTATACCACTAGACCACCACTGGCCCCTTAAGCAAGAGCAGAGTATATACGCTGGAAAGCTTACCAGACCATCGCAGGGCAGAAACATGCTGACGGCTTTGCAGCTACTCTTGACGAAAGTCAGCAATGGTTCTTTTACATGAACCTCACACCACAGACAGTGAGAGACATGGCCGGCCTTTGATAACCCAGTTAGCTGCACTGGGTGGGGGTGGGGGGTACAGTGACAACCTGCTGACAGTGGGGCTTGAACCCCCAACCTTAGGATCAGTGATCCTAAGGTTGGGGGTGGGGGGTACAGTGACAACCTGCTGACAGTGGGGCTTGAACCCCCAACCTTAGGATCAGTGATCCAGCACCTATACCACCAGGCGACCACTACCTTCACACAATATAAAATCTGGAATTGTGGAATCCATTGAAAAACAAACTGATTTCAGCAACATATTTACCTTCAGGTTTTTATTTGTAATTACATCAAATGGGTCAAGACAAAAGAATAAAGTAAAAAAAAAAAAAAGACAGCAGAAAGGAAGCTGGGTGTGTTATGCTTTTGCCGGTGGTGTAGTGGTTAGGGTGCTGCGCTCACAATCGAGACGTTGTGAGTTCAAATCCCAGTTAGACCCCTCACTGTACTAAGACCCCTGGGCAAGGTCTCATCCACAAGTGTGTCTCTGTTCACCCAGCAGTATAAATGGGTACCAGGAAAATATACTGGGAAGGTAACCTGCGATGCTGAGGTTGGAACTACCAGGCAGAAGGCCTAGAGGAAGACCAAAGAGACGATTCATGGACGTGGTGAAGGAGGACATGAAGGCAGTTGGTGTAAGAGAAAAAGATGCAGAGGATAGGATGCGATGGAGGCAGATGATTCGCTGTGGCGACCCCTGAAGGTTAAAACCGAAAGGGAAAGAAGAAGAAAGAAGAAGTAACCTGCGATGGAGTAGCGTCCCATCCAGGAGGACTTGTACGCCTAGTCGCTTCACGCTACAGAAACCAGGGATAAGCACCCGTCCCATGAGCCACTATGACTCGGGTGTAAAAAGCCCAAAGGAAATATTTAGAAAAGTGAAATGTAACATGGGTCTGGATCTAGACTATCATTAGTATGATCCACACACAAACATTCCAGAGGCCAAAGGCGGTAAAACCAGTCAGTGTGAATCACAGGGTGGTTGGTGTCTGCGGATTAAACCTTTGAATTCGGAATAAAAGGAGGCAGAACAGACTGAATGAAGAGGGAGAAAGAGCAATGGTTGGAGGGAGGGGCACTCAGCAATCAAACAGAATAAGAAATGGAGAGAACGGTCAAAGGGAAAGTGTGGGAAAAGCACCAAAAATAACCGAAAAAAAAAAAAAAAGAGGAAACTAAGAATGTAGTAAAATTAAGAATATGTGAAACAGGATCTCATTGGCCAGCACTTTGGTCAAATGAGTGAAGCTTGAAACACTGGCAGCTGGAGCAGGTGAAAGTGATCGGTTGAATAAAATGTATAAAAACCCCGATAGAACGCTGTTTAAGGTCCCAGGCTCTGTGGAATAGTTACATTAGTAGCGCGAGCTGCAGAGCTCTCTATCACTATGGTGTCAATGGAACTGCACAGCTGGCAATGGGGGTGTGGGGTGACGGGGTCACAGACCCGCCCTCTGAGTCCATTCCACATGTTAAAACAAAATCCTAGTGACTTTAGACGCATGATGGGGTTGTATAGTATTAGTATGATACTATCGAACTTTTATGACGATGGAATTTCAGATATGAATAATAAGCATGAATACCGCTTGCAGGACTACAGGGGGCAGTGATTGGCGAAAGACTTTCCGGGTATCTAGAAGGTGCTTCCTTTTAGGGTGAGTATGAGGGCTGAGAGACTGGGTCTGCGTGTATCTGCTTTCTGTCTGATGCCGTGAAGTAATACATATGGACAGAGACACTGCATGTTTCTTTTTATGCTTAATTAGCGAGTATGAGTTAAAGTGATCTAAAGGAGATGGATAGATGCTAAGTTTATCAGGCCCACATTCACCTGGGAAGCAACTTCATCTGAGAGCCTGTTTGGAGTCATTGGTGTAGGAAGATCGGTTTCCTCTGAAGCTCAATTCTGAGTTTGAAGGCAGTGCTCCCTTGGAGAATGAGTTGGGCACCTTTCTGTCCTCACCTTGAGTTGGCTGAGATGGGAACTTGCCCCCCCCACAACCTCAATTAGGATTAAGCAGTTCAGAAAATGAATTGATAAATTTGCTTTAATTTATTTCATAAGCCACTTCATCCTAATTAAGGTGGCAATGAGGCTGGTGCCCATCTAAGCCGACTCTGGGGTACACCTTGCTAAGCTGACAGCTATGCAGCTTCTCTTGACGAAAGTCAGCAATGGTTCATTTACATGAACCTTCCACCGCAGACAGTGAGAGACAGTGAGAGACATGGCTAGGCTTTGATAACCCAGTTAGCTGCACTGGGGGAGGGAACAGCAGTGACAATGTTGACAGTGGGGCTTGAACCCCCAACCTCGCGATCAGTGATTGAGCACCTTACCACTGTGCCATCACTTCCCCTTAAAAGAGAACGAACAGAGTTTACTGAATTAAAATATCACAGTAGCGTGTTATACAAGTGCGCAGCAATTGATAATTTTAGGGGCAGTGGTGGCCTGGTGGTAAGGTGCTGGATTAGCAACCCTAAAGTTGGGGGTTCAAGCTCCACCCTCAACGGCTGACTCTGCTGCCCCCTAGTACAGCTCACTGGGTCATTACTGGGTTCCCATCTCAGCCAACTCAAGGTGAGGACAGAGTACACCCTGGAGAGCTCGCCAGCCCATTGGAGGGCAGAAACACGCTGACGGCTATGCAGCCTAAAGTCAGCAATGGTTCCTTTACATGTCTCACACTATAGACAGTGAGAGACATGGCCAGCCTTTTCAACCCCTTTTTACATCTATGGCGCCGCCTGATCATCAGGCTGTCACCCAAAAATATGCATATCAAGCATCCCAATCCTACCCGTCATGATCATGAAAACAGGAATCCAGATGTGCAATTTAGCATTAAGCAGATCAGTACCTCCAAGTCCGAGGCCATGGTTCTCAGTCGGACAATGGTGGAATGCACTCTCCGGGTCGGGAATGAGGTCCTGCCCCAAGTGGAGGAGTTTAAGTATCTTGGGGTCTTGTTCACGAGTGACGGAAGGATGGAGCGAGAGATCGACAGACAGATCGCTGCAGCCTCTGCTGTTAAGCGGTGCCTGTACCGGTCCGTCGTGGTGAAGAAGGAGCTGAGCCGCAAGGCGAAGCTCTCAATTTACCAGTCGATCTCCGTTCCAACCCTCACCTATGGTCACGAACTTTGGGTAATGACCGAAAGAACAAGATCACGGATACAAGCGGCTGAAATGAGCTTCCTTCGCCGGGTGGCGGGGTTCTCCCTTAGAGATAAGGGATCCGCTGCTCCTCCGCATTGAGAGGGGCCAGTTGAGGTGGCTCGGGCATCTGGTCAGAATGCCCCCCGGACGCCTCCCTGGTGTGGTGTTTCGGGCATGTCCAACCGGGAAGAGACCCCGGGGTCGACCTAGAACACGCTGGAGGGACTATGTCTCTCGGCTTGTCTGGGACCGCCTCGGTGTCCCCCCGGGAGAGTTGGAGGAAGTGGCTCGGGAGAGGGACGTCTGGACCTCTTTGCTGAGGTTGCTGCCCCCGTGACCCAACCCTGGACTAAGCGGAAGAAGATGATGATGATGATGATGATGATGATGATGATGATGATGATGATGATGATGATGAGCATTAAGCAACTCAGTCAAAGCTCTCTATCATGCAACTGTACATCAACTGCTTAACCTCTGTGTTCGGATCAAGTGAGGACATGAATCTGCTTGCTATGTTTGCAGATAGCTGTGAACTGTTAATTGTGACCAGAGAACAATAAATTTAGTGACGCTTGTCCGCCGCATTTCCTCAAGCACGTCCTGCGGAAGGGGAAAAAATAAACTCCAGGATACATGTTGAGCCAAACACAGCATAGTCTAACCTACCAGTGTAGGTGATTTCTTGTCCTGCAGGTTAGGCCGGACACTTCGGAATCCTTTGGCTGCTAACGAAGAAGAGGCCAAGCTGTCATTTTTTAGAGAATCCCCAGCAGTGTACTGCCACCACATATCTAAACCATTCCACAGGAAACAAGCAATACACCAGCACCATAAGCTCTATTAGAGTTTACCAGACATTATCATCATACACATATCAAACTAACTATATAACAATCGTTCAATCTTTTTTTTTTTTTTTTTTTTTTTTTTTACCTGAATCTGTCAGCGGAGACTCTGTGCCTAAAGCTGCAAAAAAAACAACAACAAAAAAACAAAACAGGCAGTTAGATGTTTAACATGTCTATAAAAGATATACTGAAAGATGCTGCCTGACCATGTCGAGAAAACCGCTTTCCAGCATGAAGTCTTCAAAGATAAGAAGCTACACGGCACCTACACATGTGGCTGAAGCCCTGTATCACACATCTGTGTCCATTGTGGTTGAATCCCGTGTGGGTCATCGGATATAGCAATTATTGGCTGTATTCCAGGCCACTGCTCGAGCTCACAGCAGGAGAACATGACAGAGGATGAACTTTCACTTGTATTTATAAAATATAACAAATATGTAGATCAGAATGAAAAGCAAGCCATGTTCTCACTGTGATTGTGTGGGTTTTCTCCGGGTACTCCGGTTTCCTCCCACAAAAGTACAAAAACATGCACAGTGGACTGACTGACAGTTCTAAATTTCCCCTACATATGAGTATGAGTATGAATGGTTGGATGTGTATTGGCCTTCATTGGCCTGGCAAGCTGCTGAGTGCGTTCCCCGCCTTCACCCAGATTCAGCTAAGATGGGCGCCAAGCTTCCGGTGACCCCCACAAATTACAGTGATCCATTGCGACTTCATGCTTCAGGTTCTGCGGCTTCAGTGCATCGCAGGTTTTTTCAAAATATTCATCGAAAAATAAAAGAATAAGGAAATTCGGGGAAAAGTTAAGGAAAATGCCACAAAACAAGGCCAATTTTGCAAAAAAAAACCCCAAACAAACAAAAACAAAAAAACAACAACACAAACCCCCCCCCGACAAAACTACTTACATTTTTATGTGAGGTGCACGTCTGAGTGTGCGCGCGAGCGTGTCTTTATGTGTGTGTACAGGGATCCCTCGTTACTTCGTGCTTCAATTCATGTGGCTTCAGCGCATTGCGTTTTTAAATAAATAAATAAATAAATATTCATCGAATTAAAAAAGAAGGAAATTAAGGAAGAATAGTTTTCTCCCATGAAAACTACTTACATTATTGAATCTTTGTGTGCACGCACGTCTGCGCATGCGTGCGCACGGGTGTGTATGTGTGTCGTCTTCTCATGCAATACCATCTGTATTTGTGTGTATTTATATTTTATTTACATCTTGTGTTATTTTTAATGTTTAGTTGTTATTATAAGCATTTATAACATTGAAAAAGTATTTATTGATATTATATACACAGAAACATGTACATATGCGTCAGTTTGGGGGTGGGATCCTACATCGTGGCTTTCAATGGTCACGTGGGGATCTCAGTCCCAATTAACCGCGGAAGGTGAGGGGTCGATGTATTTATATTTTATTTACATCTTCTGCATTATTTTTAAATGTTTAATTGTTATTATAAGCATTTATAGCACTGAATATGTATTTATTGATATTATATACACATACAGACGCTCACTGACTTACGTTTTTAATTGGTTCCAGACGGCCGAACGTAAGTTGAAAGTGAACGTAAGTTGTTATAGTGACGTATGACATATGACGTGTGACATATGACGCTCATACTGTACTACTGTATACATCCATAAGTACCATTACCGTATCTCATAAAACACCCCTAAATCGATTATTATAAACATAACATTGTAAAATAATATCAGATGTATCAAATTATATCAACATTAATTTCAAATAAATTATTTTCAAACAAAATTATTTCAAATTGATAAATTTTAATCAAATTCACTCATCAAATATCAAACACAGTATCAAATATAACATTTAACATTCTCTATGATGCGATCTTTCTGCTTGTAAATGGTTCTGATGGTTGACGGATGGTCACATGACATGAAGCTGAGCCGACTCACTTTATATGAAGCTTAAAACAGCCAATCAACGCTTACGATATGTGAGGCGCTCAATATCAAAAGTAGTGCACTTGCTGAAAGTAGTTTACTTGCTTGAAACAAAGCGCAGGTTCTCCAGACTTCCGGTCTTTTAAGTGCACAAGGACGCCTATGAACTCGTTTAGTACTCAACCTGCACTGATGTGAATCACTGATGTGAATCAGCAGAGCAGAGAGTTCTCTTTCTTGGGTTTTCATTCATTTTACAACTCTCTTTGCTGAACTGAGTATGCATGGTAGATTGCGCCGATCTGAGCAGATAGTTAATTCATCTCTGTGCATGAGACTTGCACCCATGCTAGTAGGCTTACACTTCTGACAAACCATATTTGCTTCGGGTTACAAAAGTCCGCAACAGTGTAAACACAAAGATCACAGAGACAACGTCTTAACACAAGAGTAACACGCTATATATATATATATATATATATATATATATATATATATATATATATATATATATAACTGAACCGAGAAGAAGGAGGGGCACGTTCAGTCTCGTTTGTAAACAATGGACGCAGCATCATACGTCATTACGTCAGCATACTACGTAGGTATGTCTAAACTCAAAATTTGACTTAAAAAAAAAAAAAACGTAAAATCAAAAAAAAAAAAAAACCATGTAAAACGGATGAACGAAAGTAGGGGAGGGTCTGTATACATGTACGTATACGTCAGTCAGGCATGTACGTATACGTCAGTCAGGGGGTTCGATCCTACTTCACGGAAATCGGCAGTTGCGAGGAGATTTCGGTCCCCATTAACCGCGGAAAGTGAGGGATCCTTGTAGTATTATGTGGCTTACAAAATAAATGAATGAATGGAAAGCAAGACAATAATTGAGTAGTGCTGAGGTCACGCATCCCATACATTCATTCATTTTCTGGAACTGCTTAATCCTAATTAAGGTCACAGGAAGGCTGGCACCCTTCTCAGCCGAATCTAGGCAAAGACAGAGTACACCCTGAACGGCTCGACAGGCTATTGCAGGGCAGAAACACGCTGACGGCTATGCAGCTTTTCATGTCGAAAGTCAGCAATGGTTCTTTTACATGAACCTCTCACCATCGACAGTGAGAGACATGGCCGGCCTTTGATAACCCAGTTAGCTGCACTGGTGGGGTCACACATCCAAAAGTGCACAATGTTTTGTTAAGTCTTAAAAAATTGTTTGAAACTCAAAAACAAGTTTGATTTTTAATTGTGACTTTTTTTGTTTTTACTTGAAATCTTTTATCTTATAAAAGCAAGGATACCGAACCTATTCAACACCTTTAACTCTCCTCTTAATCCAGTAGGAAAAATAATCAAACAATGAAAACTGTGTGTGTGAGGTCATAGTCCATAAAGCTCCTCAAACAAAAAGGGTCACCACCAAATGAAACGAGACGCAGAGAGGAAAAAAGAAATCGGCTGAACAATTGTTGCCATGGCGCCACACAAATATGGCAACAATCCAGCTCCTGGGAAAGTCTATTTCCTTTTAAGTAATGGGGAGGAACAGTTGCAGCTACTGAAACCCAGAGCAACCCCCTTGAGTGCTGGTTCGATGGCGTGAAAGAGAGCAGGAAAGCAAAACGTGGGAGTGAATGATGCTTATCGAGCAGTGACGCGCATTCAGGTCAGGCGGGTGAGGCGGAGCCTCCATGTCAATCTTGAAAAAAAAAGGTTAATCATAAAATATAATAAATGTCAAAATTTGGTAGAGTAGTGGCTTAGTGGATAAGACAATGGGTTGCTAATCTGAAAGTCGGCGGTTCATCATCATCATCATCATCATCAGCATCATCATCATCATCATCTTCCGCTTGATCCAGAATCGGGTCACGGGGGCAGCAACCTAAGCAAAGAGGTTTAGACATCCCTTTCTCCCGCTACTTCCTCCAGCTCTTCCAAGGGGACACCGAGGCGTTCCCAGACAAGCCGAGAGACAGTCCCTCCAGCGTGTGTGTTCTAGGTCGACCCTGGGGTCTCTTCCCGGTTGGACATGCCCGAAACACCACACCAGGGAAGCGTTCGGGAGGCATTTTGACTAGATGCCTGAGCCACGTCAACTGGCCCTTCTCAATGCGGAGGAGCAGCAGTAGAATGGTAGAACTTCTCACCTTATCTCTAAGGGAGAGCCCCGCCACCCGACGAAGGAAGCTCATTTCAGCCGCTTGTACCCACGATCTTGTTCTTTCGGAACAAAACCCCAAACCTAGTGACTGTAGGTGAGGGTTGGAACATAGATCGACTGGTAAATTGAGAGCTTCCCCTTGCGGCTCAGCTCCTTCTTCACCACAACAGACCGGTACAGGCTCCGTTTAACAGCAGAGGCTGCAACAATCCATCTGTCGATCCCCCGCTCCATCCTTCCCTCACTCGTGAACAAGACCTTAAGATACTTAAACTCCTCCACTTGGGGCAGGACCTCATTCCTGACCCGTAGGGTGCATTCCACCCTTGTCCGACTGAGAACCATGGCCTCAGATTTGGAGGTGCTGATTTTCATCCCAGCCGCTTCGCACTCAACTGTGAATCGCTCCAATGAGAGCTGGAGGTCCCGGCTTGATGAAGCCAAAAGGACAACATCATCCACAAAAAGCAGAGACGAGACCCGATGGCCACCAAACCAGAAACCCTCAACGCCTCGGCTGTGCCTAGAAACTCTGTCCATAAAAATTATGACCAGAATCGGTGACAAAGGACAGCCTTGGCGGACTTCAATCCTCACCAGAAACGAATTCAACCTGTTGTTACCAATACGAACCAAACTCTGGGTCCTGTGATACAGTGATCAAATGGCCCTTAGCAACGGGTCCCGAACGCCATACTCCCAGAGCACGCCCCACAAGATAGTCCGAGGGACACGGTCAAAAGCCTTCTCCAAATCTACAAGACACGTGTGGACAGATTGGGCAAACTCCTATGCCCACTCCAAGATCCTGTGGAGCGTATAGAGTTGGTCAAAAGTGATACGGCCAAAATGAAAACCACATTGTTTCTCCTGGATCCGAGGTTCAACTATTGGTCGGATCCTCCTCTCTGGTACCCATGCATACTTTCCCAGGTAGACTGAGGAGTGTTATTCTCCGATAATTGGAACACACCCTCCGGTCCCCCTTTTTAAAAAGGGGGACTACCACCCCGGTTTGACAATCCACAGATACTGCCCCCGATGACCACGCGATGTTGCAGAGACGTCTCAACCAAGACAGTCCTACATCATCCAGAGCCCTGAGATATTCATGGCGGATCTCGTCCAACCCCGGAGCCCGACCACTGAGGAGCTTTTTGACTACCTCAATGACCTCCACTCCAGTGATCAGCAGACCCCCCACCCAAACCCCCAGGGTCTTCCTCCTCCATGGAGGGATTGAGGAGGTGGGATTTAGGAGGTCCTCAAAGTATTCCCTCCACCTCTCGACGACATCCCCAGTCGAGCTGAGCAGCTCCCCACCTCCACTGTAAATAGTGTTTGTAGAGAACTGCTTTCCACTCCTGAGGCGTCGGATGGTGGTCCAGAACCTTTTTGAGGCCAACCAATAATCACTCTCCAGACCCTCACCAAACTCCTCCCACACCCGAGATTTTGCATCTGTGACAACCTCGGCTGCAGCACGTTTGGCCTGCTGGTACCTGTCTGCTGCCAGTCCCACAGGCTAATAAGACCCGATAGGCCTCCTTTCTCAGCTGGACGGCCCTCTTCCCCACAGGTGTCCACCACCAGGTTCGGGGGTTACCACCATGACAAGCACCGACGACCTTCGGGCCACAGCTATGGGCTGCCGTCTCATCAATGGAGGCACAAAACATGGCCCATTCGGATGGAAGTAATTAGGGTCTGCTGGGAACATTTGGCGAAGTCTCCTGTCCGAGAGGCCTTTAACTCCCACCTCCGGCAGAGCTCCAATCATGTCCCGGAGGAGGCAGGTCGGCGGTTCAATCCCCAGTATTACTACTGTTGGGCGCTTGTGCAAGGTCCTTCACCCTCAATTGTTCAGTTGTATATAAAAAAATGTCAGTTGTAAGTCACTCAGGATAAGAGGGTCTGCCCAAGTGCTGTAAATGTCATAGGTAAAGTCAGTTGGGTTTGTACATCTGAGCCCAGTGGCTCATCAGGCCGGTGCTTATCCCCGGTTTCTGTTGCGTGAAGCGACCAGGAGTTCAACTCCTCCTGGATGGGACGCTAGTCCATCGCAGGTTACCTTCCCAGTATATTTTTTACTGGTACACATTTATACTGCTGGGTGGACAGAGGCACACTTGTGGTTGAAACCTTGCCTAGGGTCTTAGCACAGTGAGGGTCTCAGTGGGATTTGAACTCACAACCTCCCGATCATGAGTGCAGCACCCTAACCACTATACCACTGGCCACACATATGTAAATGTCATGGCAGGAGGCATTTGTGAGCCCACAGATTCTTGTGTGCTCTACAATCCTCTTCGTTTGTCGTTATATTTCCTTTACAAATGAAAAATTAAATTTCCAAGCTGAGAAAATTCACAAATCTGAACTTTCGATCAAAACAGTTGGTAATAACTGAACGAAGACCAATGCAGATGGAATGAATTTTAAATTCAAATGAAATATGAGTCACGTTTGTGTAAAGGCAGCTGATGTGAGATATAATGCACAACGCACTGTCTGCTGTCAATCAAATGATGAAGAATATACTCTGAGTTCATTTCTATTTGTAAAATTGACTCTAAAAGAGTCAGTGCCTCACCAGCTGTCAACCTCACCGCACATCATTGTTATCGAGTCAAGTAGAATTCCTGCCTGCTGATTAAACATAGACAGACTCCTGGCCAAGGGTCATCAATTTATATGCAAACACTGATCTCATGTGGAAGGGGCCAAAAGACATCAACTATTAAAAAAAAAAAAAAAAAAAAAAAAAAACAGCATGAACTCGACGCTTTAGTGCTTGGTAGATTGTTTTTAATGATATTAAAGAAGCTGTGTCATGGCTTATCAAATACTCACTTTCTGAGCCACCTAATTCCACTAGGAGTAGAGTTAGACCGGAGGTGGGAAAGCAAAGTACACCCTGCAAAGCTTGCCAGACCATCAGAGAGGAAACAGTCACTCACACTCACACCTATGGGCAATTTGGAACAGCTAGAACCTAGTATGCATGTCTTTGGACTACGGGAGGAAACCAGACTACCTGGAGGAACCTCATTTAAGCACAAAGCGAACATGCAAACTCTACACAGAAACACCCGAGCCCGGTATCGAACCCAGGACCTTCTTGCCATGAGTCGGACATGATATCCATTGAGCAGCTATGCTGTTTGTTATCAAACAAAACAAATTTACCAATTTTTTTCAGTGCAGGTGCAGTGATAAAGGTGTTGGATCACTGATCGTAAGATTGGGGGTTCAAGACCCACTCTCAGCAGGTTGTCACTGTCCCCCCAGTAGGTTATCAAAGCTGGGTTATCAACCTATATAACTGGGTTATCAAAGGCCGTCCATGTCTCTCACTGTCTATGTTGTGAGGATCATGTAAAAGAGCCATTGCTGACTTTCGTCAAGAGTAGCTGCATAGAAGTCAGTGTGCTTCTGCCGTGCGATGGCCTGGGGAGCTGTCCAGGGTGTACTCTACCCATGCCCGGAGCCAGCTGGGGTGGGCGTCAGTGTAATGTGAAAGTGAATGAATGAATTTCAGTGCAGATTTGGTTTATGAAGGTTCATGGGAACAAATCTGGTTCACATAGCGGCATTCCACAATCTAAAAACTGTTCTGCCCACCAAAAATAAATAAATAAATAAAAATCATGTAGCAATCCTTTCCTATACGCTCCATATTACATAAAACTTCACCATCATTTTGAGCGACAAGTTGAAAGGATATCAACCAAACACTGCATGGTACAGCCGATGCCTATTTTTATTGTAAAAGTCATGACACGGCTCCTTTAACCGGCGTCTTTTCTGGAAAAAGAAGTAACAAATCCCAGTATTCTCAACAAGTATTGATTTCTATAGAAACTGCTTTGGGCCACAGCATCAAGAATATAGAAAGGATTTAATGTTTTAACGCCTTGTTGTTGCTCATTTCTTCTGTATCTCGTGTTTAGCATGGAAGCCGAGTGGAAGGTGTGTGAGTCTGCAGTGGATAGAAAGAGTACCTGAAAGCCCATATAAGTTTGGGGAGCTCTGGACTCTCTTCATAGTCGTTAGCGTGAGTGAGAGTGTGGCGCTCTTGCGAGCTCGTCCTCCGCTGTCTGTGGGAAGCGCAGCAGCATGCACATACAAATATCCCACATGGGAGTGAAAGCACATGCATCAAAAATACTTCAAAGAAAAAAAAAACATGAACCGTACTCAAGCAAGCATGATATGATTTCCTCAAAGCACTGCAAAGTTTTTGCGTAAGTGGCATGGACTTCAAGGCTATTTCTAACAACTTTAAATTATCGTCCAGATGTTTAATTAGCTGCTGCTAACCAGCTGCTGAGCATCTGAAGATATGACCCTTGAAGTGAGACGTGGGACAGTTAAAATGACGGCAGTATTCCTTCACTTGGCAGGGATCCCAGCGAGGTTTAGAAAAAATAGAGGCAACGAAACGGGTTCAGAAATAGAGGAAATGAAATACAGTGGTACCTCACTTTATGAAATTAATCCATTCCATAGCCTTTTTCATAACCTGCATTTTTCATAAATTGAATTGCATTTCACATATAAATCACGTGATTTTTTCCAAGGCTCCCAATACTACCCCCTAAACCCTTTAAAAATTATAAAAACATACCTTTTAAGACCTCATTCTGCTTTAATATCGTACCGATGGTAGACGGGTTTGGCCATATTCCTTTGTGATATCACTCAAGCCCGTTTCTTCTTCTCACTCGCACCGGAAATCACATGCGTGTGTGTGTGTGTGTGTGATTGCGCGTGCGTGTGTTGACCAAGTCTTCTTAGCAGAGTTATAATCTTACAAATGTTTATGGAAGGTTAAAAGCCCGAGTCAAGAAATAAAACATAAACAACAGTAACTGTATCCTTTACACGATAAGCATCATGGTGGATTCAGCTCCATAACAGGCAATGGGAGGTAGCTGCGTCATCCATCCTAGCCAATGGGATCCCTGTCCAAGAATGCGTCAGGTGGACCTGTCCAAGATGGTGCTCGAGTGAAGGCGACATGAACGACAACTCAGTTGTTAGCCAATGGGAGGCCAGCGGGGCGAGATGTTTGAACGTCATTGATGGGAGAGCAGTTCGTGCACTGTTTGAATGTTTGAATGCCGTGTATGAATTTTTAAGATGGCGCTTTCGTAACGTGAACTTGTTTCGTATACAGAGACAAAAATTTTTAGGAAAATGCGTTTCGTAACCTGCATTTTTCGTTCGGTGAGACTTTCAAAAAGTGAGATACCACTGTATTTCAGCAGGGATCAAGGGGGTGCAGGGCACTGAAGCTGAAAAAATAGCGGAATTCCGCTAAATAGGTGAGTAAAAATAGCAGAATTCCACTAAATAGGCAAGTAAAAATAGCGTTTTTTAAAATAGCGTTTTAAAAATAGTGAATCCCATTAAATAGCAGAGATCTGGGATCCCTATCACTGTGCCAATCACTTAATTCCTACTCATGAAAACATTTCCTACATTCCAAGTATATGCTTAAATCATATGAATGGGAGGCGTGTAATGTACCACAAGGGGATACACACTCGGCATTAAGTTAAATCCTCATTAATTCAGTTTATTATGGCTGACTTATGATTACAATTAAAAGAATGATTGGATTGCATCCCTATGAAACATGTCAATGCTTCAACGACCTTATGACGGAGTCTATATACTGAAAACGAAATTGTATAACGGTGCATCAGGCTGACTGGTGTTATGAGACAATGTTCTGCAGTAAGCCATAGCAGGGTGCTAACAGTGCCAGACGGTGCCTGGTGGTTTCCCTCCTGAATCCCACGCCTGGCTCAGTGATTCAGGAAGGGCTGGGTGCAGACAGCCAAGCCTAGAACTGAGATTATTTTGCTTTATCTTCTGTATATATTATAAAGCATGTGAATAAGCACTTTGCAGAAACAGCATGGAGCAGACTACACTATAGCATGCTACAAAAACAAATCTCAACCACTGCACGAGGATACATGTGGCAGGGGAAACGAAGCACTTTTACTTGATTTCGGCACAGAATTAATAATATCTAACGGTATCTCAGGATTTATGGATCTGATGAAGGAATCACACTGGGCTTTTACGCGTGAGGTGACAAGAGTTCAACTCCTCCCAGATGGGACGCTAGTCTAGCACAGGTTACCTTCCCAGTATTTATACTGGTACCCATTTATACAGCTGGGTCGACAGATGTACATTTGTGATCAAGACCTTACCCAGGGGTCTTAGCTCTGTGCGGGTCTAATGTGAATTCGAACCCACGACCTTTCATTCATGAGCTCACCACCACCACCACCACCACCACCACAATGTTCAGTTCATTTTCTGTAACCGCTTAATCCTAATTAGGGTTGCGGGGAGGC
The DNA here is from genome assembly GCA_024760905.1 of Plotosus lineatus. Classification (NCBI taxonomy): domain Eukaryota; kingdom Metazoa; phylum Chordata; class Actinopteri; order Siluriformes; family Plotosidae; genus Plotosus; species Plotosus lineatus. The sequence goes on along the minus strand of CM045733.1, from coordinate 61,173,027 downwards.
TGGTGCCCATCCCAGCCGACTCCAGGCGAGGACAGAGTACACCCTGGACAGCTCGCCAGGCCATCGCAGGGCGGAAACACGCTGACGGCTTTGCATCTACTCTTCTTGAAAGTCAGCAATGGTTCTTTTACATGAACCTCACACCATAGACAGTGAGGGACATGGCCAGCCTTTGATAACCTAGTTAGCTGTACTGGGGGGGACAGTGAAAACCTGTGGAGAGTGGGACTCAAACTCCCAACCTTAGGATCAGCAATCCAGTGCCCTATACCAGTAGGCCACTACTGCCTACCACTGCCTACCACCACAATGAATAATGAATAATTAATAACACTACTCAGCTTCATTGTGTTGGGTGGTATAGTGGTCAGCTCAGCACATCTGTCTCACACCAAGAAGATCCTGGGTTCGAGTACCAGACTTGTTGTGTCTGGGGGGGAGGTGTTTGTGTAGAGGTTGTACGTTACGCTAACTGGCTGTGTGTGCCCTGTCATGGTGTTTACCAACTTCGTGATTAAGTTTTATTTGGCCATAAAACATTTTTAGGAGAGTGATGGCCTGGTGGTACAGATGCTGGATCATTGATCCTAAGGTTGGAGGTTCAAGCCCTACTGTCAACTGTTGTCACTGTCCCCACAGTGCAGCTAACTGGGCTATCAAAGGACTGCCATGTCTCTCACTGTCTATGGAGTGCGGTTCATATAAAAGAATCATTACTGACTTTCGTATAGAGTAGCTGCATAGACGTCAGCGTGTTTCTGCCCTCGCCCAAAGTCTGCTGAGATAGGCACCCGCCTCCCCTTGACCCTAATAAGGATCAAATGATTCAGAAAATGAATGATAAAACCTATTTAAATATCATAATTTGTTTTTGAATTGTACCGTCATAATTCCATTTTTAATAAAGGTGCTGCAGAAGGATTCTGATTAAATGACAACCTGCCAATCAAGGCTAAAGCCAACATTTAAAGCAATCAAAATGGAAAAATCTCAACGTGAGCTATAAGCTTTCAGAATAAGAACTTCATTGAAGTCATCATACCTGTATTCATGTTGAAGAACTCTTCCTCTAGCGTGGTCTTGAAATCACACGGTCCTGAAAAACCATGAAGTCATTTAGTGTGCTATTACAAAAAAAAAAAAAAAAAAGTCTAAATAAATAAACATGGCACCAGCCAGATAGTCAGTATTGATAATGTGACACTGATCATAAAGAGCTCTGGGAGCCTCTCAGTCTCATGACATTGCAATGTGGGGCAAAAAGTCCTCGCTCCGTGTGGCTGTTCAATTCCACTGTGAGTGAACTCCCACTTGAAAGGTGATACAAGAGCAGCATTTCTGCTCTGAAACATGTAGCTCAGTTTCAAATCACACACACATACACACACACACACACACACACTCTCGGTGCAGATGACCTCTTTTGGCAAGTTCGAGTGTAACACCTGACTGAATACCTGAAGGCACTTGTTGAGCTGAGCAACCTTAAGAAATTCTACTCGAATTCAGTTCGTCCTCGATTGATCAATTCTGGGTGACAGATTTGCAGCTCATATGACCCTGTTCCTAAAGTAGCCGGTTTATTTTAGTGTAACTTGAATACTTTTAAGAGATTCTATGTGGGGAAGTCACTTCATTACGTTATTCTATCACGTAACCCTCCACCATATACAGAAGTATGATGCATATCTCTCTGACTAAATAAACAGCTATATTTAAGCACATCGGACCGGGTCCACCTGCGTATCTGTCCAGGCGTCCACCCGCCCAGTTTCACGGCGTATTAAGGAAGCACGGCAGCCCATGACTACGAGGTCTTTCACGTCAAATACCACCGGAGATGATTCTCAGCAGCATAACTGATGTATGACTAACTGATCATCCTCAAGAAAGACCTTGAGTTAAATCAAACCGGATAACAAATCCAAGTCCTCATTCCAGTCTCTGCTTAAACAGAAGCACTATATAGTTATTTTGATCTCTAATACAACATGGCATCGTCTCATATTTACCCCATTAAAAGAGAGCTTGGGTGTCAAGCTCAAAACAAATCTTCCACCAGCGTGGCCTATAAATCGGAGATGAAAAACACAGGGGATGAATTTGCATGTCACACTGCCGGACATGGAGTAAATCAAAAGATGTAATGGCCTGTCAGCGATAAATGAAGAGGAGATTATGGGGTTGGGTTTCAAGAGGGCAGACTAGTGGCGACTGGACAGCTGGGATGGGAACAGGACTGCCACCCAAGAGACCATGTATGATTGGGACCAAAATGCTCGGCTACAGCTTCTTTTAAACACTTGGATACCTTGTAAGAGACTGAAACACAAAACACCCTGTTGAGATATTAAAGTCATTATTTTAGTGTGCCTGTGTAAAAACTGTTTATGTCTGACACTTACGGGGTCATTCAACATTTTCAACATTTTCCTAAGCGTACAAAACGTACGCCCGGGGCGGAGGGGGGTAAGATGTCTGTGTATGCTTTTTTAATATTATAAAAATGTCGATCAGCAATAATACATGCGTTCGTGAATATATATATATATATATATATATATATATATATATATATATATATATATATATATATATATATTTATTTATTTATTTTATTATTTTTTTTTTTTTGTGTGTACATTTGATACTCTCAACGCGCGATTTGCCAACCACCTAAGAGCGGTACACACACAACAACAACAACAACAACAACAACAACATCGTTTGATTCGCTCTGCTTGACATAACACCGGTGTATTATGAATGAAGCGCCATTTATCTCTTATCCATGGTGGGAAAAGGGCTACAGATGAGACCCGAAGGGCGATAGCTGCAGATGAGACATATCTGCAAAGACTGCAATGAATGCTATGGCAGCTGATCACAAACTGAAGCGTGGTCGTCCAAAAGCCAATGACCAATAAAAAAATGCAGACATTTTGAATTATATTTTAATATAAAATAATATTATTAAAAACAATGTCATTTTTATTATTAAAACCAAATGTCTTAATATTAATTAAAAACAAAACAAAAAAAAAAGGTTCTGCACAATAAAAACCCCCGTGCACTTTAATCAACCACATCTACCCCACTGACTGTAAACCATATCAACGCATCTACTCCGCCCTCAGATACATGTACACTTGAATATAGGCCAGTCTACAAAGTTGTTCCTTTCTTTTTCTTTTTCATTGTATATTACTTTATACTATTTATGTATCTATTTATTTATTTACTTATATAATATATATGTATGTGTATATGTATGTATATGTATTATTGTATATGTCTCTATTTTGCACCCCCTACTGATGGTACCTCAAGAGCCTGTAACAGTGAATTTCTCCATTGTGAGATTAATAAAGCTGTATCTATCTATCTATCTAGCTAGCTAGCTAGCTAGCTAGCTAGCTGTCTAGCTATCTATCTATCTAATATAAAAGCAGGTGTCATTAAAAAAATTCTTTAAAAGTATAATTTTTTTTATTGATTTCATTATTATTTCACTGGTGTATAAAATAGGTATTAATTATGGACATTGATTTATAAAAGAGGTTTGATCATTGTTTTGTTTAATATCTTATTAAAAAAATCCTGCCGAGAGATCATCAAAATTTATTTGTACACCTTCGGTCGGGGGCTCAAAAAAGAGTACTCTCTGTACACTTGGAAAAATGTTGAAAATGTTGAACCGCCCCTAACCGTTCTACACATAATCACATCATTTAAATAAATATGTAAATATAAAAATAAATATACATATTTGAGGGGTAGTGGTTCCTCTGGGTACAGTACAGTTGTTACTGTATTTAATAGCCATGAACAAACAGAAATGATTTGAAATCTTGCGAAGTTGTGGTACAGCTCTTTGAATACAGGGAGTTACGCTCACTTTCCGCAGTTAACTGGGACCAAGATCCCCCTGCAACCGCCGAATTCCACGAAGTAGGATCAACCCTCCCTGACTGACGTATACATACATGTATATGTGTATATAATATCAATAAATACATATTCAACGCGATAAATGCTTATAATAACAATTAAACATTCAAAAAGAATGCATAAGATGTAAATAAAATATAAATACACACACATACAGAAGTGCACGCACACACAAATATGCGCACCTCACATAAAAATGTAAGTAGTTTTGTTGAGGGGTTTGGGGTTGTTTTTTGTTTTCCGACTAAATGGTCTTGTTTTGCAGACTTTCCTTATTTTAAAATTAAATTAATATCTTTAAAAAAATATCCACGATGCACTTGAAGCCACATGAATTGGATCCCTGTAGTTCAGAATAAGTTGAGAATGAGTGTCATGTTTACTGAATGCACACAATATAGTTAGATGGAAGTCTACCAATTAATCCCAATCAGATAAAATAATCCCAGACAGCTTTAATAATGGATTAGACGGTTATGTAATGACTGTAAGAAGCTAAACTAGTCAATGAGATTACTGAGCTAACAACAGCAGAACGCATTGTAAACATGGCTGGTTCTTAATAAATAGTATAGTCTCTTGTTGAGGGCAGTGGTGGCCTAGTGGTAAAGGTGCTGGATCACTGATCCCATGGTTGGGGGTTCAAGCCCCACTCTCAACAGGTTATCACTGTCCCCCCAGTGCAGCTAACTGGGTTATCAAAGGCCGGCCATGTCTCTCACTGTCTATGGTGTGAGGTTCATGTAAAAGAGCCATTGCTGACTTTTGACAAGAGTAACTGCATAGCCATCAGCATATTTCTGCCCTGTGATGGTCTGACGAGCTGTCCAGGGTGTACTCTTCCCTCACCCAGAGTCAGCTGAGCTGGGCGCCAGCCTCCCCGAGACCTTTATTAGGATTAAGCGGTTCAGAAAATGAATGACTGAATAAATGTCTCTTGTTGATAGCAGCTCATGTTTAGTCTGATTTATAGCTACTGTGTATTGAAGAGACAGGAAACCGAACCCTGCATGGACCTGAGCGCTCTTGGCAGGAGACGCGTAAAAGTCACACCTCACACCTCATTGACAATCAGCTAAGTGTTGATACAGAACTAAATACCTCATGAGGACATGTCACACCATCTACAGCATCACAACACACGTCATTACAACCTACACATTAAGACTCATTTTCTTTAACTATAAGTACAATAATAATAATAATAATAATAATAATAATAATAATAATAATAATAAAAAACAGACGTACAGTACACAGACAACTCAGAGCTAATGTATTACCTCACAAGCAACAACAACAACCCCAGATGCTATCGGAGACTGACCACTATCAGACACTGAGTTGCGATGCTCTGAGGATACGTGACTATGCCACAGATTTCATCAGTAAGTACAGTATATGAGCTTTGATAAGGCACAAAAACACACTTAGATGCATAAAAACATACCGACTGGTTGGTATTTCACATGGCTAATTGAAAACCTGCATTAAAACTCTAATACCTGTTACCATGATTGTGGACTAGGGTGCAGTGAAACATATAGTTTTTCAGAGTCAATTCAGAATAGTGTAGAAAAGACGTAACAATACCAGTTATAAACATATGCAAAATATTTAAAATCTGTAAAAAATTTCTAGGTTCCCCCAACTCACTTGAAATAAGATATGTTATGTTACGTAATAGATTTATATCGCTCTTTATCCATACTGGAATATTTTGCTCAAAGTGCTCTGAGGAATGTTCAGTTATTTATTGATAATAACTCTTTATTGTCAAAGTACATTGCATACATGAAATCTGGTCTTTTGTGCTCTGGGCACCTGTCACCACTGTGCAGCGCCAGTTATTGCATTGTTCTATCCTTTGATGCTGAGCACCAAGCAGGAAGCAACAACTACAAGATTTTAATGTCGTATGGTATGATGTGGCCAGATTTGAACTCCGACCTTCCGGACGATAAAGCGGACACTCTACCAACTGAGATAAATCCTCGGTATGGCAAGTCAATTTTGAAAGCACGTGAGCACGTGATTGCCGACAAAGGGACTAACTAAATAATTAATTAAATAAGTAATTAAAAATGAACCTTCACAGTTCACAGATTTGGTATGACTGGAAAAGTCAGGATTCAGTAGTTTAGTAGAGGAAACTATCGCCAGGTGGCGACAGCATATGGCACAGCATATGGCACATTCGACAGATACCCATGCCACACACAGGCCGTGGAGAGGTGCGTCAAAATGATGCATGAGGCATCACAGTCTGTATGTGGCAACAATCGACGAGCCGGCTTCATCCGTACAAGACTGGAGTCGAGGACAAAATAATATATGTTAACACTGTGCCAAACTGCCTAAAATATATGTTTTTGATAATATAGAAGCAAATTGGATCACTATATCACAATTAAACAGTTTCAGTAAAAATGCCCAAATATGGTAATTTTCATCGCTCTTGGGGGAGTCTCAGATATCAACTTGTCAAGATGAACTTTTAAAAATCTTTTAGATGACACCTCTCCAAATCTTTTTAATGCTATTCCGTGTAAAAATAATCAAAAATGTAATTTTTCACAATTTTCACTCCACCCTATTGCGGAAGTAATGACGTGTTCAAGCATCAGCTGTAGACTGACCCTGTGTCCAAAGTTGCTCACTTCTTGCTATATTCTGCATTATACAGTCAGCCTGCTATATTGTACCGTGTCCAGAGTGAGATTTATTGTACACTATATAGCGCACTCGATGCATCCCATAATGCATTGTGAAAAGTAGCACACAACTGACGAATACTTACCAAGCAATAAAACCTTGCGGAAGAAAAAGTGCATTGATGTGATCACCTGCTCATTCAGTACATTCAGATCTGCTGCTTCATTCTATTGCCGCATTAATGTTGCTGAGCCTTGACACAACCAACTGGAGCAACCATGGAGCGCCATGGAGATTAATTACATGCTGTAATCAAGGATAAACACACTCCATAAAATTATTAGAGTATGCAACCTAATTTTGCCAGGGATTGTATATAATGCATTGCGTTCTATCTTATGCATGAGACAAAGGGTTATAATTCAAAGTCAGTGGAGTAAGACAGACACAATTTTATAATGCAGACATCACAATGCTGTGAAAGCAACTGATCCAAATCTTCAAATCTAATTTAATAAAGGGTAGCGCCATTGTTTCTTATAGATGCTTCAACAGCTTATTTGACGTTGACTTGTCATGCATGAAAGGATTTTAACACCAATGAACCTACTATATGGTAGTAGGCCTCCGTCAGTCTCAAAGAACTATGGAGCTGCGCTCTGGCTGGTATCCCGGCTGATGATACTCTCCAGTGCGCAGAGCCTGGGTAGGAAGTATGGAGGACAGGCTGTTACCCAAGTGGCAAGCCCCCCCCCTCGGCGCTATCAAAAGGATCCAGTGGAAGGAAAGAAGCCGATACGACTGGGTTCCAGTGCTGCTGCAGGAGTTGCCAAGAACATTACTGTGAACAAACTGCCTCAGGGGACTCTGACTCCCGACTACTATATGGTGCTCGGTATTTAATTCCCTACATAGTGGCTAGAACAAGGGTGCTGCAAGAGTGAGTGCTTTCAGATATGGGGGCGTAAGTTGGTAGAAGTATCAGTTAATCCATGATGACCCTCACCTGCACCTAATTATTCATTCATTCATTCATTTCCTGTAACCACTGAATCCTAATTAGGGTCGCGGGGAGCCAAGTGAGGGTAGAGTACACCCTGGACAGTTCATCAGGCTATCACAGGGCAGAAACATGCTGACGGCTATACAGCTACTCTTGTCGAAAGTCAGCGATGGTTCTTTTACATGAACCTCACACCATAGACAGCGAGAGACATGGGCAGCCTTTGATGGCCCAGTTAGGTGCACTGGGGGCCTGTGCCTAATTATCACATTTTATTTATGCATGTCCTTGCAGTAGAGATGGTACAGTGAGAGAGAAAGAAAACAAACTCAATCAATCAATCAATCAATCAATCAATCAATCAATCAATCAATCAATCAGTCAGTCAGTCAATCACAGAGCTCTGTGTACATGTTTAAATAAGAAAATAAAGCATATAATAAGCATGTTTCTGCCCTTGAGTTCTCAAGCTCCATATTTCTGAAGTCTCCCCAATGACTGTATTTTCACACACATAACCTGACTATGATTTCTACCTGTGGTTTGGCAGTGTGTGTGTAAGATAGCATACAACGGCCTATAACGGATAAGCGGCCTGCTCCAATAAACCCCAACCCCCATGTTTTTTTATCCTACTTCTAATAACCGCCCATGTGTACTGGGAGCACAATGGTAGATCAAACTTAACAATTTTATTCGATCAGTCTCTGTATCAGTAAAACGAGGCATTCACTGCCTGTAAAAGTGAGTTTACATGGTATTTCAAGACCCCCTGCCAGTGGAGAATGTCTATAATGTTCATCAGTAACAACACATTTGATCCTTCTGCTGTGCTTTAAAAAAAATGAAAATATTTGGCTGTGTTTGCTTGGTAAATGTTCAACAACCAATAAACCATTAGAAACCGCTACAACAAAACTATGGGATGCTCTGAATGAATGGAGCAATAAGCCAGATATGGACCTATCAGAAAGTGATGACGAGGATTTTTCACCCGATTCTCCTGCTCACTAACTTCATACATTTAAAGACGTTCCTGGCCATGTGCTTTTGTTTATCTTTGTGTTGATTGGTTATATGTGCCATGTGCTAAAGTTGACATTCATGTTGATTGGCTCATTTTACTTTTGGGAAAATGTTTAAAGGAAATGTTTGAAGGAAATGTTTAAACGAACAGCTCCAGGAGGGAAGAGTAAGGGAAGGAAAAGTCTTTTTTTTTTTAATTTATGCTGCTTTCTGTTTATTTTCAGCTTTCATGTAAGTAGATTGGTTGATACCACAAAATGAATAAAACAAATACCAGCATAACTCTTTTATTGTTCTGTTATTATTCATGTTTTCCACCTCGATGGTAATAAGCACTTACTGTTCCACTTTGCTGGTAACATTTTAATAAGCGCCCACCCACTCCAATTTTTAAAGCGCCCTGGGCGCTTATCACGTCGAATACGGTATTAAAAACACAGATACTACCCTGATTATCACTAACATGATGACGATTATGCTAATAAGATGTTGCCATAAAGGTAATGTGCCATTTTATACACACATTGTAAGACAACAAGAACTTCAGCTAACAATAACAATTAATAGGAAATTGTGCTTCATGGAACATTTCCAAACTTTTCTTAAACTGTTCATAAATAAATTTAACTAAAACACAAAATTTTAAAGAAGACACACAAAAACAGTCCTACCTGGTAATTCTAGTGTATTATAAGCAAGTTCTTGTCCAGATTCTCCTCATGAAAGACCATGCACTGTTTACACTGAGAAAGTGTCGCCTATCACCCAACACAGTGAAGTAAAACAAGTACCATAAAGTGTGCCAAACCGTGCTCTCTGACAAAAGTCAAAAAGTGCTGTGGATCCATGCCATGTTGCTTAATAAAGCCAAAATAGGAAGAATCTTCTTCTCTTCTGGGATTTACTCTTGGGCTATTTATATTAACATTTTTGTGAGGACACATGATGGCCTGTGTGGTTTTAAAAAAGCAGCTTCTCGGTTAAAATTATATTAAAAGAATCCCTGTGAAACATCTGTTGCTGCCAAGGTTTATTGGCTAGGGGATGAATGTTTTCTGTGCTGTTCTAAACACAAGATAATTTGTGTAGCATTTTCTGAATATCATCATATTTTTAAGAAGTTTGCATCAAAATAAAAGGATTTAATTATGCTGCCGGGCCAGGAACAGTACTGGCTGGAATGATTGGAATTAGTTTAAGTAGTGTCAAAGTTACTCTTAATATCTGGAATACTGATAGTGTATAGTGGTAAACCTTCAAATTCATGAAAAAAATGTGTCAGGAAAAGTCTTCACACAGTGTAAGTGGATACCACTAAAATCAATGGTAGGACTCATGGGTAAGTCTGCTGGGCTTTTAAACTCAAACCTACTGGCCCATCAAAGCTTATACCCAATTTCTGTTGCATGCAACAACCAGCAGTTTAACTGGCAGATGGGATGCTCTTCCATCGCAGGTTTCCTCCTCAGTATATTTACTAGTACCCATTTATACTGCTGGGTGGACAGAGGTACACTGGTGGTTAAGACCTTGCCCAGGGGTCTTCTCACAGTTAGGGTCTAATGGAGATTCAAACCCATCACTTCTCAATCATGAGCCCAGCACCCTAACCACAACACCATAGGCTCCATCATACAGATTAGAAGTCATGGCTATGTTTTATAGCAAAAGTAAGAGCATGTCCCAATGCACAATGGAATGAGAACAGACAGGCTTGGAACTAAACCATAAGGAATCTACTTGTTAGATCTGTGGTTGAGGCTTCGGAGTTGCACGTTGACAAGGAGTGTGAGTATTAAACCAGGCGGAGGTCAAGTTTGAAGTTTGAATCCAGGTTACAGGTTAAGCCTACAGCCATCCGTGACAGCTAATTGGCTGAGTCTTCCATCACTCACAGCGATCAGCAGCCAATCACAGGCTCATTCATAAAAGGGGGTGGATAGTGCTTTCCCTCCGGCTGTGTTATACCCTATCCGAATACGCAAAGCCAGAAATTTGAAAAGAGGCGGGCGGCAAGCATCGCATGTCATCGAGAGGGCATGCGCATGCTTGTGCTCCCTCCCTGGTTGGTGGTGGTCGTGTGATAGGGAAGACAATACTTGCATGACCTGGTACTACAAAGTCCTGACCTTAACCATCCTGCAAGTCATTGAGATGTGCTCAAGAGATAAAGTTGTTTGAGGTTTATGTGTTGAATGTTGCACATTATCTGGTTTTCAGCCTAATCCAAAAAAAAAAAAAAAAAAAAAATCCACAGTTCTTCAGGAAGCTGCCTCCCCACCTCCCTCGGTAATAATAATTTTAAATGCGCAAAAACAGCATGACCTGTTTGGCTTCCTCCACGTCTCCACCATGGTCACCCTATGCCTACTCTGCTCTGATTGGTTACCTTTTGACAACTGAAACGTTCACGTTAATTGCACTGGGAGACAGATCAAGTCGGGTAGAGATATTTTAGATAATTTAATTTAAGCAACTGGCCGCATATTCCTAAATATGCTATTAGAATACAGGACACTAGCTGGAACTATCCAAATAAGGCACGGTGGGGTTATGAGCTGGCAGCTTGCGGTCTCTCTACTGGGGTTCGGTGACCATGCAAACTACTTGCCTCTTGATTCAGCTGCCGAAGATAGAGACTGAATCCAAGCCATCCCTCATGATGCAGCACATTTTGTGAAAATATTATAATGACTTATAATGACTGGTGTCTGAAGAGTTGGGTGAGAAATTGAGAGTCAGGCTACCAAACAGTCACCGCCGGTTTGGCTGCTAGGCATGAAGAGCAAAGGAATACATGCCAAGCTGAAGAGTTCCAGCTGGCAGAGTGAGCAGGTGCTAGTTAAGAGCTGTGCGAGACTAGCCAATGCTGTGGAGAGCCTTGGAATCTCAGAGACAGCCACTTAACATTCAAACAGCTTGAGTGCAAGTCACTGAGCTTCCCTCAGCTCGACAGTCTGCCTCAGTCGCACACAGACGCACAGATGGAGTTCAAGAGCTTCTGAGAAAAGTTAAGCGTGGATCTGATAGTGGTATATATTTTTGTATGGAATTCAAAACATGGCGTGACACTGAGTTATGTTTGGGCCATGGTGAAAGCTGATTGCAGCACGAACAGATAAGATTTCTTTTAAAGAACTTTATAAATAGAGACGGGGAATTAAAAGGAGCCTGCTGAGAACCTGCAAAGACACTTATTTGGATACTTAAACTGTTGCAGATATTCTTGTTCTCATAAACAGAACCACGATAGCTTCATCATAGGGTTGAAAGAAACGGTGCTCTGAATACTGGAGGAACATTATTAAAGAAATAAATTAATCATAAATTCACTACTGGGAATGCAGTGGCTGTGAATTATCATATTTAAAATCAAATGTTGGTACAGATCCCAGAAAAATACAAAAAAAAAAAAAAAAAAACCCACCCATAATAACTTCACTGCATCTTTCTTTTTCCTTTCGTCTTTTCTCCTTTTTTTCCAGGGGTCGCCACATTGAATCATCTGATTCGCATGTTTGATTTGTCATAGGTTTTAACGTCGGATGCCCTTCCTGACACAACCCGTTAGCAAGGGACAGAAACACGCTGACGGCTTTGCAGCTCCTCTTTACGAAAGTCAGCAATGGTTCTTTTACATGAACCTCTCACCATAGACAGTGAGAGACTTGGCCGGCCTGTGATAACCCAGTCAAGATTATCACACAACACACACTCATCTGCCAATCCACTCCTCCCTACTAGGTGCTCTGGGGTTGTTGCACACCATTGCAGAGCCAACCCACAAACAACCTTTCACACTCACATTCGCATGGAGAGGATATTTGGAACTTCCGATTAGCCCACACAGTGCATATCTTTGTATTGTGGGAGGAAACAAGAATTCCCAGATGAAACCCGAACAAGCATGGGTAGAACATACAAACTCCACACAGAAACACCTGAGTCCAGGACTCAAACCCGGGACCTTTATACTGTGTGCCAGACGTGTTAACCGCAACGTCACCATGCAAATCACCTTTCAATTTTTCATCGATTTTCTGAACAGCTTAATCCTGATTAGGGTCACGGGGAGGCTGGTGCCCATCTCAGGAATCTCTGAGCGAGGGCAGAGTATACCCTGAACAGCTTGCCAGGCCATCGTAGGGCCAACACTCACACAACCATTCATACTCACACTCACAACTACAGGCAATTTGGAACAGCCAATTAACCTACAGCGCATGTTTTTGAACTGTGTGGGGGAAACCCACACAAGCACGCGGAGACCATGCAAACGCCAAACAGAAGCGCCTGAGCTGGCCCAAGACCTTTTGCTGTGAGGCAGACATGCTAACTACTTTTATGCCACGTCTTTTTTTTTTTTAATAGTTACTTGTACAGTTAATATAATATAGCATTATCACAACATAATCTATTTAAAAGTAAGTCTTTGACATCTCGTTATCTTTGCATGCCGTGGCTTGAAAAGTTATTCACCTACAGGGATCCTACCCTTTCTGCGGTTAATAGGGACCGAGACCCACCGCGACCGCCGATTTCCGCGAAGTAGGATCGACCCCCCCCCCGACTGACGTATATGTACATGTATATGTGTATATAACATCAATAAATACATATTCAATGCTATAACTGCTTATAATAACAATTAAACATTCAAAAATAATGTATAAGATGTAAATAAAATATAAATACACACATACAGACACACGCGTGCACACACACACAGATGCGCCTTTCACACAATCAGATGCGCACTTCACATAAAAATGCAAGTATTTTTGTTGGGAGGGGGGTTTGTTTTTTTTTGTTGTTGTTGTTGTTGTTGTTGTTTTGCATAATTGGCCTTGCTTTCCCTTAACTTTTGCCTATTTTTCCTTAATTTCCTTATTTTTTTATTTTTCGATGAATATCTTTGGAAAAACCTGCAATGCATTGAAGCCACAGAAACTGAAGCACGAAGTAGCGAGGAATCACTGTATTCTGTTGCCTTACAACTTGTAATTAAAATTGCTGATTGGGGTGGGGAGTTATCAGTTGGTTTGCATTTACACAACATGCCAATGGCCATGAACAATATTTGCTATTGTAAAGCAAACAAGAAACACTACAAGAAAACAGAAAACTTGAGTGCGTATAAATACAACGTCCCCTACCACCACCAACAGCGGCACTTTTGTAACAGCACCGTTTGCATCAATCCTTGGGAATTACCCTGTATTTAGCACCACCCATCATTCCTCAACTGACCTGATTCCCAGTCGCTGACAATGGAAAACATCTCCACAGCATGAGAGTGCCACCACCATGCTTCACTGTGAGGATGTGGTTCTTGGAGTGATGACAGCTGTTAGGTTTATGCTAGTTTTTCTTGTTAGCCAAAAAAGTCTTATCTGACCAGAGGACCTTATTTGATACCAGATGTCTTTGAAGTCTCCCACATGCATTTTGGCAACACTTTCTTTTTTTTTAAGCTTTGACTTTCTTTTGTCCACTCTTCCAGAACACCTAGTTCTACTGAGTGTGGATAGATACACCAGTACCAGTCTCCACTGTAGAGTTTTCAGCTACTTTATACCCCATTTCAGTGGAGCGCGGAATGCAATGATCGTGGCGGAAAGGCGCAGAGCGCACTCTACAGAGGAGCTTCGGCATTTTTACACGGAAAATGGGTCAAAAACCTATGGAAAATTGTACCCTCAGAACACCTTCAGAGCGTTCACGGAAAGACCGCGGTACAATGTCGGAATAAATGCGTAAAAGTGCTTGGATTACCTTCGGAACCAGTGTGGAGCGCAAAGGAAGACCTTCGGATAATTCACAGAACGTTCACGGAAAGCACGGAACACTCGAGGAACGACTACGGCACTACTCCAGAAGGAGTACTACTTTAGAAGGAAGAGCTGTGGGATGATTGCAGAACAGGCGAAATGAAGGCAGAAAGTTCACTTTCAACATGGAATGACTAAGGAATGACTGAGGAATGACTGAGGAATGACTGAGGAATACCTGGCGTAACTACGTTTCAATGAGGAAAAATCGGCAAAGATCAAAGGATATGCTCTCTCATTCATACTATCTGTTTCTAATGCGCAATATGTTTATAATTTACAATAAATTTAAAATTTAACATATGTTAATATGTTTAATATCAATAATGTCAGTACGTTCCTTTTATTTGCACCTCAATCATTCAAAACTAAAAACCATGCACACAAGTCCAAACCACAGTGATTAAAACTTTAAAACTTTATTACATGAACAGGAAAACAGAAAAAATAAAGTGAAGGAACTGGAATAATTTATAGTGGAAGTGACTTCCTTCAGTGTTCCACAAGTCTTCCATGTTATCCGCAACCATTCCGCATGTATTCCGCAAACCTTCCGTGAGTATACCGTGGGGATTCTGTGGCCGCTTTTGGCCACCCAGAAGAAGGAGGAATTTTCACAGAATGTTCACGGAAGACTTGCGGAATAAAAGGAATAATCACGGAACGTTTGCGGAAAGGACGGAATGTTCGTGGAAGATTTTGGCCTGATGGAAGAGGAGGAATGATGGAATGACTGAGGAACGTTGGAGGATGACCACGGTTTTGCTTCCGCGAGTCTGCTTTTGCTTTACTGATTAATGCCCTCCATGTCAGCTGTGTGAGTTTTAGTGGACAGCCCTCTGTTGGCAGGTTTGACGTAATGCCATTTTGTAATGATGGATTTAATGCTGCTTGGTAGGATTTTCATGGTTTTGATTTTTTTTTTTTTTTTTTTTAATAATCAATTTTCTGCAACCTTGTTCAAGACTGCAACGTCGAGCTCCTTGGTCTTCATGATGTCGTTTGCTTGGTAAAGTGTATAACTGGTGTTGCAGGCTCAGGGACCCTTCAGAACAGGTATATACATAATGAGGTCATGTGACACTTATATTGCACACAGGATGACTTTAATTATGTAAGAGGAGCAGTAGTGGTCTGGTGATAGGCTGCTGGTTTACTGATCCAAAGGTCAGGGGTTCAAACCTCACTATCACCGAGTTGTCAATGCTGTCTTCTAAGTGCAGCTCACTGTGTTATTTAAATACATTTTTCATATGCCAGCCACTGTCTGTGGTGAAAGGCATGTAAAAGAGACATTGCTGTCGTTCGTCAGCATGTTTCCGCCCTGTGATGGCCCTGCGAGCTGTCAATGGTGTGCACTGTCTTCGCCCAGAGTCAGCTGAGATGGACACCTGTCTTCCCGTAACCCTAATTTGGATTGAACGGTTCAGAAAATGAATGAAATAATATGACATCTGAAGGTAATTGGTAGAACCGAATCTTATTTACGGTCTTCATAGCAAAGGAGTCGCGTCACCGATTTGGACAGTGTATGGGAGTTACATGAAAAATATGTTTAGATTACAAGTTGGAAGTCAACAGGAGAGGAAAACTGCCAAGGAGGATAACAGTTCTGCGAGCCACTGTAGTCTTTACTGAGCGAGAAGTAAACCGATTAAACCTATCATCTATTATGGCAACAATAACAGCGTCTCCAAATTTGAACCTGTCGGCTCATTGTACAAAGAATAATAAAAAAAACAAACACTCAATAATGTGCTAAAAAATTGAAGTGAAGTTTGAAAAAAAAAAAACAAATCGGGCAGTGGTGGCCTGGTGGCAAAAGGTGTTGGATCACTGATCCCAAGGTTGTAGGTTCAAGCCCCACTCTCAACAGGTTGACACTGTCCCCCTAGGGCAGCTGACTGGGTTATCAAAGACCAGCCATGTCTCTCACTGTCTATGGTGTGAGGTTCATGTAAAAAAAAAAAACATTTGCTTTCCAGCTGTGCTTGCCTTTGTTGAAATGAGCCGATCAAAATGAGGGAAATTTACCTCTTTACTCAAAAACAACACAACACAGTCTGTGGCTGTTGTTAAAAGCCAATAAAATTAGAGTTTGAAGGTATCGGACACGCCCACATACTGGTGTACAGAAAGGCTCTCCGCTGCTCACTACAGTGACGTGGCATTGAAAATACCGTAGATGTATAGATTTAAATGCGCGAGATTTATTCATCTGTTTTTTGTTTTACTTGATTGCTTTTTTTTTCTCAATGGTGCACCGGTAGGATGCTGTGTGGGCTTCATTGCACATTGCAAGAATAACCCAGACTTTCCACCTTTCCTACACTACCATTGTATCATCCACCAGCAGGCGATATGCACGGAAGTGACCTGGTTTGACCATGTAATGACACCTGTTGTAAAAATCATCAATAGCATTCGCGCTAAAGCCAAACAACACCAGAAACATGCTGATGGCTTTGAAGCCACTCTTGTCAAAGGTCACCAATGGTTCTTTTACATGAACCTCACACCATAGACAGTGAGACACATGGCCGACCTTTGATAACCCAGTTAACTGCACTGGGGGATAGCCTGGTGACCTGTCCGGGGTGTACTCCTCCCTCACCCAGAGTTGTCTAAGATGGGTGCCAGCTTCCCCTCAACCCCAATTAGGATTAAATTAAGGTTCAGAAAATGAATGGATGAATAAACTATAGACAAATATAGTGGTACCTCACCTTATGAAATTAATCTGTTCCAGAGCCTTTCTCGTAACCTGAATTTTTCGTAAGTAGAACCGCATTTTACATGTAAAACGCGTGATTCATTCCAAGGCCCCAATACTACCCTTTAAAAGTTATAAAAGAAAACATTTTAAGGTACTCACGTCGTGTTGACCATGTCTTCTTAGCAGAGTTATAATCTTACAAATATTTATGCAAGGTTAAAAACCTGAGCCAAAAAATAAAGTTGCAATGAGCACACTGGGAAAACATGAAACAAGCTGCTGCTCAAGGGAGCTGCATAATCCCTCCTAGCCAGTGGGAGGCCAGCAAGGCGGGGTGTTGGGAGATAACCAATGGGAGGGAGCTGCGTCATCCCTCCTAGCCAATGGGAGGCCAGCGGGGCGGGATGTTGGGAGATAGTCAATGGGGGGGATCTACGTCATCCCTCCTAGCCAATGGGAGGCCAGCGGGGGCGGGATGTTGGGAGATAGCCAATGGGAGGCCAGGGGGGGGCGGGATGTCCAGACTTGGGCAAAATTCAGAATTGAATTGAGAATGACCCCCAAATTCTCATTTAATTCTTGAATTTCGATATGAATTTGAATTGAAATTCAAAACAGGAAATAGAATTGCAGCAAGTAGAATTGAAATTCCATGAAATTCAGAGAAATTCATGATAATGAAAGTACAGTTAACAATGATTCTGTACAGACTTATATGATTGCAAAATGTATTTAATTCATACAGTGTATTAATATAGGGCCTTGCCTTATTTATATATTTGTTGGAGAAAATAGGCCCATTTGTACCACAATTTGTCACTACAAATATATACATAGTCATAAAACTGATCCTTAAAATGGAAAACATTGAACTGGTGTAAAATTAGAAAAAACAAGACTTCATTTCCCAGAATGCTTTACTTTATCCTAGTCTTCAAAGTGGTTGTCCAAACATTTCGGACATTTTGTTTCGAGTAGACTGTTACAGTCGCTGGCTTGTATTTTTGAGTTTTCTTATTACAGCAATATGCAAAATGATGACACAACTAAAAGGGCATCTGTGCTCATTCATTTTGGTGAGCCAATTCCCACAACAAATGGAAACTACAAGGCAATCTGCAATCACCGTAATAGTCCGGTCCGTGGTTCCATAAAGGCAACCTCAAATTTCAAACGACACCTCCAGGTAAAGTAACAGATTTGTAATTTTTAATGTATGTATGTATGTATGTATGTATGTATGTATGTATGGATAATTATGGCAACCATTGTGTGCAGCCTATATACAAATAAGTTATGTGAGCAGAATGCACTCAGGAGAATGGGGGAAAGAAGTTTAAATTAGTATGATCAACAGATGGCACCATACAAATAGGCGCTATATACGGAATTACAGTTGAACTCAAAATTATTAGCCCCCCCTCCCCCTCCCCCCTTGTGAAATTGAACATAATTGTTGATTTCTCCATGAAAATGACCATTGACAACAAATGTTTGTTATTCTAGAAACAAATGCACTATAAAGACATTGTCCAACAAGTTTCATTAGGCAAGTTTATTGTCACACTGAGTTTGGGTGCATGGCACCATGAAAAAAGAAGACTACCTTGGAATTCTGAAGGAAAACATGCAGAAGTCTGCTCGTACTTTATACTGATGTTGTCGTTGGGTCTTCCAGCAAGATTATGGCCTGAAGCATACATCTAAAGTAGTCAAGTAATACCTCAAGGATACCAAGACAAATGTTATAGATTGGCCTACACAGACCCCAGATCTCAATCCCATAGAAAACCTGTGGCAAGTGCTGAAAAAGAAAGTCCATGCACAAAAAACATGCGATTTGGGCCAGTTGGAACAGTTTGCAAAGGAGGAATGGGCCAAAATTCCTCAGGAGACCTGTGCAGGAGGCTAATAATTTTGAACATCTCATTTTTGCAATTTTTTACACAGAATTTTACATAATATACAGATCCAAATAATGAGAAGTCTTAAACATTGGCTTTTCTGCTTAGAGAAGAAACACCCTGCAGTCTTGGAGATGGGGTCTGCATCCAGCAGTGGCAGTCAAACACACCAAGACCAACCGTCAACATCTAAGTGGTCCTCAACCAATACAAATCAAATAGCTCTGACAGATAGCATTGTTAGTCTGATTTCCAATGGCCTACTTCCCCTCTCTATAGTTGAACATAAGGACTTCATTGGCATGTTCCAGCTTGCACAATCAGCAGTAACAGTTCCTAATCGAAAAGCTCTCAGAGATAGCCTCATACCACAGCGTGCAAAAGCTGTAAAAGACCATCTGACAAATACCATGACAAATGTTGGCCATATTTGCCTAACAATTGACTTATGTTCTAACAGATCAATGAGGTCATTTTTGGGAATGACTGGCCATTTCATACATGATTACAACCTGCAGAGTGTGATGCTGAACTGTCAGTGTTTTAAAGGTAGACACACGGCGGAAAATATTTGCCAGGTTTATGACCAAGTACTGTGCAGTTACAACATTCAGAGCAAAGTGTCTTTCATCATAACGGACAATGCCTCCAACATGATAAAGGCCTTCACTCTGTGAGTGACAGTGAGAGTGATGGAGAAGATGAGGAGGCTGAAGATCATTCAATGGAACAGTGTTACCCTGTAAAGTAAATAAAATAATAATTGCATTCATCACATCTTTTTGTTTTTTGATTACTTTAAAACGGAAACATTGCTTTTCAATATAAGAATGTATGCTTAATAATAATCTCTGTATTGCATTTATTGTGTTTCAGATACAATTATTACAATCTGTGAGAAAAATACATGCTAAGTATCACACATTCTCACTGATATGTGGTTAGAATGAATTTCTTTGAATTGCAATGAGTTTGAAATTCCTCTTCCTGTAATTCCAATTCACATTCAACTCCATATCCTCTGGGGGTGGAGCCAGCTCAAATTCAATTCAAACTCACTTCCTGAATTGAGTTGAATTCTGAAATTCTGAATTTTGCCCAAGTCTGGTTGGGACATCGTCAATTGGAGAGCAAATCGTGCATTGTTTGATTTTTTTTATTTATTTTTTTATTTTTTTATTGACCATGTCTTCTTAGCAGAGTTATAATCTTACAAATGTTTATGCAAGGTTAAAAACCTGAGCCAAAAAATAAAGTTGCAATGAGCACACTTGAAAAACTCATGAAATAAGCTGCTGCTCAAGGGAGCTGCCTCATCCCACCTAGCCAATGGGAAACCAACGGGGCGGGATGTTGGGAGATAGCCAATGGGAGGGAACTGCGTATTGAGATGGATCCCTGTATTTTTATAAAGCATGTAGTGTGGATATGGTCAAATCAGGACCTTCACTGCCATAATGTAAGTGTGGCACAGACTTGTTAAAAAATAGACGTAGACAAACAAACAAAAAACCCTTGAAAACCAAAGGAAAACATATGGCACATAATGCAGGATTTATAAGGATCAGATGGATGCAATGAGATCAAGTTCAGCTTAAGGTCAGCACGGGTGCAATCTGATTGGTTGTATGTGTATTTAAATTAGTCGGAATATGTCAGACGCAATCGGGCAGTAATGGAATTATGGTAAAGGTGCTGGATTACTGATCCCAAAATTGGGGGTTCAAGCCCCACTCTCAACGGGTTGCCACTGCCCCCACCTCCCACCGTGCGGCTCACTGGGCTATCAAAGGCCGGCCATGCCTCTCATTGGCTATGGTAAGAGGCATCTAAAAGAAACATTGCTGACTTTCATAAAGAGTAGGCTGCGTAGCCATCAGCGTGTTTCTGTCCTGCGATGGCCTGGCAAACCGTCCAGGGAGTACTTTGCCCTTGTCCCAAGTCGGCTGAGATGGGCTCCAGCTTCCCCTTGACCCTAAATAGGATTAAATGGTTCAGAAAACGAATGAATGTCAGACCAAATGAAAACCTGGCATGAATTCAAAGAAATACGTACACCAACACATAATTTGGATTCAAGTCCTAAAATATAAACCTAGAGCAAAAAAAAAAAAAAAAGGGCGGTCAGTACTTGGGGTTATTTGTTTGAAAATCTGGGAAGCCTTGACAAAGTCGTTTATGAGTTACAGGTAACCTGTCGTATCGTTGGGCATGGCCTCCTCACATGACTTTCTAAATCTGTTCTTAAGATATCACATTTATTCAAAGGAATGACCCACATGAGGCTGCACCATTGTATCACGTATAAGGGGCGTGATTGCGCTCGCGCCCCTTCACGATCCTAAAACTAGATTTATGGGGGCAAAAAATCGTGCTCCTCCCATTTACCAACCATGTCCTTCCTACCATGTCCGTGAACTCCTGACAATCCCTGGGGTTGATTTTGCAAGGCCAGACAAGACTTGATCCGAACTACAGGTCGCCAAGCACATCTTTTTCAGAACGAGCGCTATGATTGGTTGACTCACGTCTCTACTCCAATCAGCATTTGTGTTACATAGTTGCAGCCTTGAGCGCTGCTCACGCAGGAGACGTACCTCACAAACACCTTCTGGTATAGCAGAGGGTCCATTAACCGCTGATTACTAGCAAGAGTAATAGAAAAGAGAAATACACAACATGAAATGCAGAACAATTACAGTCGCGACATTAAACTGAAAAGAAAAGCTCATGTCGCGAGTCCGTAGAACTTGGCTGAGCTCCTCACAAATTTAAGGGGTGTGACTGAAAGGGGTGCAATTCACACGCCTAGCAATTTAGAGGTGAATAAAAAGTTGCCCCCCTGCTATTGTTTTCCTGTCATGCACAGCTGTAATGACCTCCAAAGTCTAATCAGGTCATTCTTGTGCTAGGATGGACTTTTATACAAAGTTACAAGAAAATCCATTGAAAGCGGACTCAAGTTATCACGTTCACAAGAATGGTCCGGACGGACAGATAGGATGGACAACTGAAAAACATAACGCCAGATCTTATTGTGTCTGTTTCCTCAGGATTTCTCACTTTCTATTCATATCCTATAAACCTGCCCATAAGTGGATTGGCAAAAATTGGCCCTATGCTTCAACCTAGTTCATACCAGTCCATTAGACCCAGAAGGTTCTGGATTCAACTGATTCTGTGCTACAGAGAAATAAGAATAAATAAATGAATAAATAATAAAAGAAAAATAGATCAAATATTTCTTATCTATTTAGTGTTCAGTTCAGTTCATTTTCTGTAACCGCTTCATCCTAATTAGGGTCACGGGGAGGCTGGTGCCCATCCCAGCCAACTCAGGGCGAGGGCAGAGTACACCCTGGACAGCTCGCCAGGCCATCACAGGGCGGAAACACGCTGACGGCTTTGCAGCCTACTCTTGTCGAAAGTCAGCAATGGTTCTTTTACATGCTTCGCACCATAGACAGTGGGAGACATGGCTGGCCTTTGATAACCCAGTTAGCTGCACTGGGGGGGACAGTGACAACCTTGTGGAGAGTGGGACTCGAACCCCCAACCTTTGGATCAGCGATCCGGCGCCTTATACCACTAGACCACCACTGCCCCTATTTAGTGTTAGAACTTAAAAAAAAAGTCTTCTTCTTCTTCTTCTTCCTCTTCTTCTTCTCATGAACCCTTCTCTTTAAACAGCCACGTCATGCTTACATATCTTTGACCTCATTCACACTATCTTTTATGTCCTTGTGTGTGGCTTGTATTCCGAAAATATTTTGAGTACATTAAAATCAGCTTGTTACATCTAACCACCATCTTTCTGTATTGCTTTTTCTTTTAATCGTTTAATTTAAAAGACAAAAAAAAAAAAGATCTTATGAGGGCAAACTTGTACTCATTAAAATATGTAGCTCGAGGAGCTGGATGCGCTCCATCTGACCTGCTTA
>CM045733.1:61112500-61145000 GCA_024760905.1 Plotosus lineatus | reverse complement strand
AATACTACCCCCTAAACCCTTTAAAATTATAAAAGCATACCTTTTAAGACCTTCTGCTTCGATATCATACCGATGGGAGACGGGTTTGGCCATATTCGTTTGCAATATCACTCAAGCCCATTTCTTCTCACTCGCACCGGAAATTACACGCATGTGCGTGTTTGTGCGCGTGTGTGTGTGCGAGCATGTCTTGACCATGTCTTCTTAGCAAAGAGTTATAATCTTACAATTGTTTATGGAAGGTTAAAAGCCTGAGTCAAGAAATAAAGCCTCTGTCCTTTACACGAAAAGCATTATGGGACAGATTGTGTGTGTGTGTGTGTGTGTGTGTGTGTGTGTGTGTGTGTGTGTGTGTGTGTGTGTGTGTGTGTGTGTGCGCGCGTGACTTCCGGTGCAAGTGAGAAGAAGAAACGGGCTTGAGTGATATCGCAAAGGAATATGGCCAAACCCGTCTACCATCGGTATGATATTGAAGCAGTCTTAAAAGGTATGCTTTTATAATTTTAAATGGTTTAGGGGGTAGTATTGAGGGCCTTGGAACAAATCACACATTTTACATGTAAAATACGGTTCAATGGGAGGGAGCTGTGTCATCCCTCCTAGCCAATGGGAGGCCAGTGGGGCGGGATGTTGGGAGATAGCCAATAAGAGGGAGCTGCGTCATCCCTCCTAGCCAATGGGAGGTCAGTGGGGCGGGATGTTGAGAGATAGCCAATAAGAGGGAGCTGCGTCATCCCTCCTAGCCAATGGGAGACCAGGGGGGTGGGATGTTTTTGAGATAGGCAATGAGAGGTAGCTGCATCATTCCTCTTAGCCAATGGAAGGCCAGCGAGGCGGGATGTTTGAACGTCATTGATGGGAGAGCAGCTCGTGCATTGTTTGAATGTTTGAATGGGGAAATCTGAATGTTTGAATGGCGCATTTTAATGTTTGAATGGTGCGTTTTAATGTTTGAATGATGCATTTGAATTTTTAAGATGGCGCTTTCGTAACGTGAACTTGTTTTGTATACAGAGACAAAAGTTTTATGAAAATGCGTTTTGTAACATGCATTTTTTGTTTGGTGAGACTTCCGTAAGGTGACGTACCACTGTACACACACATACAGATGTGCGCGCACACAAAATCAGATGCGCACCTCATATAAAAAAGTAAGTAGTTTTGTCGGGGGGTTTGGGTTGTTTTTTGTTTTTGTTTCTTTGGGGGGTTTTTTGTTTTGTTTTTGTTTTTTGCATAATTGGCCTCGTTTGGTGGCATTTTCTTTACCTTTTCCCCCCAATACTTCTTTAATTTCCTTATTTTTTAATTCGATCAATATTTTCTACACATATAGTCCTTGGATTTTTCTTGAACACACTGGAAAAGTATATCCGCGCACTAGAATTTTGATCTGATCCTTATAACAAAGTGAAGTCATGACATCATACTAAGTAGCATAAGAACAAAAAAAACGAAGCTATTTCCGACGGAGATCAGTCACCTGGAGACACACTGAACAGAATGGAAAGCATCACCCAGGAGCTCAGAAAGTGCAGCATGACTGAAGGTGTCAGCACAAACCTGAGCCAAAGAAAACCGCTAACATCACTCATATTCTCATTCCAGAGATGGCTGCCGAGTGATGCCACACAAAACCGTAAAACTGATATTGATCTGAACACACATATGTCTATTTTCAAAAATGGTCTCACACACATGATACTTAAAGAACATTAGATTCAATTGGTTGTCCAAAAGGCAGCAAGGTTCCTAAACATATGCCTGATGCACTCGAACATGCTTATATCATTTAAAATTGTTAATCCTGTTATCAAAGATATTGATTAAAATGCCAGTTTGCAGGGAGGCTGGAGCCTAACACAACCAACATTGATCAAAGGTAAGGCAAACCCTAAACAGCTCACCAGACCATCACATGGCTAACACACACACACACATCCATTCACATTCACCTGTCTAGGGGCAATTTGGAACAGCGAGCTAGTCTAATGTGTATATAGTTGGAATATAGGAAGAAACAGAAGCGTCTGCACGCTGCACACAGAAACACCTTTGCCGGGCCTGGAACTCGGACCCAGTGCCTTCTTGCTGTGAGGCAGACGTTAACCACTATGCCACCGTGCTACCCATGCAAAGGATGACCCCTTCTTCAAAATAATCTTATTTTGTTGACTTGCAGCGCAACCGCCCTGCCCCCATAGGTCCCTACCCCCCCCCCGTCTTCACACTGTGCGAGCTATGCACATTGTTCTTTACAGAACCGTTGAAGTTCAGGCAAATGGATGGTCTGTTGGATGGTGACTGTTGGTGGATTGTATGCAATCTTCAAGTCCTCAATTCCATAGGTTTTTGATAAGGTTTAAGTCTGGACTCTGACTACACCATGCAAGGACATTCACATTTTCCCTCTTTTTTCACCACTTCCACACAGCGTCATATTGTAAAGTGAACCTTCTTCCCATTGACATCTTTCAGGCAAAGGGCAACAAGTTTTCCTTCAGAATTTTATTTGTATTTTGCTACCATTCATTCTTTTTTCGTCTATATTGAGAGGTGCCACAGAGAAACATCACCACAACAGGATGCATCCGCCTCCATGCTTTATTGCAGGTATGGTGTTCTTTGTACGTAAGCTCTATTGTTTTTTTTCCCAGATATATAGTTTGACATTGAGGCCAAATAGCTCAGGCCAGGCTTAAAAAATTCTTTGTTAGCAATAACATTATAAAAAAGATTCACCCCGGCGGGGGGAATTTTTTCTTTTTTTTTGTTTTTTTTTTTTTGCCTGTACAAGCCACCCAGGATTCGCAGGATTTTTTTTTTTTTTTTTCATACATGATGCTATATTATGTATGTGATGTTGTAAACACAGTAGAATGAAATAAATATCTTATATTTGAAATCATAATGGATATCAAAGTTTATTCTTTTAATATTGTAATGGGGCAGTGGTGGCCTGATGGTAAAGGGCACTGGATCGCTGATCCTAAGGTTTGCGGTTCGAGTCCCACTCTCCACAGGGCTGTCACAAGTGCAGCTAACCAGGTTATCAAAGGCCGGCCATGTCTCTCACTGTCTATGGTGAGAGGTTCATCTAAAAGAACCATTGCTTACTTTCATCAAGAGTAGCTGCATAGCAGTCAGTGTGTTTCTGTCCCTTGTTAATGAGTTGTGTCAGGAAGGGAATCCGATGTAAAAACCTATGCCAAATCAAACATGCGAATCAGATGATTCGCTGTTGCAACCCCTGAAAAAAAAGGGGGAAAGCCGAAAGGAAAAGAAGAAGATTCTTTTAATATTGTACTCAACAGAGTATCAAGGTTTCTTCAACATATATCACATCAGTGTCAGCCATATTCCCTGGAAATTTTACAAGACTCGAGACCTCTTTTACAGGGTTCATACAGCCAAGGCGTGATAAAACTCAAGGACTTTTTAAGGACTTTTCAATTACACTTAGTGCATTTTCAAGGAAAACTTTCATCAACTTCTTTACAATATCATTACAAACAAGACATTTGTAAGGATAGCTAACACATAATTCATGACAATTAAACAAAAATACTCGGAGAACCTATGTGTTAAATGTCATATTTAATCATATTCACGATGATAAGCTGACACACACACACACACACACACACAACCAAACACATAGGCACACACACGGTACAGAGACGAGGCGCGTGCACACACACACACACACACACACACACACGCGCATTGTTACAGTATTTATTGAAGGTTGATACTGATTTTGCTTTGGTCACTTTTTAGTACAGTGTACGATAGCGGACACAGATATTTTTCCCCGCGTTTTTTCAACACAACTGGATGGTATATTTTTATTTTAAAATTGCGTACAATTGCGGCCCAACCGGTCGTGTTACCGCCAACAACGATATTTTTAAGGCTGGCCTCAGTACATTTTTTGATTCAGTCTCACAACCTTCAAGGTGTGTTTTGGAAAATTTGAATCAAGACTTTCTTTGAGCGTTCTTGAAAAGTGGTGATTATTCCTGCAGCGTTCTTACAAGCCTCATTTGTGAAGCGTTTTTGATATCGCTGTCACACGCACACAATAACCACTAATTAGCAAAAATTTCTGTTACTCCTTCAGAGTTGTCATAGGCACTCTTGGTAGCATTTCTGAGCGGATTCCTGCTTGCTCATCCATCCAAATTAGTGGAACAGCCGAGCACGGGAGGGGTCCGACTCGTCCCAAACACTTTCACTTTTTGATGGACTTTTCTGTGCTCTGCGGGATTGAAGACGTTTTCTATTCATCTCCTGACTTGCGACCGTCCACAATATGATCCCTGAGATCTTTTGACAGGTCCTTGCCACACGTAATTAATTGTTAGCTTTAGGCTAGACTTCCAAGCACTGCAATACTCTAGGAATTTTTATGTGAAAAATAATCACAGTGATTGCAGTTGATCACTCATGAAAACCAATTAGTTTGGTGTGAAACAGAGTAAATTATTAGCTATACCTGATTGAATTTATGAAATATTTGAAAGTGTGTGTGTGTGTGTGTGGGATGGTGTATGCTATTATTTATTAGTTTAGTGTACGTGGGAAACAAGATAATCTAGTTGGTCTATTCTCTAGGGGTTAATAGACATGAGCGGATAATGCTTGAATCAAAATAACAGACACTCACCACTTGTCAAGGTCACGGAGGGTCTACTGTATTGTGGGTCAGTCTGAAGTAGAACTTAGCCAGCGCCAGACTGCACAAAACCTTAGGAATCAATAATATCTTGCTCAATTCAACCTGGACCCTCTGACAGGAGTTGTCAGACAGTCAAGTGGACTGTTGAAAATAATCCACAGTGTAAGGATCTGATCTTGCAGAAAAGCTCCAAGTGAGTCAGTACCACTGCGAGGAATCTCTGTCAACTTGGGTACACTTTCAAAGTAGCTAGAAGAGATCGTGATGGTGCCTGTTTTCTTTTGATATGTCACCAAAAATAAATAAATACAATACATAAATGAGGGTACTGGTGGCAGGGTGGTAAGGTGCTGGATTACCGATGGCAAGGTCGGGGGTTAAAGCACCACTACCAACAGCTGTCACTGTTGTCCCTACAGTGCAGCTAACTGGGTTATCAAAGGCCGGTCTTGTCTCTCACTGTCTGTGGGAAGAGGCTCATGTAAAAGAACCATTGCTGACTTTTGACAATAGTAGCTGCATAACGTCAGCAAGTATTTAAGCTCAGTGATGGCCTGGTGAGCTGTCCAGGGTGTACTGTGTCCTCACCCGGACTCGGCTAGGATGGATGGCAGCCTCCCCTCATAGGATTAAGAAACAGATTCAGAAAGTGAATCATATAAATTTATTATTAGTACCATTATTACTATTATTATTATTATTATTATTATTATTGTTTATTATCTGTAACCACTTAATCCTAATGATGGTTGTGGAGAGGCGGGAACCCATTGCAGTGGACTCTGGACGAGGGCAGAGTACACCCTGGACGGCTCGCCAGGCCATCACAGGGCAGAAACACACTGACGGCTATGCCGCTACTCTTAGCGAAAGTCAGTAATGGTTCTTTTACATGAAACTCTCACCATAGACAGTGAGAGACATAGCTGGCTGGGGAGAACAGTGACAACCCTTTGAGAGTGGGGCTTGAACCCGCAACCTTGGGATCAAGTGAGCCAGCACCTTTACCAACTGGCCACCACTGCGATTATTATTATTATTATTATTATTATTATTATCATCATCATCATCATCATCATCATCATTATTATTATTATTATTATTATTATTATTATTATTATCGTTATTATCATCATCATCATCATCATCATTATTATTATTATTATTATTATTATTATTATTATTATTATTATTATTATTATGACAGCAGTTCTAATTATATTCGCACTTGTGTTTATGAAATCATTCAGTTGTCAGTGCAGCTCGGTTGTGACGTCACACCACTGCATGACTATATACCCCCTCGTGCTTGATGTTGAATGTTTACAGACTCCTGGAAGCTGTAACCAAGCCGGATGAACCACACGGTTTGTTACACATTAATGACAGTTGCTTAGCAACCAGGTTGCTGGTTAATGTTTAAACAACCCCTTGCTGGAGTTTATCAACACAAATACCCAGTTCGTCCGTAATTCATGTGTGTGTGTGTGTGTGTGTGTGTGTGCGTGCGTGTGCGTGCGTGTGTTGACATAGCCAGCACACAGGTGTACTAAAATATATTCAACCTACCTTAAACAAGCTGTGTATCCAAAGAAACGGAACCCCACAGGTCCATATCCCGCAGTCTCTCTCTCTCTCTCTCTCTCTCTCTCTCTCACACACACACACACACACACACACACACACACACAGGAGCTTGTTTCTCAGCATAAAAAAAACGCAGCACTGACGCCGTCACGCGCTCACAGACCGAGCACGTTGATTGGTAATTGTTGGTGCTGGAGCTAACATCGAACCGACCACAGCTCCCCGAACCATCCTGGTTCTGATTAGTATTCAGTCTCCCGCGTGTTTTCCTCCTGAGCAGCAGAACCCAGCATCACTAAGACGGCATGGCGACCCCGCCTGGCTTTAACACTCCTGACCAGCGTTTCCATTGGCGTCAAGTGGATCCTGGTTGCCATAGAGACGCCCAACAGCGCGCCCGGCATGGCGCAGTACTGTACTGTACTCCACACACACACACACGCACACACACACAGGAATGCGGACTGATGTGTACACAGAGACGCAGCACGTGCTCACAGGCGGTTCTGTGTGCTTTTAATGCCGTTTCGGTTCTTGGAAGTTATTAAAGCGTGCTATAATTACGTCACAAATTGATTTTGTGTCCACTATAGACATATATAGATGGTCTTTTTTTATTTCAAGTAAACAAAGTTTTTTTTTTAATGAGTTGCGGGGAAACACGTTAATTTTCTGACCCTAATCCTAATAAGGATCCGACTCTGGCTGAGGTGAGTGAGTACACCCTGGACAGCTCACCAGGTCATCGCAGGGCATAAGCTCGCTGACGGCTATGTGGCTACCTTTGCCGAAGGTCACTGAAGGTCACCATAGACAGTGAGGGACATGGCCGACCTTTCAGAACCAAATTAGCTGCACTGTACGGGGGTCAGGGCATTATTTTTATTATTATTATTTACAGGTATACCTCACTCAACATAATTAATTGGTTCCAGGAGAGACGACTTAAGTCGAAAAACGACTTAAATTAAATTAGCTTGCCTCTAGGCTAGCCTAGGGTAGGATATGCCAAATTTACTATATATATATATATATATAGTGAGATATAATATTATACAAGTATTGTACTGTATGTATAAGGTATAATGTTATAACGTCAATAACTCACGGATTTTCAGGATCCGCGGGAAGGGCCGGAACTGAACCATTGCTGAAAACGGGGGCCTACTTGCTGTATATATATATATATATATATATATATATATATATATGCTGTATATACATGTCTGTCTTCCTTTCGGCTTTTTCCCTTTTACTCGGGAGTCGCCACAGCAAATCATCTGATTCGCACGTTTGATTTGGCAGAGGTTTTTACGTCGGATGCCCTTCCTGTCACAACCCTTTTTTAGCAAGGGACAGAAACACGCTGACGACTTTGCAGCTACTCTTTACGAAACTCAGCAATGGTTCTCTTACATGCCTCTCACCATAGACAGTGAGAGACATGGCCCGCCTTTGATAACCCAGTTAGCTGCACTGGGGGGGACAGTGACAACCATGTGGAGAGTGGGACTCGAACCCCCAACCTTTTGGATCAGCGATCCATACCACTAGACCACCACTGCCCCCCATATATATATATATATATATATATATATATATATATATATATATATTTGAACTTTTCCTACTTACATCATACACCAAAGAAATATTTTCGTTCCTGCAATAATCCATTAAACGCACTTGTAGAATCCCATGAAATCCATCTGAACACATAAGGAGCTACCTGGGATTGTTAAATTCAGCCACATATCTAAATTTTAATAGCGCTTGTCATCCCTTTCAGTACTGCATTGTGCTATCAAAGAGGGGTACAATTATACCTTAGATACAGACACACAGTTGATAAGAAACCTAGACATAATGGCCAGTATTATAAACACACATGTTTACTCGAAGAGGTTGTGGTACCTGCAGCATCAATCATCATAAAACATGAAAGCATTATATACCGGATTTGACGTGATAAGCGCCCAGGGCGCTTAAAAGATTGGAGTGATGGACACTTATTAAAATGTTTAACAGCGGAGTGGAACGGTAAGTGCTTATTACCATAGAGGTGGAAAACATGAATAATAACAGAACAATAAAAGAGTTTAACTGTTATTTGTATTATTTATTTTTTGCTATCAACCAAATTACTTACATGAAAGCTGAAAATAAACAGAAAACAGCATAATTAAAAAAAAAAAAAAAAGACCCTTTAATTTTCCCCGAAGTAAAATTGAGCCAATCAACATGAATGTCACATGGCACGTTGAAAAGCATGGCCAGAAACATGCTTAAATGTATGAAGTTAGTGATCAGGAGAATCGGGCAAAAAATTTTGCTCCCAGTACACTTGGGCAGTTGTTAGACTTAAGATAAAAAACACTGGGGTTGCGGCTGGGGGCTTATTAGAGCAGGACGCATATTTCGTTGGTACAGTGGTTTAAAAGTATGAAAGCTTTTAAAAGTATATTGTCCAGAAAAAAAGTCATAAATTTTAATATTTTATTGACCTGAATTCGCAGATACATTAGTCATTCATTCATTCATTTTCTGAACCACTTAATCCTAATTAGGGTCACCGGGAGGCTGGACTCCATCTCAGCTGACTCTGGGTCAGGGCACAGTACACCCTGGACAGCTTATCAGGCCATCGCAGGGCAGAAACACTCACGGCTATGCAGCTCCTCCTGGCAAAAGTCAGCAATGGTTCATTTACATGAACCTCACACCACAGACAACAAGAGACATAGCCGGCCTTTGATAACCCAGTTAGCTGCACTGGGGGACCGTTACATTTTTTTTTTTTTTCTTTTTTACCAAAATGTATTTCCATTTGAAGTTGCAGTTATTTTCGTTCTTTCTTTCTTTATGTCTTTCTTTCTTTCTTTCTTTACTTTTAACAGAACAGTCAGATCACTCAGAAAATGACTGCTCATGCTCATTGACCCCTCTTTCACTATCTAACCCAGTTTTATGTCCATGCCACCAGGGAAGAAAAGACTGAACTGATTGGATAACCTGCTCATTCAGTATATTCGGGTTGTCAGTTGACATGATTTTATTGTCACGTAACATTTTTGAGCCTCAGCTTGGCCAATTGAAACAGGCCCAGATCAGTATATTGCCTCCACGGGCTTGTACAGTGGCCATTATGCATGATAGGTACATTGCTTCATGCACTCCCTTCCTACCCGGACATGCCCATTGCTCTAAAGTAGGGTTAATCTGGAATGATAAAGAACAACATCACCTTTTTCTATTGCACCAGGGTTTCATTTTTATGCTTCTAAACAAATTGAAGTCTTTTTTATAATTAGTCTAATTATTCAACCTTGCGTTCTTGTGATTTGTAGTGAGAGCAGAGAACAAATGCAGGAAAATCTAGAGAGGTGGAGGTATGCCCTGGAAAGGAGGGGAATGAAGGTTAGCCTCAGTAAGACAGAATACATGTGTGTGAATGAGAAGGACCCAAGAGGAACGGTGAGATTACAGGGAGCAGAGATAAGGAAGGTGGAGGATTTTAAGTACTTAGGCTCAACAATCCAGAGCAGTGGAGAGTGTGGAAAAGAGGTGAAGAAGTGTGTGCAGGCAGGTTGGAATGGTTGGAGAAAAGTGTCCGGTGTGATGTGTGACAGGAGGGTATCGGCAAGAATGAAGGGAAAAGTGTACAAGACGGTGTTGAGGCCAACGATGTTGTATTGTTTAGAAACAGTGGCCCTGGGGAAAAGACAGGAGGCTGAGCTGGAGGTAGCAGAGATGAAAATGTTGAGGTTCTCTTTGGGAGTAACGAGGATGGATAGGATCAGGAATGAGTACATCAGAGGGACAGCACATGTAAGACGTTTTGGAGACAAAGTCAGAGAGGCTAGATTGACATGGTTTGGACATGTACATAGATTCAACCTTGCGTTCCCACAGCTTTTAAGTAGCAATCCTGTGCGTGATTATCATATAGTTTATGTAGAAATGCTGTTTCACTAATAAACATATCCATGAGATCTAAGATTTAGATCTAGATTTTTTTCCCACCCAATTTTAGTTATTTTTAAAATGTCCTTATTGTTTTTTTTTTTTTCCTTTCAGGGGTTGCAAAATTGCATAGTGGTTAGCACGTTTGCTTTGCAGCAAAAAGGCTCAAGTCCCGTGATTGGTGTTTCTGTATGGGGTTCGCATGCTATCCATGTGCTTGTGTGGGTTTCCTCTGGGCACTCTGGTTTCCTCCTAAAGTCCAAAGATATGCATATCAGGCTAATTGAGTGTTTCAAATTACCCCTAGGTATGAGTGTGAAAGGTTGTCTGTGTTTTGCCCTACAATGGACTGGTAAACTGTGTAGGGTGTGCATTGCATTTGCCGGGAGCCGTCTAAGATAGGCTCTTAGTAGGTTTAAGCATTTCATCAAATCAATGAATGACAAATTATTTGGTCCTCCTAAAATGCAATAATATATTTTCCTCAGCCACAGGATATTTCTACTTAAATACACAAAATTGCTGTTTAAAAAATTGTGAAGCTTACTCGCTGCATCGGTTAAACTTAAAAAAAAAAAAGTTCTCAAATGAAACATATTACCTCCAGGGCTGGGTTATCAAAAGGCCAGCCATGTCTCTCACTGCCTATGGTGTGAGGTTCATGTAAAAGAACTACGTATTGCTGACTTTCGTCAAGAGTAGCTGCATAGCCATCAGCGTGTTTCCGTGCTGCGATAGCCTGGTGAGTTGTCCAGTGTGTACTCTGACTTCGCCCGGAGTCGGCTGAGATGGGCACCAGCCTCCCTGTGATCCTAATTAGGATTCAGCGGTTACAGAAAATGAACTGAACTAAATGAATGAAACATATTAATCACTGAGATATATATCCACTCAATGTTTTTAAATACAGTGATCCCTCGCTACTTCGTGTTTCAATTCATGTGGCTTCAGTGCATTGCGTTTTTTTTTTTTTTTTTTTTTTTAATATTCATCGAATTAAAAATAAGGAAATTAAGGAAGAATGGGGGAAAAGTTAAAGAAAATGCTGCAAAACAAGGCCAATTATGCAAAAAACAAACAACAACAACAAAAAAAAAAACACAACCCAAAACCCCCCAACAAAACTACTTACATTTTTATGTGAGGTGCGCATCTGTGTGTGTATGTGTGTGTGTGTGTGTGTGTGTATTTATATTTTATTTACATCTTATGCATTATTTTTGAATGCTTAATTGTTATTATAATCATTAAAAGTGTTGAATATGTATTTATTTATATTATATACACATATACATGTACGTATACGTCAGTCAGGGGGGTTGATCCTACTTCGCGGAATTTGGCGGTTGCGAGGGGGGTGGGATCTCGGTCCCCATTAACTGTGGAAAGTGAGGGATCCCTGTATTTTGTTATGGATATCAAACTGTGAACTTTTTACTCTTTTTTTTTTTTTTTTTTTTTAGTTTTTTTGGTAGCGTATTCGACCTGCATTAGTGATTCACCAAAGTACTGTAGTTAAGTATGATATGTACAGTATCCAATAAGAACTGTTGGGTAACTACAGTGATACTAGTAAGAAAGGAATGTAAATATAAGAGTACAGAATGTGAGGAATGTCAGTTTCACCCACCAACAGGTCCTGTGAGTCGAAGTGGTTGACAGACAAAATTATCATTTCCTAAAAGTGGAGCATGCTTACTTAGAACTCAGATCTCAACTGAAAAGCTTTATTCCACTTTAAGTTGGTAGGAATGCCAGTCATGTTAAGCTGCTTGAGGAAATTCTTTTTCTGAGGATTTGCTGAAGTACAAACACCTCTTAGAGACAAACAGGCCAAATTAGCGGCCCAATATATGACATACTGGACGCACTGTATGAGGGAATAAAAGTCGATATATTTTCATCTATCCAAACGGATGAAACCTCAGCATCATACACACAGTACTATTTGAGTGCAGCACCTTTCATTATTATGTGAATGGCTGTTGTAGCCAAATATAGAGCACTCCAGGCACTTTTTTGTACGATGCCCTACATTTGATTCATCCAGTTGAGATCGTCTTAATGATGTCCTAATATAACACACAAATGAGACCACCTACTAGAGATGCATGAAACAGACTGACCAAGTTTAACATTGCCAGAAAACAGAATTGCATTTTTCAAAGATGATTGGCTCAGGAGGGCTTTTGTCCAGGTTGCATTCCCTGAATTGACACACCTGGTGAAACTAGTAATTAATATGAAAAGCAGATGTCTTTTAACAGGGAAATACTTCGAAACAGAACCATTTCCCTCAAGGACTTGAGATTAGGCTACTTTTATTTATTTATTTTTTTTCCCCCACACACAAAGCACAAAGCACATTCTGGATATGATAATATATCTGCATTGAAACAGACACTATTGTGGGGATCCTTACTTTGACAATGTCTACAGGCAAGAAGAACTCGAATATCAACCAACACGTCTGACAGGATTCCTTTCATTGTTAGGTTGGCGTGCACAGTAAGAAAAGAATCCCTGATTAAAGGTGTAGGAAACCATCGCTACCCTGACCCGATGAAGTCCTGTCACTCCTGATTGCTGGGGGACCCCCAAAAGGATAGGTTTACCTGAGGACAGACAGAGCAGCCTCTGTCTACTAAACAGTGGCTTCCATGGCATTCTTCTTTTATATTTTCCCACTAACACACCCACTTGGGCGAAACTGGAATCTGCTCGAGTACAATGACACAGCAGACAAGCATGGTTGTTCCAGAGCCACTGGCTAAGAAAAACAGGTCATATTTGTCCATATATTTTTTTTTCACAATGCTCACAAAGACACACCAAGCCCTGCACTTCACAAGAAACCAAAGCACTGCAAGTGGATTCATAAATGTATCCAGGGTGGCTATCAAAGTTATACAAACATTATTACTCTGTCTCTCATCTATTAGAAAAGTTATCAGCGGGGTATAAGTAAGTTCTTGCAAATGCACAAATTACTCAAGACGTGCATCTCGATAACATGAGTTTCACCTGCTGACCATTTGATGTGGCACAGTGGACATTTACATAGCACATGCATCAGTGTTTACATAATTAAAATGCTAATAAATAATTTTCTTGAAGTGGAAACACCGTCTAGCACCGGTAATAACGACAGATTTCCTTTTTCAGGGGTCGCCCCAGCAAATGAATTGGAGTTTTGATTTGGCAGAGGTTTTTACGTCGGATGCCCTTCCTGACGCAACCCTTTTAGCAAGGGACACACAAAACACGCTGATGGCTTTGCAGCTACTCTTTACGAAATCCAGCAATGGTTCTTTTACATGCCTCCCACCATAGACAGTGAGGGACATGGCCCACCTTTGATAACCCAGTAAGCTGCACTGAGGGGGTGGGAGGGAGGGGGGGGTGACAACCTTGTGCAGAGAGGGACTCGAACCCCCAACCTTAGGATCAGCAATCCAGCACCCTATACCACTAGACCATAGACCACCACTGCCCCGTCTAGCCTGGCAATAATCCGCCCTAATAATGGGTCACAACATTACAAAATCTCAGATTCTCTTTCCATTACATCTCTCTCGCATGCTTATCTATGAACAGCCATTTGATTCAAGCTGGTAAAGTATACAAGAGGATATACAGTATAAGCGTTCCTCATATATTATGAAACAACATGCATAATTCAGTACTCACAAAACAAGTCAGTTCACATGTCAGCAGAAGTAAACAGTCAGCGGATAATTATGTTAAACTGGTTTATTGATGACCTCACTTGACTCGCAACTATTAAGCAGTATTTATTTCAAGATGTATTAGATTCCAGTGTCAGATTAAGCTTCCCGCTTGTGATGTACTGTAAATCTTTCAGTGATAGTCATTTTGAAATGTAAATCAAATGTAAATGCTCAACCCACACACACCTACACAAGATTAATGTATGAGGACAAAGTGTCTGATGACATCTGTTATTATATTTAACTTTTAACAGGTGCTCTGATATCATGGCGTTATTGATAATCAGGTTTTAATTGAAAGATATTTCAGAAAATCAGTTCTGATGTGGCCCTCAGATTGAATATCCTTAGAAAAACAAAAACAACAATATATGCACTATTCCTCAATTTTTCAATATACTGTAATGGAAGCAGTATGCTTCATATTTTCCCCATTACTGTATATGAATATGTTTATATGTTTTATATTTCAAATAAATTTTTCATTAGTACAGCATGTGAGCCATAAATACTCTTTTAATACATTATAAAAGTCATTTTTATTGATTTCTGTTCAATATGCAATATACTGTAATGGAAGAAGTATGCTTCACATTTCCCCCATTACTGTATATGAATATGTTTATATTTTTTATATTTCAAATACATTTTTTATTAGTACAGCATGTGAGCCATAAATACTCTTTTAACACTTTATAAAAGTAATTTTTATTGATTTCTGTTCAATATGCAATCTTTGTTTAAGTCTATCGTTATCTACTGAAATAAATTTGATTAAATGACAAAAGAATAAGAATACAGTATAGAAATAATAGATATAAATCCCATATGTTTGACTTACACTTACATTCATATGAAGGCATTCTGGCTGTGTATATTCACAAAGGTTCTGTTAGTTCGGGCACAGGGAGACAAAAATGAACTCAATCCCAAAGTTCCTCCTAAATCCAGAACTCTCTGGTTATCTTCTTATGAATGGAGAGTCATATCAGCCACTCTGCAGCTATCCCAAACACATGTCCGTCTCATGAAGAGCTCTTTTGTCAGATATCCAAACTGAGATGCTTGTCAGCTTGGTTTCTCCGTTTCACTCTGCCACGGCCACTGCCACTTCCACTCTACCTACTTCCTTTGTGTTTAACCTTCAGCTGGGGAGGAATCTCCCACAAGCTCATACAGATCTTATTGGCTGTTGTGGCTCTATGATGCTGTGATCTGACACAGACTACAGTGCAAGCAGGAGATGAATTGATTGTTAGCTATGAGGAGCATCCTCTACCATGTGTCACCAGAAAAAGCCTTCCAGCAAATAAAACAAATGTGTTCTTTGTGTCTCATGTTTTACAAGTACTATAAGCTGTCAGGGATTAGCACAGGAGTGGACCAATCAGAGCAGAGGCAGTAGAGTAGGCTGTGTAATCGGCATTAAATCAAAGCAGACTGACTGAATATAACAGTGAAGGTTAGATGTGCTCAGTGCCTGTAAACAGCAATAATCCATTTAACTAGCACTTTACAGCATGAATTCTCCAAATTAATGTTAGTTTGCTTTAACAGGAACATTTCCGATAGTAAAGATTGTACGGGTAAAATATGAAAGGTGCATAACGCACTAAAATGACTTGGTGAATTAATATACATATCCTAATTGTGTAATAAAAATGGCTATATATATATATATCTTAGCCCTGCAATGGTCTGGCGAGCTGTTTAGGGTGTACCCGGACTACACTCAGAGTTGTCCAAGGTCAACGCCAGTCTCCTCATGACCCTCCTAAAGGATAGAGCAGATCAGAAAATGAATAAATGGGAAAAATAAATAAAAACAAATACAAGTGTAGCATGCTAGTGTCATGGCTAGCAAGTCTGGTTGACGGCAAGAAGGTACTAGGTTTGAGTCCTGTGCTGGGCGCGGAAATTTCTGTTCTCCTGTGCTTGCATGGGTTTCCTCCGGATACTTTGGTTTTCTCCCTCAGGTAAAAGACATGCACATTTACTAACTGGCTATTTCAAATTGCCCCTAGGTATGACTGAGAGTGTGAATGCTTGTGTGTGTTCGCCCCGCGATGGACTGGTAAGCTCTGTAAGGTGTACCGCGCCTTCATCCAGATTCAACTAAGATTCCAGTCTCTCTGAGACCCTAATAGGATAAATCAGTTCCGCAGATGAATGAATAGATAAATGAATGAGCGAATACATGGATAATCAGAATGCGTTGCTATATACTGTAATTTCCAGACTATAAACCACTCATTTTTTCCACACGCTTTGAACCCTGCGGCTTAAACAACGATGCGGCTACATTTTTTTTACAGGCTAATGGCCTCCAGGGGGTGCTCTAGCAGGAAGCGCAAGAGCGAGACAGACACCTGTGGCTTATAAAGCATTCAGTTCATTTTCTGTAACCACTTCATCCCATCCTAATTAGGGTCGCGGAGAGGCTGGTGCCCATCCCAGCCAACTCAGGGCGAGGGCAGAGTACTCCCTGGACAGCTCGCCAGGCCATCGCAGGGCGGAAACACGCTGATGGCTTTGCAGCCTACTCTTGTCGAAAGTCAGCAATGGTTGTTTTACATGCCTCACACCATAGACAGTGAGAGACATGTCCAGCTTTTAATAACCCAGTTTGCTGCACTGGGGGGGGGGGGGGGGGGGGCAGTGACAACCCTGTGGCGAGTGGGACTCGAACCTCCAACCTTTGGATCTTTGGATCAGCGATCCTGCACCTTATACCACTAGACCACCACTGCCCTGCTTATAAAGAGGTGAGGCCTATATATGTACAAATTATTTTTCCTTTTTAATCTAATTGGTGCTTCTTATATTCACGTGCGCCCAATAGTCCGGAAATTACGGTAATATAGTACATCACGATGGCTCCAGGCCAGGAAAGATGCCAATGCCTACCCATCTAATTAATTTGAAATACATAACACCTCTCATAGTTATTTTGTGGGGCTGGTGGCGTCGTGGTTAGGGTGCTGCGCCCGTGATTGGGAGGTTGTGAGTTCAAATCCCACCGAGACCCTCACTGTGCTAAGACCCCTGGGTGAGGTCTCAACCACAAGTATGCCTCTGTTCACCCAGCAGTATAAATGGGTACCAGTAAAATATACTGGGAAGGTAACCTGCGATGGACTAGTGTCCCATCCAGGGGGAGTTGAACTCCTGGTTGCTTCAAGCTATGGAAACCGGGGATATGCGCCAGCCTGATGAGCCACTATGGCTCGGGTGTAAAAACCCAACAGACTGTACCTTTTACCTCTCATAGTTACTGCCTGTGTTTAACAAAGATGTACGACGGCATCCACAGGGAGTTGGGTGATGTCTGAATGGGGGCGGGGAGTACTTGAATGATGTTCCTATCACTTTCAACACATCACAACGCAGACCCTCCCAAGGTGCCACCAGCTCTCGCTCTCATCTCTCTATCTTCCAGGATTCGTAGTCCCTAACCTTCAACCCTGATTCCACTGGATCCCCTATCTCTATTTAAACCTGCTGTTATAAATGAACCTGCCACCAGAGCACTTTAAACACAAGAGCTCCTGTAGTGATAGATGGATGGATGGATGGATGGATGGACGGACAAACACACAGACAGACAGACAGACAGACAGACAGATAGTTCATTAGTCCCAAAGGGAAACACGCAAAATGTACACCCTGAACAGGTCACCAGTCCACCACAGGGTTAATACACACAAAACACTCACACCTAGGGGCAACGTAGAACAGGCAATTTGCCTAATTTGAATGTCTTTGAACTGTTGGAAGAAGCCTAAGTACCTGCAGGAACCTCACTGCCAACATGTTTTAGCAGCAGCTGTGGCCTAATGGTTAGAGAAGCGGGTTTGGGGCAAAACAGTTGCTGGTTCAATTCCCGATCCAGTAAGAAAAAAAATGTGTGGCAGCCGCAAGCATGGCTGAAGTAGCCTTGAACAAGGTACCTAACCCCAACTGTTCTCTGGGCGCTGCACTGTGTCAGCCCACTTCTCCAAATGTATGTGTTTGATTGTGTGTGTGTTCATCCCAGCTGAGCTTTCAAAGTAAACGAATGCCTATGAAATACCCCACAAAAGAAACAGGTGGATGAAGGGATCACTCGCTTCTACAATATTTTGCACTTTGCGTAAGACGTAACCTAAAGTTCGATGTTATAATTGCAGCATATGGTTTGTTTCATCATGCCCCACACGTTAGCAACAGGCTAACAGACAACACACTTTTGAAGTTTTCAGGTATGTTTATAATAATAATGGAAATTAAATGAAGATAATTTGCCTTTAAATTTTTTTAAGGGAACATGTGTAAGTGTAAATTAATCTACAATTGCAATGTCAGAAAAATTATACATGTATTAGTTTTTTCTGACTATGTAATTGTTTGGTTCTTCTACAGTGTGGTGGTTTTGATTGATGTTTCCAGTACTTTGTCTCACCCTAGTGGTCAGTAAGAGTTCCTACAATTGCATGTATGAAGTGTCTCTGAACAGCTCGCCAAAGCAGTGCTTTTTCTTTATATACATTTTATTTAAGATCAGATAACTCAAAAATGATTACACATAAGTTGTCCCTCCCTTTAGGTTATCCTTTATCCGAATATTATGTTTAGGTGATTATGCAGTTGAACTGGTTAAAAAAAAAAAAGGCCCAGCAAAGGCTTTATTTTCTAAGCGTCCTTAGACAAGACCACAAAAATAAAAATGGGGGAAAAAACTTCTTCTTCTTTTCCTTTCGGCTGTTCCCTTCAGGGGTCGCCACAGCAAATGATCTGCCTCCATCTCTCCCTATCCTCTGCATCTTCTACTCTTACTCCAACGATCTTCATGTTCCGCCTTCACCACATCCATAAATCTTCTCTTTGGTCTTCCTCTGGGCCTTCTGCCTGGTAGTTCCAACCTCAGCATCCTACTACCAATATACTCACTATCCCTCCTCTGTACATGTCCAAACCATATATATATATATATATATATATATATATATATATATATATATATATATAGAGAGAGAGAGAGAGAGAGAGAGAGCACAGGATCCACAAAAACTACTTGTTACCTTTTATTGCTGATTGTTTGACAGCATTTTGACATTATGTCTGTATGTGTGATTCTCCAGCTGTAACTGGACACAGAGGGAGATGCTTCAGGGAGTCATAAAAGCCACCCCAACTCACCCTCTGGAGGAACTCCACAGCTCTCATTGCTCTAAAAGAGCTAAAAACACGATTCCAGATAATTCGTACCTCAGGCACAACCTGTTTGAATCCGTGAAACCAGTAAAGCACAACAGACCACCACATAAACGATATACAATTTAATAATAGAAACAAGGCAAGGCAAAATAATACTTACAGCTTAATGCTCAACCAAAATACAAATTGAACAAAGGGTCCCATAGTCACCAAGAACCTGCAGCATGGTAAATTTAGAAGCGACGCGTGCACTGGTGGGGAAAGGCTTGTAATCCCGCGTTAGACAGAAACAAATTATTAAAATCCTCGCGTTGGCTGTGGGTGAACGTGGACGATAGACTTTGGCGATGAAGTCCTGAACGACGAAACTTGGCTGAAGTTTCCATGATCCGCCTTGGATGAGATGATCCACCGCGATTTCCTGAGAGGATCTGCACGCTGATGGGAAGAGGCTGGAACCAGTCAACACCAGGTCCTTAATCCAAAGTTCCAGAAAGTTCCATTCTCGAAGTTTCTGAATCACCTGACCCACCACCAGGGCGCATTCACAACCAGGTCCATCTCGAAGTTTCCAGAGCCGCTTACAGCTGAGTTATACCATGTGACACTAGTTACAGCACACACATGCAATGTTAAAAGAGAAAGCCACATGATAATTTTAAACTTTATTTCAAAATTCTCTGAAAACTAACAACAATACTTGCTGTGAATTTAAGGTATATCTGGACTAATATATTGACTGCATGAAAGAACAATATGTGAGGCAATAAGTAACACTGGGTTCAGGTTTGTGAAAAAAAGTCTATTCATCTAACATTCTAACATCTGATTCATCAACATGACTTACAAATGATGTGTTTTTCAGTTCATTTTCCGTAACCGCTTAATCATAATTAGGGTCGCGGGGAGGCTGGCACCCATCCCAGCCGACTCCGGGCGAGGGCAGAGCACATCCTGGACAGCTCGCCAGGCCATCGCAGGGTGAAAACACACTGACAGCTTTGCAGCCTACTCTTGTCGAAAGTCAGCAATGGTTCTTTTACATCAGGGGTCGAGAACCTATGGCTCGTGAGCCAGATGTGGCTCTTTTGATGACTGTATCTGGCTTTCAGATAAATCAGGTGGCCTTTCTTAAACAGAATAACGAATACATAATTTCACTGTCGTTGAAATAAAAATACAAAAAGCCATCAAATAAAACAAAAACAGATGAATAAATCTCGCACATTTAAATCTATACATCTATTTTCAATGCCACGTCACTGTGGCGCGCAGCGGAGAGCCAATCCTATCTGTACATCAGTACAGATCTATAATTCTATAATCACCTGAAGAGAGAGGATGGTTTCACCACCCCTCGAAACAGATCTGTAGTGATAAATGGAGTTTCAATAGAAAGTCTTTGTCCTGCACTTTTATTTTTGATATATATATATATATATATATATATATATATATATATATATATATATATATGCTGTTTACTGTTTATATTTTATTATCAATAAATACCACAGTAAAAATTAAAGTTTTTCTGAATCATTACTACATTTTACTACATTAATACTGTATTAATGAGTAAGACTGTCTATAGAATGTGTTTAAGAAGCATATTTTAGCGCATACAATAGATACACAGTATTTTACTTCCAGTTGATCATTCGGGCATGTAATATGGTACATGGGGTTTTACGTCTCGTGAATTATCTTCATTCGTGGGAAGGGCCAGAACTAAACCTCGTGAATAACAAGGGCCTACTGTGCTGTATAATAGTGTACTGGATTAATGATCTCAAGGTTGGTGGGTTCAGGCCTCACTATGACAATGTAACCGGCCAAGTCTCTCACTGTCTGTGGTGGGAGGTTCATGTCAAAGAACCATTGCTGACTTTCATCAAGAGTAGCCGCATAGCCATCAGCATGTTTCTGCCCTGTGATGGCCTCGCGAGCTG
Organism: Plotosus lineatus; assembly: GCA_024760905.1. NCBI lineage: Eukaryota > Metazoa > Chordata > Actinopteri > Siluriformes > Plotosidae > Plotosus > Plotosus lineatus. Next base: position 61,123,893 of record CM045733.1, on the reverse strand, counting down.
TCCAGGGTATACTCTTCCCTCATGCAGAGTCAGCTGAGATGGGTGCCAGCCTCTATGTGACCCCAATCAGGATTAAACATTTCATAAAATGAATGAATATTTATATCAAATTAACTTACATTCAAAGTAATAAAGCAGAAAATGTGGAAAATGTGGTTCAGGATGAATCTAAATTACACATCCTTGAAGAGTCCCAGAGCAGGAGACTGGAGCAGCCGCAATGTTTAAAAAGGAGCATCTGGCAATACAATATCCTTCAACCTTCTGTTAAGATAATAGCACACTCCAGGAGTTCCATTACATGGAAGATGCCACTGTGCAGATCACTGGTTGGCATCAACGCAGGTCTTTAAATTTGACGTGGTTCACAGAGTAGTGATGCTTATGTTGGTAGTGGACTACCCTTCTCGCCAGTTGGAGAATCAGTTTGAGTTTGGACGTTGGGATATGTGGCAGTGAGGGCATGATCCAGCTCTCACTGCTCATGGAGAGGAAACAGATAGAACTAGCAAGTACTGTATGTGATGAGTCTCACCTGTGCATAATTACCAGCAGGCTATTTACAGAATTACTTCTAGGTGAATGTAGCATGAAGCTACTTCTTTTCTAAATCTAGTCCTAACTGTTGGGTTCATAAATTGCAAATTACAGTTATCAAAAAGCAAAGTAGAAAATCCAAGTGGTAACTACTAGCAGGGAAGCAGGGAAGGAATACCGAAAATCTTGCGAGATGGTCAAGATAGCACTGCCATCTTATGATCTTTATGTTTTTCTCCAGCCAGTAGTTTATGCTACGGCAGGCTTAGAGTGTTTTTTCTAAGAAAACATCCACACCAAGGGAGGCAACTTTTTTTTTTTTTTTTTTTTTTTGATTAAAAGCATACCTGATCTAACCTGTTGCCTATGGCTCAATCAAATAACTGCATAGCTGAAAGGTTTGCATTTTGTTTGATGTAATAATTTAGCCCAAAATAATCTAGGATTTTATTATTTTTATCATCGGAAGATTTATTATTTTATTGTATTATTGGCTCTAAGCATTGTAACTTTATTTGTGAACTTACTCTGCTTTTAGTTCAGAAGCCTGCATCTGTGATGGTATGGTGTTGCATAAGTGCGTGTGGTATGGGCAGCTTGCACATCTGGAAAGGCACCGTCAATACAGAAAGGTACATTCAGGTTCTAGAACAACATATGCTCCCATCCAGACGTTGTCTCTTTCAGAGAAGACCTTGCATTTTTCAACATGATAATGCCAGACCACATGCAGCATTAATTACAACATCATGGCTGCGTAGGAAAAGGATCCGGGTATTGAAATAACCAGTCTGCAGTCCAGATCTTACACCTATAGAGAGCATAAAGAGGAAGGGGCAACAAAGAAGGGTCAAGACAGTTGAACAGTTCGAGGCCTGTACTAGTCAAGTATAGGACAGCATGCCTATTTCTAAACTTGAGAAACTTGTCTCCTCGGTCCCCAGACCTTTGCAGACAGTTGTAAGAAGAAGAGGAGATGCCTCGCAGTGGTGAAAATGGCCTTGTACCAACTTTTTTGAGATTTGTTGACACCATGAAATTTAAAATCAACATATTTTTCCCTGTGGGCAGTGGTGGTCTAGTGGTGTAGGGCACTGGATCGCTGATCCAAAGGTTGGGGATTCGAATCTCACTCTCCACAAGGTTGTCACTGTCCCCTGTTGTCACTGTCAATCAAATGCAGGCCATGTCTCTCACTGTCTATGGTGTGAGGCATGTAAAAGAACCATTGTTGACTTTTGACAAGAGTAGGCTGCAAAGCCGTCAGCGTGTTTCCGCCCTGCGATGGCCTGGCGAGCTGTCCAGGGTCTACTCTTCCCTTGCCTGGAGTCGGCTGGAATGGGCACCAACCTCCCTGCGACCCTAATTAGGATTAAGCGGTTACAGAAAATGAAATGAAATATTTTTCCCTTAAAATGGCACATTTTCTCAGTTTAAACTTTTGACCCTGTCGTCTACGTTCTATTCGGAATAAAATATTGAAATTTTGCACGTCCACATCATTGCATTCAGTTTTTAATCATAATTTGTATTGCGTCCTAATTTTTTTGTAATCCGTTTTATGCATAAAACATAAAACTATCACGTAAACGAGGCTCAGTAAAGCTCAATACCCACAAATTAAAGGTGACATTCTGGAATGTCATAGTCAGTGACACATTTTCAATGTATTATGCTGGTCAGCATAGCCTGCTCCCTTCCAACTGTGGCATAAATAATTCATATTCAGAAAACAAACAAACAAACAAACAAACAAACAAAAAAAAAATTACATGTCTAATGAGAGTGTGATCTTAACAGTTTTAGCCCGACCTAACTCTGATAGAGTTTCGGCCGATAGAGCAGAACTGTAAACTCTGCAGATGAAATTTGCATAGTTCTTTCTTTCAAACCAATCTGCACGTAATCAGAAATACAAACAGGGCTTTGAAGTATAATAAATGTTTTCTTCGGCTCAACACCAGCTAAGAGGTGATATCCTGAGCAAGACCAAGGATTGGCAACTAAAGGCTGACCTTCGAAGCGAGCTTGTATTTCCACCAATCGTAGAGACAACCCCGCGACCAGATGTTCTGCTATTCTCAGAGCGCGCAAGCAAACGACTCCTTATCGAGTTAACAGTATCATGGGAAACCAGATGTCAGGAAGCACATGAGACGAGGCTTGCAAAGTTCGATCAGCTGTTGGAAGACTGTAGACACCAAGGCTGGCAAGCATGGAGCTTCCCTGTTGAAGTAGGAGTATACGTGGTTTCCCAGCAGTGTCCTGCTGAACGATGATGGCAACCCTACGAATAAAAGGTAGAGACGGAAAAGAGCAATAAACAACATGGCTCAAGCAGCAGAGCAAGCATCCTGTTGGCTCTGGCTCCGAAGGAATGACAGTAGCTTGAAGCCAGACCATCAAGAGTAGAGGATTAATCACCTTCTGCTGTCCCACCATCCTGAGGACGTTCCGGGTTAAGGGATGAAACGTTTGTAGATGGATGGACCCAGCTGTCTACTCGATCGCCTAGCAGTAGTAACATTTTAGCTGTTTGTGTTAACTATCTTATCTGGTGAACCTGTGACCTTCAGAAAAGACTGAATGACAACCAGGAACAGACTGGTGACACTGGAGAGACAGTTGACATCCATGAAAGATTGGAACCAAGGCGCAAAGGGCCAGCAACCCAACGTGACGCCTTTATAAAAAGGCAACTCTAACTAGCCACAAGTACCGAAACAGAGACATACCCTCGGGGTCTTCCAAGAGGGAGGGAGTATAAAAGACCCAAAAGGACGGAACAAATGGTAACGACAAGGCTTGTATAAAGGACTTTAACAGGAACAACCTCAATACACTCAAGATGTCAGTGTGGCAAACTGTGCAAGAATCTAAAGGGACTCAAAATCCATCAGGCGAAATCCAAATGTAAAACTGGAGAGAGAGGCAGTTAGAATGCACAGCGGTAGCTGGTGAGACAGTGGAGGACCATAGTCAGGATCAAAACCCACAGTACTGAGAACCTTCAACCAACTGCCCCAAACCAGGGATTCATGAGGAGACCAACTGATGAACCAGGAGGAACCAGTGAGAATTGTACAGAAGAGAGGAAAGGGAGGATAAACTGGCCTCCAATGAACAGTGGTGAGTGGCAGAAATTTGCTGAAGATATGGACAAGCTCCTAGAGGCGACGTTAGCAGGACCAGTGGGAAGGAAGCTGGAAGGCATGTTCAGATTGGTGTACTGTGTTGGAGAAGACCGGTTTGGGAAGGAAGAAAGGAAGAAAGAAAAAAGAGCTCGATAGCCTAGTGTAGTACAAGAGAGACAGAGAGAAAGAGAGAGATAGAGAGAGAGCTTACTAGCATAAGATATGAGATCAGAACATTGTCCAACAGGTATAAGAGAAGCAATGAAAACGAGAGGGAAGGACTGAAGCAGTTGAGACAAGACCTAAGGAGGAGGCTCAGAGAACTCAGGGGTGCAGAAAGAATAAAGAAGAATAAACGTGATAGGGCCAGGAAAAGCCATATGGCTGTCCCACCATCCCGAGGACGTTCCGGGTTAAGGGATGTCTGTAGATGGATGGACCCCGGCTGACAGTAGTAACATCTTAGCTGTTTGTATGAACTATTTGGGATAGAATATTTAAATTTGGCACTTCCACAGCATTGCATTCAGTTTTTATTCACAATTTGTATAGTGCCCCAACTTTTTTGGAATCCAGTTCGTAGATATAACTGGAAGGATTTTATTACCTATATTTACCTTGAAGGACTTTCTTCAGTATCTTCATCACCTGAGTGACATGGTGCCAGAGTACACACACACACACACACACACACACATCGGAAAAATTCTAATTAGAATTTGTTGCACACATGCAACATGGGGGCGCTACAGTGTTAAAATTGCATCTTGAGACATCTGACAAAAACAAACAAACAGACAAACAAACAAACAGAGTGAGTATGGCTATGACTTCAATATGATAAGCTCTCAGTATCCTGGACATACTATTTGGATTTCGGTGAGATTGGATTTCATGGCTGCCAAAAGTGCGAGAAAATCCAAAGTCTAAAACAACCCACCCACACTGTGCAATTGAAACACGCTCTTTCATTTATTCATTCATTTTCTTGAACCGCTTAATTCTAATTAGGGTCAGGCGGAGCCTGGCGCCCATCTCAGCTGGCTCTGGGTGAGGACAGAGTACACCCTGGACAGCTCGCTAGGCCATTACAGGGCAAAAACATGCTGATGTCTATCATGCATCAGAGCATCAGTGATCTGTAAGCAGATTTCTCAGCTGGAGCTATCCAATAGTAAATAGGTAGGTCGTCAACGCAGACAAATTATGATTGCACAACAACTTAAGTGAGAATCATTTTATAGTTTTGTTTCATGGCAGTTACACATAACTTCACAGTATGATATTTGTTTCCTAATCAGCAGGCCGTCTTGTTTTGGTTTAAAAGTTTTATACTAGGGCAGTGGTGGCCAAGCGGTATAGGGCACAGGATCACTGATCCAAAGGTTGGGGGTTCGAGTCCCACTCTCCACAAGGTTGTAACTCTCCCTCAGTGCAGCTAACTGGGCCATCAAAGGCCGGCCATGTCTCTCACTGTCTATGGTGGAAGGTTCATGTAAAAGAACCATTGCTGACTTTCAACAAGCATAGGCTGCATAACCGTCAGCGTGTTTCTGCCCTGCGATGGCCTGGCGAGCCGTCCAGGGTGTACTCTGCCCTGGCCCGAGTCGGCTGGGATGGGCTCCAGCCTCCCCGTGACCCTAATTAGGATTAAGTGGTTACAGAAAATGAACTGAAGTTTTATAACAATGGAGGCACATTTGCATAGTGGTTAACACGTCGGCCTCATGGCAAGAAGGTCTTGGGTTCGATACCCAGCTCGGGCATTTCTGTGTTGAGCTTGCATGTTCTCCCTGTGCTTGCATGGGTTTCCTCACACAGTCCAAAAACATGCAAAGTAGATGTTCCAAATTGTCCCTGGGTGTAAGTGTGAGTGTGAATGGTTGTGTGAATGCCCTGTGATGGCCTGGCAACCTGTTCAGGGTGTACCCTGCCCTTTCCCAGAGTCGGCTGAGATGGGTACCAGTTTCACCGTGACCCTAGTTAGGATTAATCGATTCAGAAAATGAATGTATAAGTTTTATACTAATGACTCGTTCAAAAAGAACAATCTGAATCTTTTGCTGTGTTTAAAGGGGACGAAATGATTCACTTTGGTGTTCAAAAGAATCGATTTGTCTGCGAGTCGACTCTCAGAGTTAAAGCGTGTCGAGTTGTAAAAATTAGGGCGGGACGTTTCTTGACAGACAAGCGGTAAAACCCATCACAACCAATCGGAAGCGAAAATATTCAGAAACGTCTCGGGTTGTTCAGGATCTCAACCAGTGACGTGTCGAGGTCAAAAGCGTTAACTTTAAGCGTCCTTAGTTACCTGTTTCTTCCTGCCTACCTGCACATGACTACATAATCTTAAGATATGGAAACTTGATAAAAACAAGTTGGATCATCACAGAGAAATCCATTCTTCACCAAAACCGCGTAAAACATGAAGGAAGCAGATCCAGTGAACTCGGTCCAGGATAGCCGTTTGAGGTGAGAGCTGGAAGGCAAAACAACTTTTTATTTTTTTCCTTAAGAAAGTAATGGTGAGAAATCATGGTAATTGAAATGTTTTATTTGCTTCTTTGTGGAAAATAATGACATCACAGATAGAGATTAAACCCAAAGCAGAATATATTACGTCATTCATTAGAATATATCTATTAACTATGATTCATCTGCCACAATAATAACATACCCTTTTCATAATTATGGAAAAACAAACAAACAAATAAAAAAACAAATCTTTGATTCATTATTATTATTATTATTATTATTATTATTATTATTATTATTATTATTATGAAGTAGTAAGTCATTTATCAGATTATTACATCATGCCACTGTTATGGTGCCAGAAACAGTCTTCCATATCTTGTACTGCGAAATGCGCTATATTATAATTTTATTAATTGGGATTATTGTCACTAATGCAATCTTCTCATGACCAGTGCTGTGCATGACATGTAAGGCTAATGCGAGCGAAGGTGCATATTGTCTTTCCTTTGGGCCTTGCATATCTAATTGCTGCATCTACACCAGCATTTAGTTTCTCTTTTAGTCCGATTTCAATCCTGCTTTACGAACATGCCAATGCTTGAGTTTCCTTTTTCTCTTTGATCAATTTAATGAAGGTGCAGAATATGCAGATCTTTTCACACAGTCACGGATCAGCGAATAAAGTATTCCATCAGCTTGAATCATTCATCAAGTCAAACGCTACATACCCTTGTGTTAATAAGTGTGAACATGTTATTGGGATGGTGATATGGTGGCACAGGGATTAGTATGTTCGCCTCACAGCAAGAAGGTCCCGGGCTCGATTTCTGTCCTCGAGCATGTCTCTGTGGAGTTTGCATGTTCTGCCTGTACTTGCATGGGCTTCATCCGGGTATACTGTACCAGTTTCCTCCTGCAGTCCACAAACATGCACATTAGGCTAAATTCCAAATCATAGGTGTGAGTGTTAAAGAGAGTGTGGAAAAGAGGTGAAGAAGCGTGTGCAGGCAGGTTGGAATGGATGGAGAAAAGTGTCCGGTGTGATGTGTGATAGGAGGGTATTGGCAAGAATGAAAGGAAAAGTGTACAAGACGGTGGTGAGGCCAGCGATGTTGTATGGTTTAGAAACAGTGGCGCTGAGGAAAAGACAGGAGGCAGAGCTGGAGGTAGCGGAGATGAAAATGTTGAGGTTCTCTCTGGGAGTAACGAGGATGGATAGGATCAGAAATGAGTATATCAGAGGGACAGCCCATGTAAGATGTTTTGGAGACAAAGTCAGAGAGGCTAGATTTAGATGGTTTGGACATGTACAGAGGAGGGATAGTGAGTATATTGGCAGTAGGATGCTGAGGCTGGAACTACCAGGCAGAAGGCCTCGAGGAAGACCAAAGAAGAGATTTATGGATGTGGTGAAGGAAGACATGAAGGTCGTTGGAGTCAGAAAAGAAGATGCAGAGGACAGGGTGAGATGGAGGCGGATGATTTGCTGTGGCGACCCCTGAAGGGAGCAGCCGAAAGTAAAAGAAGAAGAAGAGGTGTGAGTGTTAAAGGTTATGTGTTTTTCCTGTGTTGGCAGATGCAAGCTGACCAGGGTGTACTCTGCCCACACCCAAAGTTAGCTGAGATGGGCACCAGGCTTCTCGCAAGCCTAATTAGGATTAAGTGGCTTTGAAAATAAATGAATGAATATCATTAGGATTCTTTTAGTCAGGATTTTTCTCAATGAATCAAATATCAAAAATCAAATAAGCCAGGAAAGAATGTACTTTATTTACTTCTCTGGAAACTCAGTAGCCAAATAATAAAAACACGATCATCAGTGGTAGTGCCCATAAATGTAAAACATTATTTCAACGTTCGCATGGAATTGTGTATATAGAACTACTTGCACATTTGTTGCCATTTCTATGGACTCTGTGGGCCCTTTATTCCTTAGAAAAGTCTCCGAGTTCTGTGAGATTCATGGGTTGTCTGAAATGTGTTGCTCTTTTGAGGCTTTGTCCACAGATTATCAATAATGTTTAGCTCAGGAGACTGTGAAGGCTATCGCAAAACCTTCAGCCTGAACCTGCACCATCATGGATTTTGAGGTGGGTTTAGGATCATTATCCATTTATAAGAGCCAACCATCCTCCTTTCAATGTCAGATGTTTTACTGATAGTGTTAAGTTTGTTTCCAGAATTTGTTTGAATTACATTCCACCCTTTATCTGTGAAAAGTTCCCTGTGCCACTGGCTGCAGTACAACCCAAAAGCATGATCAATCAGCTCTCATTCTTAGCAGTTGGACTGATGCTCTTTTCATGAGCCTCTGTGGGCGTTGTTCTCCATACATACCTTTGCTCATTCCATCCAGAAAACCCTCAGTTTGTTTGTTTCCAAAAAGCACTGGGCTTGTCCAAAGCATTCTTTTAGTTGAATTTTATGGTGAGGACACAGGAGATGTTTTCTTATGATGACTCTGCATTGAGGGCGTCGCTGAATAGTTGAACAGTGTACCATAATTCCAGTGTCTGCAAAATCGTCCTGGAGGTTTGCTTCTATAGTAATCCAATGAGCAGTTTTTAGAATTAATTTATTTTTTTCTACTTGGTATTCCAGACCTTGCACTTTTTCATATGGCTGATTTGCTCAGAGTGAGGTTTTTAGAGATGTAATGCTGAACCAACAGCAGCTGCTCAATGCATCAAGTTTCACAGACGAACAGCTACACTACTGATTTGGCTGCTCTTGCTAGCAATAACGATACCATCAAACCGACAATCTACTTTAATTTACCGTAATAACTTGTCAGTGTGGTAGCATGGTGGTTAGCATGTGTTTTCGAACTGTGGGAGGAAACCGGAGTGAGTACCCTGGGAAAACCCACACAAGCACAGGGAGAATATGCAAACTCCACACAGAAACGCCTGATCTGGGAATCAAACCCAGGCCTTCTTGCTGTGAGACGGACATGCTAACCACTACCCCAACGTCCAGACGACTTATAATTTTTTAATATTAAATATTAGGCTCACGTAGTACACCTTCTTGAATCACCACAGGCATAGCCTAAAGAAGAGACATGGGTCTGCTGTCCCATGGACCCAGGGCTATAAGAGTTGGGTGCGTTGTGAGTTGGGTGGCAGCCGAAGGCCTCGCTTCTGTCGGACCGATCCTTGGCTACTGGTTCTGGTTCTTGGGACATGGAATGTTCACATAAGATTCAACCATATATCAAAAAAAGTTGAGAAACTGACATTAAAACCGAAAACAATTATTTGTAAAGTGTTTGTTATTGCAATTCAAAACACAGGTTTTTACAACACTTTAAAAAAAAGTTTACATGGTAAAGCATATACTACTTTGTACCATTCGTCCCCACAACACTTAATTTGTGGCCTTCATCATCAACCATGTTGCTTGACAAATGTATACACACACACATACAAACACACACACACACACACACACACACACACACACACACACACACACACACACACACAAACACAAACACAGTCGGCCCTCTACTTACGAAATCGATCCTTCCAGAGCCCTTTTCGGAACATGGAGGTTTTGTAAGTAGAGGCACATTTTACATGTAAAACGTGTGATTCGTTCCAAGGCCCCCAAGACTACCCCATAAACCCTTTAAAAATGATAAAAGTACACCAGTTTTGTAGGAAATATGAATAAAATATGTGTTAAAAGTAAAAGTATTTATTAAACCATTTAAACATTTTATTAACATATTAAACCATTTTATTAAGATATTTATTAATTAAACCATTATTAAACATTTTTATTAACACACACACACACACACACACACACACACACACACACACACACACACCTGTCTCTCTCTCGCTCGCTCTCTCTCTCTCTCTCTCTCTCTCTCTCTCTCTCGCTCTCTCTCTCGCTCTCTCTTTGAGTGGCACGCTCTGCCGAATGCAGGCTCAGCCCACATGCAGCACGTAGCCATCGGAGCTTTTGAGACGGGGTGTTGTATTTAAAGCGGAATTACCTGTTTGAAAGATCTGAGGTCCGGATTCAATATTAACTTGCTTCCTTGCGAGATCGGAGGTCTTTTTTCCAACGGAGTATTCCGTGCAGGGAACATTTGTGGCGCTGCCCACTTCCGTGCACAAAAATGCTTCGTGGGTGAATGTGGAGCTTTTGAGATGGGGTGCGGCTCATCTGGACCTCAAATAAGCTGCAATGAGTACAGTACTCTCAATAAAAACTCACGAAACTCACGAACCAATAGAACATCTCGCCTTTACGTGTGTGACAAACAACCTCATGGGTACAGTACTATGGAGATTCAGCTCTCTCCTGGCCAATGGGAGACCAATGGGAGGCCAGCGGGGCGGGATGTTAGGAGAGAGCCAATGAGAGAGCAACTCATGCATTGTTTGAATTTTTGAATGGCGTGTTTGGCACTTTTCGTAAGAAGAGGTTGGTTTGTATGAAGAGGGTGAAAATTTACGCAAATGTTTTTCGTTACCTGAATTTTTTGTATTCAGAGATTTTCGTAAGAAGAGGGGCGGCTGTGCATAAATATATCCCATATAAACATATCTCTCTCCACATAGTCACACATTTACAGACTTACTCCTAAGGGTGCAGTATATACTAGGTATATACTAGTATATACTAGGTAAGAAGTTGAGCTTTGTAATTACAGTCGGCTCCCTACTTACAAAATTAATCTGTTCCAGAGCCTTTTTCGTTACTTGGGAGTTTCGTAAGTAGGGGGCACACTTTACATGTTAAATGCCTGATTCGTTCCAAGGCTTCCAAGACTATCCCATAAGTAAAGTGGGAAAGTTTTAAAGTAAAATAAAATTATTTATTAAACCATTTAAACATTTTATTAACATACTAAAGCATTTTATTAACATATTTATTAATTAAACCAGTATTAAACATTTTTTAATAACACACACACACACACACACACACACACACACACACACACACACACACACACACACACACCTGTCTCTCTCTCTCTCTCCCTCTCTCACACACACACACACACACACACACACACACACACACACACACACACACACACACACAATACATTTCCTGCATTAAATGTTTATTGGGGCGCTGCGGGCCATGCCCACAAGTAGGACGCCGGAGAATTTTAAGACGTGGAATTCAAAGCGCATTCCCTGCTTGACAGATCGGAGGTCCAAACTCAACTTTAACATGATTCCTTGAGGGATCGGAGGTCCAGATGTGTCACAT
>CM045733.1:60985000-61110000 GCA_024760905.1 Plotosus lineatus | reverse complement strand
AATGTTATGCCACAGTGAGTGACTGCCTGCTACAAGTTGCAGCCTCTTACGGTAATACCCCCATTTCACTGGAGTGCGGAATGCAATGATCGTGGTGGAAAGGCACGGAACACACTTTATGGAGGAGCTTCGGTATTTTTACATGGAAAATGGGTTTAAAACCTACGGAAAATTGTACCCTCGAAATACCTTCGGAACGTTCACAGAATGTGCGGAACAGACATAGAAAGACCGCGGTACAATCTCGGAATACACAAGTAAAAGCGCTCGGATTACCTTCAGAACCAGTGCAGATTGCAAAGGAAGACCTTCGGATAATTCACAGAACGTTCACGGAAAGCACGGAACACTCAAGAAACTACTACAGCACTACTCCATTTTAGAAGGAAGAGATACGGAATGATTGCGGAACAGGCAGGATGAAGGCGGAATTTTCACGTTTAACACGGAATGACTGAGGAATGACTGAGGAATACCCAGCGTAACCACGTTTCAACGAGGAAAAATCGGCAAAGATCTAAGGATTTGCTCCTGATTCCGCCTATAAATACATGGAATCGACCAAGGAAGCTCATTCTCTTATTCATGCTATATGTTTATAGTGTATAATATGTTTATAATGTACAATAAATTTTAAATTTAACATATGTCTGTAATTTACCATATGTTTCTACGATTCTGCAGCATGTTTATAATTTACAATTAATTTAAAATTTAACATATGTTAATATGTTTAATATCAATAATAGCAATATGTTCCTTTTATTTGCACCTCAATAAATCATTCCAGACTAAAAACCATGCACACAAGTCCAAACCACAGTGATTATAACTTCAAAACTTTAATACATGAACAGGAAAACAAAAAAAATAAAGTGAATGAACTGGAATAATTTATAGTGGAAGTGACTTCCTTGAGTGTTCCGCAAGTCTTCCGTGTTATATGTAACCATTCCGCAAACGTTCCGCATGTATTCCGCAAACCTTCCGTGAGTATTCCGTGGGTATTCAGTGGCCGCTTTTGATCACCTGGAAGAAGGAGGAATGTTCGCGGAACTTTCACGAAAGACTTGTGGAATAAAAGGAACGGTCACGGAATATTTGCGGAAAGGACTGAACGTTTGCGGAAGGACTGCGGAACGTGAGGGAACACTGTCGGAAAATTTTTCCGTGAACGTGCTTTTGAACATGTTCAAAAGCATGTTTGTGGAAGATTTTGGCCTGACGGAAGAGGAGGAATACCTTCGGAATCATACGGAAGGACACGAAAGAAGACGGAATGACTGAGGAACATTGGAGGATGACTATGGTTTTGCTTCCGCGAGGCTGCCGCGCTCCAGTGAAAAGGGGGTATGAGCGCCTATCGCAGCCTACAAATTATACTGTTCGTCCAGCGCACTGAAACCTAGTTTAACACACCATAGTAAGGCATATTCTGCAGATAAGTGTTACATGTTCATTAAAAAAAGAGACAGGGCTCGTATTGTACGCATTGGTGAAAAGTTGCTTTTCCAAGGTGTTCCGGTGTGTTCCAGTAGAAGAGCGCTGTATATTTGTTATCGGCATGGCATTCTGGTACGTTCCTACTTACTCTCAGCTTTGGGTACCACTGCATACCAGGAACACCCCACAAAACTTGGAAATTGATAGACGCAGTTGTTTAGCCACCACTATGCTACATCCTCTCCTCCTTCTCTTAGTGAAGATGAAGCCAGCCTCATCCAGGAAGATGTATTTATGATGTCTGTCCATGGAGTCCAACCCGATTATCCTCTGTGAAAATTAATATTGTTTTCAATGTGTTCATAAGGAGAGTCAATAGACAAGTCAACAGACAAGTCTACAGTAGTAGGCCACTAAGCAACACGGTATGTGCATCCACTGCACTGTAAACTGTTACTTGAATATTTACTTACATATACGTACTGGGGATGTTGGTCTTTGTGATTCTATCAGAGTTGTGCTCAAAGACCTGCTTCATGTGCACTCTCTGATGCTGGAAAACTCAGTCTATTGAGGTCAGGCTGACATCGTCAATGTGCTGAAAGTTGACAATGTCAGCAATGACTCTCTGCTGGATTTCTCAGAAGCTGATGGATATAGTGAGAACTTCTTGCGCTGGTACTCTATAAAAAAATGAAAGACAGGCATTCCATAGAAACATCAATGGACATATTCCATAATCTTTTTACAGCAAGGATACAGTGATGAAACCAATTATACTCCACTATGCTGTGGCCAAAAAAAAAAAAAACTACATAGAGTACATGTTGTGTTCTTTGAATGCCCGGATAATGGTGGCCACTGAGAACCTGCTAAGGTTTGGATGGACTCTTTGTCCTGACTCTTTGCGATTGACATGCCATGGATAATGACATAGTCAATGAGTGTAGTTCTCATTTCATCCATAATGACAGTGCATGGTTATCTTGCTCTCTCTCCTTACCCCCCTCCTATTCCTCCTTGACCTCCTCTTCTTCCACTGACATGAACTTCTCTTCCTATGCCTCCGCCTCTTCTTTCATCCATTGTTGCTCTTTTGGAACCTTCAACAAATAGTGCATTCTAAACTTGGCCCATATGCGGTCACGACAATTGCAATAAGTGTCTTCAATTTTGAGTCATTGTGTTCAATCAGTGACACCTGGTGTGTTCATTGTGTTCAAGTTTTGCTGATCGTGGTTAAGGTTTTGCATCACATGAACTTCAATGTGCAAAATGTGTTTTGTGATTTGAGATTTTTAAGATGAGGTTTTTGCGACACGTGTTTTAGCGAGAGAGAATGTGTTTAGAGTTCCGAGAAAAAGGAGGGGGTTGAGTTTGGTGAATTGTGTCTTAACCAGTGAAATGTGTTTATAGTTTTGGCAAATTGGGGCTAGTTTCTTTCAGTGTGTTTTTGGAACTGGTAGCTTTGGTTTCAAGAATTGGATTTTGTGTTTTAGCAAAAGTGAAAAAACTGTAAGCATTTTACTTACCTTCAGTCATGCCAAAGTCATGCCTCAGGAAGTGAGCTGAGAATTTACACCATGTTGATTCTGTTAAATCACAGCGGCTTTCTTTTAAATGTTGTAAAAGGTTGATGATAAACTGAATCCATGTCAGTCAGTCGCCTCTTATGGCTTCAAAAAGGCCTTAAAAGCAAACTGCTGAAAATATTTCCTTGTTTCTCACTGGGGGAAATATGATCTGTCCCCAGAGCCCAAGGTTACTCCAAAGCCTCCACCACCAATTAAACCTCCAACTCTTCTGTTAATTAGTTTTTCTTTTCGCTGTTTTTTTTTTTTTTTTTTGGCTGTCAAAGTTTAGCAGATGGCTAAATAAATTTGTGGTTCGTAAACAGTCAGCTAACATATGGTTTCCCAGGCTCTCGGTCATTCTTACACGTTAAGAAAGAGGCTTTTAAGGGATCTTTGGTTAGTTCCTTTCTAAAATGAATAATTTACAGGTTCTTGCAGGGGAAGGAAAAAAGTACTGTGTCATAAATAATTTACATATAAAGACCATATACTGTATGCGCATAAATTTTCACTGTTGTGCTTTATGGTCATGTGGGGATGCAACTAGGAAGAAAAGTAAAGGATGAAGGGCAGAAAGATGGTAGAGTGGGGGTAACTGGGGTAATATGGGCCATCTTTAGATACACTATTTAGAGCACACTATGAGAATCATGCTTTTGTCACATGTCAGGACATGTGTGGTCATAGTGTAGCCATATTACATTCAGTCACATCCTTCAGAAAAGGACATATGTTCTCTTTCTGCTTGATGTAGCTTACTGAAAGGTTTGGTACTTTACAAGTTTATTTATTTATTTGTTCTGACACAGTTTGGTCCCTATTAGCAACTGTTTGGGTAAGAATTAGAATTGCACAGGAAAAGTGAGATGAGTAGATTTTGGCAAACTTTTAAAATTCTGGCATTATGCAAAGGCTTATATGGGCCACTAGATTTCGGGGTAAAATGGTTCAGCTCAAGATTTTTTTTTTTTTTACACCCGAGCCACAGTGGCTCATTGGACCACTGCTTATCCCCGGTTTCCATAGAATGAAGAGACTATTAGATCAACTTCCAGGTTACCTTCCCAGTACTGTATGTTTTTACTGGTACCCATTAAAACTGCTGGATGAACAGAGGCACACTTGTGGTTAAGACCTTGCCCAGTGGTCTTAGCACAGTGGGGATCTAACTGGGATTTGAACACACAACTTCTCGATCATGAGTGCAGCACCCCACCACCACCCAAGTTACCCCATATAAAAGAAATAAAATTAAATGGCATACTTTTGCCAATAAACCAAAGTTTTGTGACATGGCTACCTAACTTTACCCAGCAGAAATGTTTCTTATTATAAATATACTCACATTTAATTTATATTGGAAGAGTAAATATTTTCTCTTTAATGTTGTACTGGTGTCATATTATTCATAAATATATGTGTTGGTTTACTTCAAATCAGTATTTTAGATATACAGTGGTACCCCAATTTATGAAATTAATCCGTTCCGAAAGTAGTTTCTTAACCTGATTTTTTCGTAAGTTGAACCACATTTTACATGTAAAACGTGTGATTCATTCCAAGGCCCCCAATATGACCCCCCTAAACCGGGTTTCACATGCGTACATGCGTGTGCGTGTGTGTGTGTGTGTGTGTGTGTGTGTGTGTGTGTGTGTGTGTGTGTGTTTGTGTGCGCGCGCGTGTGTGTTGACCATGTCTTCTTAGCAGATTTTATAATCTTACAAATGTTTATGCAAGGTTAAAAGCCTGTGCTGAAAAAATTAAGTTGCAATGAGCACACTCAAAAAACTCATGAAACAACAGTAACTCTGTCCTTTACACGAAAAGCATTATGGGAGATGAAGCTCCATAATAGCCAATGGGAGGGAGCTGCGTCATCCCTCCTAGCCAATGGGAGGCCAGCGGGGCGGGATGCTTGGAGATTTGTCATTTGCTGGGACTATGGTAAGGTGAGGTACCACTGTATCAGTCTACCCTATAACGAGTCAAATATTTATATTTGTTTTTGGTTCTTTCAATAATTTTCAACCGACTATTTTAGTTCAAATGGCCCCTATTTCCCCGGTTACCCCTACACATTCAAAATGAGTAAACATTTTGGAAGCTTTAACGAGCACATGTGAAATAATGCTTTCTTGAACTCCAGTAGGGATTTGGAGCGTTAAGCTCTCGGTATCATGGCAATGTATTCCGAAACCGTAGACAGTTTGTGTACACACCATTTGAAAGCCCACTCTGAGTAGGTTTTGACTATGAAATGATAAACTCTTGAATTTTAAAGTTTCAAAATGCCTTATCCTCCTAAACTCAGGATCCTCCGCCAATTTCAAAGGAAAACGAAAGGAATTCTTTAAAAAAAACACTTTTTTTTATACACTGAAAATGTGACTATATATTTATCATGGGGTGCTTATCCTTAAATTAACAGAGTATATTTCTTACAGAGTGATAGTGGTATCTGCTTTGTATGGGTCAGGCTTGTAACATCTGACATAGTTTCCCAAGTTCTGGCTCTTGCTGGACATTTGTTACTTCTTCAGGTGGTTCTCAACTATCCCTGGATGTTTCGACCCTTATAACCACTACATCCTCCAGCTGGTGGGTCCATACTTGTGGCAAGTCACTGTGATGTAACCTACAAAAATGCATTTGATGGGTTTCATTACTCTGTTTGAAAAATCTGGCATTTCTATTTCGTTTCACTCTCATAAGAGGACAAACTCGCGAGAGTAGGATATAAATGAGTCAGTTCCGAGAAGGCAAGATGTCAGCAACAATAACAGTATAACGATATTAAACTGGTGAACTTCTGAGTACAGTAAAACTAGGCTCATCTATGCTTAATACTAAATGACAGGCATCAAATACTAAATCATGGACGTCAGCTCTTTTACATAAACATATGGTATATATTCCATTATATGTAATGCACAACTGCTGGCTTGACATTACTCCTTCATAGTACAATGCTGCCCTCCTCTGTGAGGATTTATTACCCCCCCTTTTTTGTTGTGATAGGTAATGTCCATACACTATATATATATATATATATATATATATATATATATATATATATATATATATATATATATATATATATATATGCAAGTTTTTTTAATTAAAGTTGGGTTACATTCTGATTTAAGCTAGCTAAATTTTTGTGTGATGTGTCCAGAATTTAGACCACTTTGTTATACTTATACATCTGTATCTTGACTTAAACCTTAGTACCTTTTAAATACTGTAAAGAAGCATTATTATTATTATTATTATTATTATTATTATTATTATTATTATTACCATAATTTCCAGACTATCTTCTTCTTCTTCTTTTCCTTTCGGCTGTTCCCTTCAGGGGTCGCCACAGCAAATGATCTATATTTTTCACATGCTTTGAACCCTGTGGCTTAAACAATGTGGCTAATCTATAGATTTTTTTACGGGCTAACAGCCACTAGGGGGTGCTCTAGCAGAAAGCGCATGAGCGAGACACGCCAACGGCTTATAAAGTGGTGCAGCCGATATATGTACAAATTCTTTTTCTTTTTAAATTTCGTGGGTGCATCTTCTATTCAGGTGCACTCAATAGTCTGGGAATTAGATTATTATTATTATTATTATTATTATTATTATTATTATTATTATTACCATAATTTCCAGACTATAAGCTGCTATATTTTTCACATGCTTTGAACCCTGCGGCTTAAACAATGCGGCTAATCTATAGATTTTTTTACGGGCTAACAGCCACTAGGGCGTGCTCTAGCAGAAAGCGCATGAGCGAGACACACCAGTGGCTTATAAAGTGGTGCAGCCTATATATGTACAAATTATTTTTCTTTTTAAATTTAGTGGGTGCATCTTATATTCAGGTGCACTCAATAGTCTGGGATTAGGTTATTATTATTATTATTATTATTATTGCTTTTGGAATAGTCAGTTCTTATTTATTATTTTTTGTTTGTTTCATTTGACAATTGAAGCTACATACCTGTAGTCAGATCATGTTTCATGGCTTTGTATTAGGGTATGTAGGTATGCAAATACAAAAGACCTGAGGGAGAGAGTTGCTGAAGGATGAATTATAGAAAGAGAGGGAGGGAGAAAGTGTTGGCTGAAGAAAACTCCCAAAGAACCACAAAGTCATCTCAAGTTATCTAAGCCTGGATCAACTGTAGTTCAGAATAGTAGCACTGAGGATAGTCGTGAGAAACGGAAGGAAAAGGATTGCCCACTGATGTACCACAGATGACATGTGTGAAACCTGGGAACTGAGAGGAAGGAAATTTATGAGTGAGACACCGGGGCGAAGATGCGTTTCTGAGCTGGACGGGACTGTCTTTAACCTTGGGGTTTACTTGACCTTTTCAAGCTGAGAGACCAGACAGGTAAACAGATCCTCCTCTAGACTTTAAGGGTTTGAGTGCATGGACAGGTGAAGACGCTGCATGTAAATGCATTCTGTCCCCTGACACTATAGCGAGTGGCATCCATGAATGCAACATTGGATAGTTTTGGATATTCTACCTCAGGACCAAGTTTGCGTTCTCTACCGACTCATGTGTACACTGACTGCTACAGGACAGGATGGTCTGGAAGGAATGTAGGACTCAATGTTATTGGGTAAGTTGGTGCATTTATGGAATTTCAGAGCCTCTTTGTCTGAAAATTTGTCATTAATTTATAATTTAATTGGGATCTCGCAATTAAATGTTATTTACACCCTATGCTTAAGGAATCCATTTGATGTTAATATGGAATTTTATTTATTTGTTAATACAATAAAAAAGGGGGGGGGGTGAGTGTTTGTTTTGCGATAATATGATTTTTATACGTCAAACGACAAGTGTAGAGCCACATGTTTCACAGGCGCCTACATGTCACCATGAGACACAGTACACTCCATGTCTCACATGTCTGCATTTTGTATTTTGACCTTGTTGTATCTGAATAATTCATGCTACAATAATCAGCTGGTTGAGTAGCTTCATCAGAGTGAAAACTTGGAGCAGTAAGCTATAACCTTCTATATTTTGAAAGGAAACTTGCCCACTACAGAAATATGTAATTTTACCACACCAGTGCCTAACTTTTAAACTTTGACATGAAGCAGCTATGTTTTTATCCCTGTCTTCATTTATATTCTAGGAAAAAGCTTATCAGAGACCCAAACAAATTCCACTGTTCAAGCCCTGTCCAGCTTCCCAGAAGTACTAACAAAGGCCTATCGAATAACCAAAGGTAATTTGTCCATGTCCAAATAGACTTGCATTCTCTCTGCTTTCACCAGACGAGAAGACATATTGTGTTTCTTTCATGACTATTTAGTTCAGTTTTAGACTCGTGCCCAAATAAATTTCCTCAAGCAAGCAGTGCTGTAACTGGAGCGTTTGTGGCCCTCCTGTGTTTCAGTGTCTCAGTGTGTTCTCAGAGATCTACGAGTGACTGTATCCCAGTGAGCCTTCTCACAACATGTTCTTGCAGTGCTGGCTATGCCACAGGTTTCTCCACTGAGCACAGCTCCATCTACTCCTGGAGATATGATGTAAGAATTTAGATACCATCTGTTGTTCAGTATATCCCAGTACTATTTAATATGCGAACATGTGAGCAAAAAAAATAAAAATAAAAAATGACTTAACAAATCTTCCTCAAGCAGCATTAATATGCAATGCATTCTGATTAGTGTTGGGTGATCAAGCTTAAGTAATACAGCGATCCCTCGCTACTTCGTGCTTCAGTGTCTGTGGCTTCAGTGTATTGTGGGTTTTTCAAAAATATTCATCGAAAAATTTTTAAAAATAAGGAAATTTACGGAAAAAAGGCCACAAAACAATACCAATTATGCAAAAACAAACAAACAAACAAATAAAAAAAACGGAACTACTTACATTTTTATGTGAGGCCCGCATCTGTGTGTGTGTGTGTGTGTGTGTGTGTGTGTGTGTGTGTGTGTGTGTGTGTGTGCACGGACATTTCTATGTGCGTATTTTATTTATTTACCTCTCATGCATTATTTTTGAATGTTTAATTGTTATTATGGGGCAGTGGTGCTCTAGTGGTATAAGGCGCCGGATCGTTGATCCAAAGGGTGGGGGTTCGAGTCCCACTCTCCTCAGGGTTGTCACTGCCCCCAGTGCAGCTAACTGGGTTATCAAAGGCCGTCCATGTCTCTCACTGTCTATGGTGTGAGGCATGTAAAAGAACCATTGCTGACTTTCGACAGGAGTAGGCTGCAAAGCCGTCGGCGTGTTTCCGCCCTGCGATGGCCTGGCGAGCTGTTCAGGGTGTACTCTGCCCTCGCCCTGAGTTGGCTGGGATGGGCACCAGCCTCCCCGCGACCCTAATTAGGATGAAGCGGTTACAGAAAATGAACTAAACTAATTGTTATTATAAGCACTTATAGTGTTGAATATGTATTTATTGATATTATATACACATATACATGTACGTATATGTCAGTCAGGGGGGGGGGTCGATCTTACTTTGTGGACATCAGTGGTTGTGGGGGGGTCTCAGTCCCCTTTAACTGCGGAAAGTGAGGGATCCCTGTATATTGATAAGAGCTATTTCTAAATTCAATGAGAACGAATCACGTTGCTTGAGTCACTATTTTTCAAAATATTTATTAGGATTTTTTTTTTTTTAGTACAACAAAAACGTACTTTTATGTGTCTGTCGCAGCTCCAAATGTTCATTTCCAGTCAAATTTGTGTTTATTAATTATTAAGTCAACTAAGTTTACTTGTGCGTGTGTGACGCTCAAGAGAGCAGTTTGTATTTTTATCGATGCAGACAAAACAATTCTGTTGTTGTCTGCTCAGCAGACATTGTGCCAAAGTATTTATTTATTTTGGAATTCTTTCACTTTATATCGATTATATCATGAAATATATATGAAGTTGCAAGGACTAATTTTGTTAAGAAGAAACATGTAGCAAGCTGTATTTGCAACCATTTATTTTTATTTTTTTAAACAGTTTACATGACAGGTGAGCAATGCAACGATAAAGACAGCGAGCCAGAGAGAAAGTATTCAAGAGTTCATATTTCAAATAAATTACAGTGGTACCTCACTCTATGAAATTAATCCGTTCCAGCGCCTTTTTGTAACCTGCATTTTTCGTAAGTTGAACCGCATTTTGCATGTAAAACTCATGATTCGTTCCAAGGCTCCCAATACGACCCCATAAACCCTTAAAATGATAAAAGTACACCAATTTTGTCTGAAATATGTGTTAAAAGTAAATGAAAATTATTTACCTTTTTTTAAATCTCTCGAACCACCCATGCAACGCTTTAAAGTCCGGGGGTTGCTGATCTGAAGAACCCTCACCCCACCCTCCTTCATGAGGTCCTTAAATATGGTGGTTGCTTTTTCCGAAATAATCGCCTCAGTCACTGTATCTTCGCTTTTAAAGCCTCCTTCTGCTTCAAAATCGTCCTGATTGTAGAGGGGTTTCAGCCATACTCCTTTGCGACTTCACTCAACCGAATGCCACTTCCATATTTTTTTTTATCATCTCCTGTTTTACTTTTATTGATAATGGAGCCTGCTTCTTCTTTTCAGTCTCACCGGGAATAACTTTCTTGGGGCTCATGATTAATAACGAAAAATAATGCTGCAAAAAGCACACTCAAAAAACTAATGAAACTCACGAACCAACAGTACAACTCTCCTTCATGCATGTGTCGAACAATGGGTCGAAGGCACACAAAAAGGATTATGGGTACAGTACTGTATTATGGAGATTCAGCTCCCTCCTAGCCAATGGGAGGTCAACGGGGCAGGGTGTTGGGAGACAACCAATGGGAAAGCAACTCGTGCACTGTTTGAATCTTTGAATGGTGCGTTTGAATTTTTAAGACATACTTTCATAACATGAACTTGTTTCATATCCAGAGACAAAAATTTTAGGAACATGCGTTTCATAACCTGAATTTTTCGTTTGGTGAGACTTGAATGAAGTACCACTCAAGTTGGCTTTAATAACTCGCTCAACCTGATAGAGGCCTCCCACACTGAGCTGACGCGATGAATTAAGTTGTATATTGTGCATGCAGGAGTTTGAGTGGGAGAATACCCAGCATGTGCGAAAGCTCTTTAGTGCCCTGGATGAACTGCTATACGAAGGTAAAGTATGCAGTAAAGCAGAGTCTCTTCGAAAGGAATGTGAGGAATGGAACACACACTCCCCCCACCTCAGGTACACACCCATTTACATCTGCACAGTACCTCCACACATGTATATGCTTGTGTCTTTCTAAGTTCAGTGTGTGACTTCTTCTGTTTGTTCCTGGAAATGAAGTGGGAGAAATACAGTTAACTCTAGAATTATTGGCACCCGTAAAGCAATTGTTCAAAAATCATTCTAGAAAGTAAATGAACAAAATGAGTAATGTTATTATGCAGCTGTAACCCATGTTACCCATCTCTTAAGCCTTTTTAAGACCAATTTAAATGGTGTTATGACAATTCAAGCAAAGCCATTGCAACAGAGACAGCAAGGATATTGTGAAATATCAATGTAAGTCTTATTCAGTAAAATAATCTCACATCAAATATAGTACAGACGCTCCCCGACTTACGGTCATCCGTTTTATTTTTTCGATTTTACGTTTTTTTTTTTCCCCAAAAACATTTTGAGTTTAGATGTACCTATGTAGTACACTGACGTAATGATGCAATGACGCTGCAATCATTGTTTACAAACTACATTCTGAGTGTGTATATGTGTATATATATATATATATATATATATATATATATATATATATATATATATATGTATATATATATATATATATATATATATATATATATATATATATATATATATATATCAGTCATATAGTGTGTTACCCTTGTGTTAAGACGTCGTCTCTGTGATCTTTGTGTTTACACTGTTTTGTGGACTTTTGTAACCCTAAGCAAATATGGTTGGTCAGAAGTGTAAGCCTACTAGCATGGGTGCAAGTCTCATACACAGAGATGAATTAACTATCTGCTCAGATCTGCACAATCTACCATGCATACTCAGTTAAGCAAAGAGAGATGTAAAATGAAGACACGAATCCACAAATTACAGAACAATTACAGATATTTATTATCTTTTATCATAATCCCAAGAGTGTCTACTTATTTTTATATTAATATTCATTAGGATTTGTACTTGTTCTTTGTATGGATCTCTTGAATAAAGTTTACTTACTTACTTACACAAAAGAAAGAACTCTCCGCTTTGCTGGGATTCACATCAGTGCAGGCTGTATTCTAAACGAGTTCAACGGCACCCTTGCGCACTTGAAAGACCGGAAGTCTTTATAACCCACAGCAAGTACACTACTTTTGCAAGTACACTACTTTTGGCATTGAGCCCTTCACATATTATAAGCGTTGATTGGCTGTTTTAAGCTTCAATGTAAAGTGACTCAGTATAAATAAGTGACTTATTTGAAATTAATGTTGATATTATTTGATATATTTGATATTATTTTACAATGTTATGTTTATAATAATTGATTTAGGGGTGTTTTATGAGATACAGTAATAGTATTTATGGATGTATCGTACAGTATGAATGTCATACGTCACACGTCATACGTCACTGTAACAACTTACGTTCACTTTCAACTTACGTTCGGCCGTCCGGAACCAATTAAAAACGTAAGTAGGGGAGCGTCTGTATACAGTATCGTGTATTGTATCTCTGATTGTAGTGTTTTATAGCTATCCTGATTTAATGAGCAGCGTGTATCTGGCTTAGTAATGTGTGCCGTGTTCTAATATTTTTTCATTCATTCATTTTCTGTAACCGCGTAATCTTAATTAGGGTCGCGGGGAGGCTGTCGCCCATCCCAGCCGACTCCAGTCGAGGGCAGAGCACACCCTGGACAGCTTTCCCGGCCATCGCAGGGCAGAAACATGCTGATGGCTATGCAGCTACTCTTGTCGCAAGTCAGCAGTGGTTCTTTTACATGAACTTGACACCATAGACAGTGAGAGACATGGCCGGCCTTTGATAGCCCAGTTGACTGCACTGGGGGGACAGTGACAGCCCATTGAGGGTGGGGCTTGAACCCCCAACCTTGGGATCAGTAAACCAGCGCCTTTCCACCAGGTTACCGCTGCCCCGATATAAAAGCTGCATTGCCGTCAATGTGTTTCTGTTATGCGATGGCCTGGTGAGCTGTCCAGGGTGTACTCTGCCCTCACCCAGAGTTGGCTAAGATAGGCACCAGCCTCCCCATGACCCGAATTAGGACTAGCTGTTCAGAAAATTAATGAATAATTTGGTAGTGCAACACCGATTTGTAAAAAGATAAATAAAATATCGTTATCATCTGTTCCAGGGGTTCACTAACACGTGTGTTTAGGAGAAAGCACATAGTTTCAGACAGAATTTCTGACTGATTATATTTTTATTTCTCCTGTTGGTTCTGATCATGAAACTGGTACATTTTCCAATCATCCAATTATCAAATTTGACAAGATTATTCCAAATCCAATTATCAAACTTGAATAAATATTTCCATGTCCAAGTTTATTTGTTTATTTGTGAATCAATGTATCACAATCTTCAGTGCATGCCTGGGAGATAATACCATATCAAAATATGTTCATATGCTGAACAAAGTTTTAAAAATAGAGTGTGGATTTTCCCCTCAGATATAATGTTCTCTAAGTATGTAAAAAAAAATGCAGCCGTGAGGAGGGGGCACAAACCAGTGTCTCTCCCTCACGCCGGTCCCAAGCCCGGATAAATGCAGAGGGTTGCATCAGGAAGGGCATCCGGCGTAAAACAAATGTCAAATACACTATGCGAATCACAAGAAAGAATGACATACCGGATCGGTCGAGGCCCGGGTTAACAACGACCGCCATCAGTGCCGTCAACCAACAGGGTGCTGATGGAAATTGGACTACTGTTGGTCGAAGACGTCGCAGAAGGAGAGGCGGGAGGCGTGTCCGTTGCCAGAGAGAAAAGAGGAAAGGCATGAGTCTAGGACTGAAAGTAGGGACTTTGAACGTTGGAACTCTGGCAGGAAAAGGTAGAGAGCTGGCTGACATGATGCAGAGGAGGAAGGTGGACATACTGTGTGTTCAGGAGACCAGGTGGAAAGGTAACAAGGCTAGAAGCATAGGAGCAGGGTTTAAGCTGTTTTATCATGGTGTGGATGGGAAGAGAAATGGAGTCGGAGTCATCTTGAAGGAGGAGTTTGTCAGGAATGTTCTAGAAGTGAAAAGAGTGTCAGACGGAGTGATGAGTCTCAAGTTAGAAATTGAAGGTGTGATGGTCAATGTTGTTAGTGCTTATGCCCCACAGACAGGATGTGAGCGAGAAGAGAAGGAGAGATTCTGGAAGGAGTTAGATGAAGTGATGCAGAGTACCCCCAGAGGTGAAAAAGTGGTCATTGGGGCAGACTTCAATGGACATGTTGGTGCAGGAAACAGAGGGGACGAAGAAGTGATGGGTAGGTTTGGTATCCAGGACAGGAACGCAGAAGGACAGATGTTGGTAGATTTTGCAAAAAGGATGGAAATGGCTGTGGTGAATATTTTCTTCCAGAAGAGAGAGGAGCATAGTGTGACTTATAAAAGTGGAGGTAGGAGCACACAGGTAGACTACATCTTGTGCAGGCGATGTAATTTAAAGGAAGTCAGTGACTGCAAAGTAGTAGTGGGTGAGAGTGTTGCCAAACCGCATAGGATGGTGGTGTGCAGGATGATGCTGATGGTGAGGAAGGTGAAGAAGGCAAAGGCAGAGCAGAAGAAGGTGAAAAGTGGAAGTTGAAAAAGGAAGAGTGTCGGGTTGTCTTCAAGGAGGAGTTGAAACAGGCTTTGGGTGGTCAGGAAGTGCTTCCAGATGACTGGACAACTACAGCTAATGTGATCAGGGAGACAGGTAGGAGAATACTAGGTGTGTCATCTGGAAGGAAAGTAGATAAGGAGACTTGGTGGTGGAATGAGGAAGTGCAGGAGTGTGTACAAAGGAAGAGGTTAGCTAAGAAGAAGTGGGAGATAGAGAAAACCAAATAGAGTAAACAGGAGTACAGGGAGACACAGTGTAAGGCAAAGGTAGCAGTGTCAAAGGCCAAACAGAGCGCGTTTGATGACTTGTATGCTCGGTTGGAAAGTAAGGAGGGAGAAAATTATTTATACAGGTTGGCACAGCAGAGAAATAGAGATGGGAAGGACGTGTAGCAAGTTAGATTGATAAAGGACAGAGAGGGAAATGTATTGACTGATGACAGAAGTGTGCTGGGAAGATGGAAAGAGTACTTTGAAGAGCTGATGAATGAGGAAAATGAGAGAGAAAAAAGAGAGGAAGAGGTGACTGTTGAGGACCAGGAAGTAGCAAAGATTAGTAAGGAAGAAGTGAGGAGGGCATTGAAGAGGATGAAGAATGGAAAGGCAGTTGGTCCTGATGACATACCGGTGGAGGTATGGAAGTGTCTAGGGGAGGTAGCAGTAGATTTTCTGACAAGAACATTTAACAAGGTCTTAGAGAGTGAGAGGATGCCAGAGGAATGGAGGAGAAGTGTGCTGGTGCCCATTTTTAAGAACAAGGGAGACGTGCAGAGTTGTGGCAACTACAGAGGGATAAAGTTGATGAGCCATACGATGAAGTTATGGGAAAGAATAGTGGAAGCTAGACTAAGGGCAGAGGTCAGCATTTGTGAACAACAGTTTGGTTTCATGCCAAGGAAGAGCACCACAGATGCAGTGTTTGCCTTGAGGATGTTAATAGAGAAGTACAGAGAAGGTCAGAGGGAGCTGCATTGTGGATCTGGAGAAAGCCTATGACAGGGTGCCGAGAGAAGAACTGTGGTATTGCATGAGGAAGTCTGGAGTGGCAGAGAAGTATGTTAGAGTGGTGCAGGACATGTATGAGAGATGTAAGACAGTGGTGAGGTGTGCTGTCGATGTGACACAAGAGTTCAAGGTGGAGGTGGGACTGCACCAAGGGTCAGCTCTGAGCCCCTTCTTGTTTGCTATGGTGATGGACAGGCTGACAGACGAGGTTAGACAAGATTCCCCATGGACTATGATGTTTGCAGATGACATTGTGATCTGTAGTGAGAGCAGAGAACAAGTGCAGGAAAATCTAGAGAGGTGGAGGTATGCCCTGGAAAGGAGGGGAATGAAGATTCACCTCAGTAAGACAGAATACATGTGCATGAATGACAAGGACCCAAGAGGAACAGTGAGATTACAGGGAGCAGAGATAAGAAAGGTGGAGGATTTTAAGTACTTGGGCTCAACAATCCAGAGCAATGGAGAGTGTGGAAAAGAGGTCAAGAAGCGTGTGCAGGCAGGTTGCAATGGTTGGAGAAAAGTGTCCGGTGTGATGTGTGATAGGAGGGTATCGGCAAGAATGAAAGGAAAAGTGTACAAGACGGTGTTGAGGCCAGCGATGTTGTATGGATTAGAAACAGTGGCCCTGGGGAAAAGACAGGAGGCAGAGCTGGAGGTAGCAGAGATGAAAATGTTGAGGTTCTCTTTGGGAGTAACAAGGATGGATAGGATTAGGAATGAGCACATCAGAGGGACAGCACATGTAAGACGTTTTGGAGACAAAGTCAGAGAGGCTAGATTGAGATGGTTTGGACATATACAGAGGAGGGATAGTGAGTATATTGGTAATAGGATGCTGAGGCTGGAACTACCAGGCAAAAGGCCTAGAGGAAGACCAAAGAGACGATTCATGGATGTGGTGAAGGAGGACATGAAGGTCATTGGTGTAAGAGAAGATGCAAAGGATAGGGTGAGATGGAGGCAGATGATTCGCTGTGGCGACCCCGAAAGGAAAAGAAGAAGTATGTAAAAAAAAACCCAGAAAAATCTGAGAGGGGCAGGTAGAAAATTTTCTTCAAATCTGTTCTGCTCATGTGAATGTAAGTAAAAAAAAGTAAACAGTTACTATTTAAGAACATTGCGTTTTGTTCAGGATTTTAGGCAACCAGCTGGAGCTGCCGAAGCAAGAGGGAATTCAATATGTCCACTGGAGGCCCACTAGCACTAGAACAGCAGCGGCATCATCACCTTGCCTTGTTACCAGAGACAACCACAGCGAGTAAGTGCTCAATTATCTACTAGTTCACATATACTAGTACTGATTGTGTTATCTACAACATGTTTCCTGACAGCATGCCTTAATTAAACTGATTAGGACACAGACAAGTCAGAGGGAGTGTTGGCGTGTTTTATTTTGAACTGAGTGTTCCTGGTATAAGCTATGACTCCACCATAAATCTGAGCAGGTCAATCTGGTTACTCAAGAAAAACTACCATCAATTGAATAGTTTGCTATATTATGGATAACAGTGAGAGACATGGCCCGCCTTTGATAACCCAGTTAGCTGCACTGGGGGACAGTGACAACCTTGTGGAGAGTGGGACTCGAACCCCCAACCTTTTGATCAGCGATCCAGCGCCCTATACCACTTGACCACCACTGCCCAATAATAATAATAATAATAATAATAATAATAATAATAATAATAATAATAATAAATAAACCATTACAATGTAATTCACTTCATCAGTTCATTTTCTGTAACTGCTAAATCCTAATTAGGGTCGCAGGAAGGCTGGTGGTGCCCATACCAGCCAACTCCGGTCAAGGGCAGCGTACACCCTGGACAGCTCGCCAGGCCATCGCAGGGCGAAAATGCGCTGACGGCTTTGCAGATATTCTTGTTGAAAGTCAGCAATGTTTCTTTTACATGAACCTCCCACCATAGACAGTGAGAGACATGGCCAGCCTTTTATATCCCAGTTAAATGTATTGGGGGGGGGGGGGCAGTTACAACCTTGTGGAGAGTGGGACTCGAACCCCCAACCTTAGGATCAGCGATCAAGTGCGCTATACCAGAGGTCCCCAACCTTTTGTATCACCGCGGACCGGTGAACGCTTGACGATTTTACCTGTGTGTGTGTGTGTGTGTGTGTGTGTGTGTGTGTGTGTGTGTGTGTGATAGATTGTTTATATTGTAAATATAATTTATTTATATAAAAGATTATTATGATGATGATGATTATGATGATGATGATGATGATGATGATGATTATTATTATTATTATTATTATTATACTTCTGCAGACCAGTAGCATTTGAGCCGGTCCGCGGACCGATGGTTGGGGACCCCTGCCCTATACCACTAGGCCACCACTGCCCTACAATATAATTAAGTGTTTTTTTTTCTTTTCTTGTGCCTGTGTTGTATATTTTAAAACAAATATTCGTCTCAGGCTTGCCATGGGTGTTGTGGACTATTCAGTGACATCCATCCGTAAATAATTATTAATTTTCCTGTATTATATCTTGTAATGAATACAAAAATCCCCCCCTGTATTCCTTTCTGATTTATTAGGAGGATACATATTTATGTATAGAAAATAAATTCACAAATCTTTTAACATCCATCCATCTGTTATTTGTATCGTTTATCTACCAGGGTCATGGTGGAAGCTGTAGCCAATCCCAGTCCTGTAACAGTTTTACAGAATATTGCAGGGTTTCACAAACACGAGCAACTATTCATACTCACTTTCACACCTATGGGCATTTGTTCTTATTGGGTATTTGAACTGTTAGACAAAACTGCAGAACTGGAATGAAACCCACATGAGAACTGAGACAAATGCAAATACTGTGCCTGATACACCCTGGTCAAGCTTCATTCATTCATTTTCTGAACGGTTTAATCCTAATTAGGATGACGGGGAGAGTGGTGCCCATCTCAGCCGACTCTGGGCGAGGGCAGAGTACACACTGGACAGCTCGCCAGGCCATCGCAGGGCGGAAACACGTTGACTCTTGTTGATAAAGTCAGCTGTGGTTCTTGTACATGAACCTCACACCATAGACGGTGAGAGACATGGCCGGCCTTTGATAACCCAGTTAGTGCACTGGGGCTGGTCAAGATGCAAACCCCAAATCTCCATGCAGGAAGGGCTGAGTCACTGCTCCCTATCTCATCATACTTAAGTGCTTTTCTATTAGCACATATAAAAAATGGAGTAAAGTCATATCATTTTGCATGAAATTAAATTAGAAAGCTACTGTGTATTTGTCTGCATAGAACAAATTAATTTTTTAATCGTAAAATTAAACAAGACAAACATAATGTTTCATGGTATTAATGTTTGGTCTTTAGGAAATTGGTGTGCAGTTAATTTTGAATGAAGCAGAATGTGCTAATTGACTGCCAGTGTAGACCTATTAGACCCCAGGTGTAAAGTAACATTCAACGTTTGGGGGATCGAGCCTGATGACTGGCTCTGTGGGACATGCTGATAGTGGAGAGTGATGATGACTGGCTCCAGTAGGCACAAGGCCGGCAGTAGTCAGATAAGACGGATGGATCGGGGCAACACATGCTTCAGAGCATGGAGGAACCAGATAAAGAATATAACCTACCTGAGATATTCATCCCTGTTGATATTTCAGTACTTTGGGAATTCTTATAGTGCAAAGTTCTGCATTCATTCTGCAAATTTGATCATTTGGCCGTAATTGGTGCAACATGAATCATAATGCTGCGGTCATTATCTCAGAATCACCACGAAGGAGATTAATGGTCATTTATCCATCCAGTCATTTTTCAGAGCACCTATCTCCGTCAATTCTTGCATAAACAGCTTGCCAGTCGACTACAGGGCCAAAGCACATACATGCAGATCCACAAACTCTAACACATAGGGGCAATTTGGAATGTTCTACCTTTGCTTTCCCCGTGAAAACCCACACAAGCAAAGGGAGAACATGTGAACTCCACACAGAAACATCCCAAGCCTAGAAATCGAACATGGGATCCGCTTGCTGTGAGGTAGCCAATCTCAGCTGATCCGGGGCGAAGGTGGGGTACACCCTCCAAAGCTCGTCAGGCCATCGCAGGGCCGACATTCACTAGGCATTCATGCATACAATCCTAGGTTTAAACCGGAATCTGATTCACACTTCGCACAATATATTCTGAAGACCTGTTGTTCCACAGTTTAAAACAAAAACAACAATAATAATACAGTGGTACCTCACCTTACGAAATTAATCCGTTCCAGAGCCTTTTTCTTAACCTGGATTTTTCATAAATTGAACTGCATGTTACATGTAAAATATGTGATTCGTTCCAAGGCTCCCAATACTACCCCCTAAACCCTTTGAAAATTATAAAAGCATAACTTTTAATACCTCCTCCTGCTTCAGTATCGTTCCGATGGTAGACGGGTTTGGCCATATTCCTTTGCGATATCACTCAAGCCCGTTTCTTCCTCTCACTCACACCGGAAAACACACGCGTGCGTGCGTGTGTGTGTGTGTGTGTGTGTGTGTGTGTGTGTGTGTGTGTGTGTGTGTGTGTGTGTGCGCGCGCATGTGTGTTGACCATGTCTTCTTAGCAGAGTTATAATCTTACAAATGTTTATGGAAGATTAAAAGCCTGAGTCAAGAAATAAAGCATGAAACAACAGTAAATCTGTCCTTTACATGAAAAGCATTATCGGAGATGCAGCTCCATAATAGTCAATGGGAAGGAGCTGTGTCATCCCTCCTAGCCAATGGGAGGCCAGCGGGGCGGGATGTTGGGAGATAGGCAATGGGAGATAGCTGCGTCATCCCTCCTAGCCAATGGGAGGCCAGCCGGGTGGGATGTTGGGAGAGAGGCAATGGGAGGTAGCTGTGTCATCCCTCCTAGCTAACGGGAGTCCAGCGGGGCGGAATGTTTGAAAGTTATTTTTGGGAGAGCAGCTCATGCATTTGTTTGAATGTTTGAATGGCGCGTTATAATGTTTGAATGGCGCGTTTGAATTTTTAAGATGGTGCTTTCGTAATGTGAACTTGTTTCGTATCCAGAGACAAAAAATTTAGGAAAAAGCGTTTTGTAACCTGCATTTTTCGTTTGGTGAGACTTTCGTAAAGTGAGGTACAACTGTACTTATATGACCCACATGCAGAACAACAAATACCGACCTAAATTCATAGTGTTCAATCGCCCCATGTGCCTCATATTTAACGTTTTTCTTTAGAACTGCTGAAGTTACTTCGCTTTTGAAAAGATACTTTACTTTATTAATTTTAATTTCATTATTGTTATGTGTTTCCTCTTAATGAAGGAATTCATGCTATTGATTTAGGGTTGTTTTCTCTTTTGGTAGAATGCATTCATCAACTGGCTCCAAATGTGTGATGAAAATCATGTTTTTATTTTATTTGTACTGCCATATACCATCCCCCTCAGCAGAACGCGATTTACCTGATTCAAAATATGTAGTGCTTTATGGAACAATGGAATGAGATTGAAATGAAAATGCCCATAAGTGCTGCATTTATCAGTCTGCCCTAGTTATGATCTCTCTCTCTCTCTCTCTTTCTCTCTCTCTCTCTCTCTCTCTCTCTCTCTGCTTTTTTTTTATACTGCTTCATCTTTTTGTCTTCACCAGCAGGTTGTGTGTGGAGGGCCACAGACTCGCCCTGGGATCCTGGTCAAGTCTCTCTGTTCACGCCAGTCTGCCTATTTCAGACCCATCATGCTTTCTTCAAGAGGAGATCTACGAGGTAGAGGGAAAAATAGAGGAGTTTCTAGCATATGATAAGAGAGAAATGTAAGAAACAATTTTTTTTTAAAAAATATAATCAATTTCTGTAGTTTTTTTTAAATAGAAATTCATTTCCTGAACCATTTAATCTTACCAGGTTTGTGGGGAGACTGGAGCCTTTTTTTTTTTTTTTTTTTTTTTTTTTTTACCCAACTCTGGACAAAGGTAGGGTGTATCCTGAACGGCTCACCAGTCCAACACAGGGTCAACACACACACACACACACACACACACACACACACACACACACACACACACACACACACACACACACATATTTATTCAGTCAAATCTAGTGCTAATTTCAAACAGACAAATTTGCATCTGTTTGGGCTATTGGGAGAAAACCAAAGTACCCAGAGGAAACCCACACAATTACAGGGAGAGCATGCAAACTCCACAGAACCCAGGATTTGAACATTGGACCTTATTGAGCCTAGATATAGTTTCTCTTTTCTTTCTTCACATCAAGTTCAGACTCTCAAATTTCTGTTTTGTTGACTGCATGTTTCAGAAAGATCCAGTTGGCTCCTTTGTAGATTAAAAAAGTAAGAGCCACTCAATGCCTTTTCACTTTTTTTAACACACATTTTCCCCACTAGCAAATAGAATTGGCGGCACCTGTTAAAATAGTTTTAAATAACGACTGCAAGAAAAACTATGACCCCCCCCCCCTAATTTAGTCATAGATAATTCCCACCAATCAAGTATAGTAAACCAACAACAATCTGGGAAAGGTGACAGAAGGCCTGTGCTCCCTGTGTGACACTTAATGCTACTACCCACATCTTTATGAAGCACTGTGCATGCATATTCAGGGGTAGTCTAACCTACACAGAGGGAAAGAGCTATCTGCACTCTTGTATGCATCAGCTCACAGATGCCCATGGTCGCCTGGTGAGTGGTGATTGCTTTAAGTGACATTGTAGGTGAGCCATTTAGCCACCTTGGACTCCCACCCACGGATGGCTGTGTGCATCAACCTGGAGTTGAACTTCCAATCTCCAGGCTAATAGTAGCATACCCTGTTGATGCACCACTTGGGTGCCTAAAAATGTAAATCTTTAATAATAATTAAGAAACGCAGTAGATTTTTTTTTTTCATATGCGCATGTCAGAGTCCAGTGCACCTCACTGCATATTAAGTAAAACCATATTTAAAAAAAATTGCATTCTTATTCTAATGCTATAAAAATTATTATGCTAGTGTATAATATACAGATGTGTATACAGGTGTTAGAGCGAATATGCGAATGGACATGCACTTATGTTCGGCCATGGATCAAAGCAGGGTGTGGTCATATTGCTGGAATATGGTCAATTTCAGTGGAAAATTACCCCCCCCCCCAAAAAAAAATAAATAAAAATAAATAAATAAATAAATAAACACACACATTTTTTTATCATCATGCTACAAATTTTGGGTCCAAGTGGCAGATTAATATTAAGTGGAAGCTCATTTCAAAGAAGTGTGTGTTATTATCTTCTATTCGCTGTCCAAGCCTGGGCTTATATTTCACTTCTTTCCTTTCGATAGCTGATTCAGTTGTTTCTGATTCATGTTTCTGATTCATTCTGTTGCTGATTCATTTCACTTTCATTTGTTTCATCTGTCTTGATATTTTAAGTGTCAATTTAATGAGTTTATGCTCTGTCAAGCTTCTGATTTCAGATTTTGCTCCATGAGTATTTATTTACCTGCACGTCTGGACAAAATTGTGCCATTATTGAGAAATGAAAATATAAAAAGATGAAAGAAAGTAAAATAAGCCTTGGGCGTTGTAATTCTTTAACCCATAATATCACACACACTATAATCACATGCAGTCATTTCATTGATTAATGTTTTCTCATGTTTACAGCAGGTGAGAAGACGATTTGAAGGTCTCTCAGAGTAGCAAACTGAACCCTTTACTATGATACATCACGACCACCCCAAACCCCCAGATTAATTATGTCACATTGACATAGATCAAGGGGTGTCAATCTCGTGCCACAAAGAGCCATGTGACTGCAGGTTTTTGTTTCAACCAAGAAGCAGCACCCCTGGCTTGGCTCATTTAATCAACTGCGCGAAGTGTTCAGGCAGTTGATTGGCCAGTCTCTGTACAGAGCACACAGATTGACCAATCAGCTGCCTGAAGACTCAGATGAGTTGATTAAATGAGCCAAGTCAGGTGTGCTGCCGCTTGGTTAAAACAAAAACCTGTAGCCACATGACCCTCTGTGATTTCAGATTTTTCAGCTTTGTTTATTCAGCACTTTGTGGCACGAGTTTGACACCTCTGTCGTAGATATAGGCTTGTGACATAGACACAGAAAAGCTTTAACTAGAAAGAAAGAAAAAAGAAAAGAAGCAGGAGAATAGAACTGCTTTTGTGATCATATTCTAGTTTGTGAGATTCATTTATACTGTTAGTTTACTATACCAACAGAGATGAGACTGTACACTGAAGACTGAAGAGTGTGTTCATGTTTTTTTTTTTTTTTTTTGATAGGGACAGTAAGGGAATGGATCACAGAAGGGCCTCAGATCTTAGCTCCTGGGATGATGTACCCTATGTTTCCTCCAATGCCTGCATCCGTGATGTTGTGGCTGATGAGCTGTTTGATGATGTATGGAGAGAGGTAGTGAGCTTACTGGGAGAGTTGTTGTTCAAGCACTTTGAGAAGCAACATTCTGGTGGGTTTACCAAATTTACACTGACAGATGTTCATATTTGTATACTATGCTTCTGTCAGTCCTTTCTTTTCCATAAATTTCATGAAACACATAGGCACTCAATTATTTATATTGGTACCAGGTTACATTGATTGAGGACACCATCCAAATATGTGTGTGTTTATCTTCTTCTTTTCTTTTTGGCTTTTCCCTTCAGGGGTCACCACAGCAAACCATCTGCCTCCATCTCACCCTATCCTCTGTATCTTCTACTCTTACTCCAAGTACCTCCATGTCCTTCTTCACCACATCCATAAATCTTCTCTTTGGTCTTCCTCTCGGCCTTCTGCCTGGTAGTACCAACCTCAGCATCCTACTACCAATATACTCACTATCCCTCCTCTGTACATGTCCAAACCGTCTCAATCTAGCCTCTCTGACTTTGTCTCCAAAACGTCTTACATATGCTGTCCCTCTGATGTACTAATTCCTGATCCTATCCATCCTCGTTACTCCCAAAGAGAACCTCAACATTTTCATCTCTGCTACCTCCAGCTCTGCCTCCTATCTTTTCCCCAGGGCCACTGTTTCTAAACCATACAACATTGCTGGCCTCAACACCGTTTGGTATGCTTTTCCTTTCATTCTTGCCTGTACCTTCCTATCACACATCACACCGGATACTTTTCTCCAACCATTCGAACCTGCCTGCACACGCTTCTTCACCTCTTTTTCACACTCTCCACTGCTCTGGATTGTTGAGCCTAAGTACTTAAAATCCTCCACCTTCTTTATCTCTGCCCCCTGTAACCTCACCGTTCCTCTTGGGTCCTTGTCGTTCACACACATGTATTCTGTTGTACTGAGGCTAACCTTTATTCCTCTCCTTTCTAGGGCATACCTCCACCTCTCTAGATTTTCCTACACTTGTTCCCTGCTCTCACTGCAGATCACAATGTCATCTGCAAGCATCATAGTCCATGGAGATTCTTGTCTAACCTTGTCTGTCAGCCTGTCCATCACCATAGCAAACAAGAAGGGGCTCAGAGCTGACCCTTGATGCAGTCCCACCTCCACCTTGTACTCTTCTGTCACACTGACAGCACACCTCACCACTGTCTTACATCTCTCATCCATGTCCTGCACCACTCTGACATACTTCTGTGCCACTCCAGACTTCCTCATGCTCTCTCTCTCTCTCTCTCTCTCTCTCTCTCTCTCTCTCTCTCTCTCTCTATATATATATATATATATATATATATATATATATATATATATATATATATATATATATAATATAAATAAATGGGGCAGTAGTGGTATAGGGCGCTGGATCGCTGATCCTATGGTTGGGGGTTCGAGTCCCACTCGCCACAAGGTTGTCACCCACCCCCCCAATGCAGCTAACTGGGTTATCAAAGGCAGGCCATGTCTCTCACTGTCTATGGTGAGAGGCATGTAAAAGAACCATTGCTGACTTTTTGAAAAGAGTAGGCTTCAAAGCCGTCAGTATGTTTCTCTCCCTGTTGCAGAAACCAAGGCAAATTTACAACAACCAGAACACTGATGTATTCAGGTTGGATCTCATCCTCCCCAGGAGCCTGAGTGCCAAAACAGCTTTTTGACTACATCGGCGACCTCAGCCCCAGTGATAGGCAGACCCCACCCAGACCCCAGAGCCTTAGTGTCAGTGGAATTGTGGAGGTTCTTTTCCCTCTTAACAATATTCCCCAATCAAGGTGGGTAGCTCCCCACCTCCACTGTAAAGAGTTTTTTGATTGCTTCCCTCTCCTGAGGCATAGGATGCTGGTCCAGAACTTTTTCAAGGCCAATTGATAGTCACTTTTCAGGCTCTCGCCCCCCCAACCCAAATGGGAAAATCTAAGATTTTGGATCAGCAACTCACTGGGCTGCAGTACGTTTGGCCTGCTGGTACCGGTCTGCTGCCTCGGGAGTTGTACTGGCCAGAACAACCCAATAGGACTTCTTTTTTTATTTACATGGTGGGTACTCTCACCGCAGGTGTCCGCCATTGGGTTTGGGAGTTGCCAACAGGAGGCACAGATCACCTTTTTGCCACAGCTATGGATTTTCACCTTAATAATACAAGCACGAAAAATTGTTCATTTGAATTCCATATCCCCTGCCTCTTTAGGAATGTGGTACTAACTCTGGGGAAGGAATATATGATGCCATAGTCAAACATTCAGAGTAGGCTGCAAAGTCGTCAGCGTGTTTCTGTCCCTTGCTAAAGAGGGTTGTGACAGGAAGGGCATCTGACGTGAAAAACCTCTGCCAAATCAAACGTGCAAATCAGATGATTCGCTGTGGCGACTCCCGAGTAAAAGGGAAAAAAGCCGAAAGGAAGACAGACAGACAGACAGTCAAACATTAAGTTTTCGCTTAACTTTGTTAAAACAATGCAATGGAGATCGTGCATTTTTTTAATTTAGTGTTTTGCAGGGCCATGTGTATTTTCTCTCTCTCTCTCTCTCTCTCTCTCTCTCTCTCTCTCTCTGCCATTATGGACAAATATTTTTATACTAAAACTAATTTAGTTCGTACCCCTGATAGTATCATGCCATTTTGGTAGCAGATGGGACAACACAGAGCTGGACAATGGAGAGCTCGAGTCAGATCTTGTGTGAACCTTCATCACATCTTTCTTCAAGAGGAAGCATAATTTCTTCTAGCAGAGGTCATAATAGCAGGACCATGTTTCTATGGACAAACACCTATAATCTGCAGGTACCTACAACAAAACATGAGAAGAGTACCGGATACTACTATCATATACACATATGTGTGTGGGTCTGTGCTTATAAATGAATGATCTCCTTTTGTGTTTGATTAGGACTCAAATGTTTTTAAGACCAATTTAAATGGTGTTATGACAATCCAAGCAAAGCCATTGCAACAGAGACAGCAAGGATATTGTGAAAGATCATTGTGAGTCTTATTCAGTAAAATAACCCCCACCAAATATAGTGTACACCAGGGGTCACCGACCTTTTTGAAACCGAGAGCTACTTCTTGGGTACCAATTAATGCGAAGGGCTACCAGGTCAAAACACACCTCTGAAATTACAAATTTGCTCAATTTACCTTTAATTATATGTTATCATTAATAATTAATGATATTTATCTATGTGAAGATATTGATTTGATTTAAAATATATTCAAAAAAATTAGATGCAGCTCAATGGAGAGTGGCGCTATGGAGCTGTGGGCCTGTCCTAAAACTAGCAGTGAACAGGTCCGCGGGCAACTTATAGTGTCCTTGCGGGCTACCTGGTGCCCACGGGCACCACGTTGGTGATCCCTGGTGTACACTATCATGTATTGTATCTCTGACTGTAGTGTTTTTATAGCTTTCCTGATTTAATAAGCATCATGCATCTGGCTTACTAATGTGTGCTGTGTTGTAATATTTGTTCATTCATTCATTCATTTTCTGAACTGCTTAATCCTAATTAGGGTCACGGGGAGGACATCCTGGACAGCTCGCCAGGCCATTGCAGGACAGAGATATGCTGACGGCATTATACTACTCTTGATGAAAGTCAGCAATGGTTCTTTTACATGAACCTCACACCATAGAGGGTGAGAGACATGTCCGGCCTTTGATAACCTAGTTAGTGCACTAGGGGGACAGTGATGACCTGTTGAGAGTGGGGCTTGAACCCCCAACCTTAGGATCAGTGATCCAGCACCTTTATGACCAGGCCACCACTGTGCTAATATTTGTCATTTGAATTAAATGTTCTTTGTTCATAAGCATCAGAGAATGTTTATAATGTTATTGTACTGCTTGGTAAAACACACTCAACATTGAGCACTGAGCTGTTACACACAAAATGGTTTATCACTTTTGAAGGACGGAGAGCCACTGGTCTAACTCTCAAAAAAATGACAGATATGGTCATATGTTGACAGATGTGGGTGAGGTCTGTGCATGCCAGCATGGTCACTTCCTTTATCCTATGGCCTTGAATCATATCATGAGCATTATCCCTGATTTTTTTTTTTTTTTTTTTTTTTAATGGCAAAAACTTTCATGTAATCTTCAAAAACAAAAAAGCTTTCTGATGGTTAGACCAACCTGGCTCTGATTTGCTTTATTAAATATATTCCAGTCCATAGTTAACAAAACTTCAGTATTGTTTTTAATAATAAATAGAAATTTTTATTTATTTATTTATTTATTTATGTCCTGTTACAGGTATGACTCAGACTATGGAAGCGCCACACTCACCACCCAGAAGGCCCCAACAGGAATGAGCACATATTCACACAAACCCACTGGCCAGTGCATTCTCCCCAGACTCAGCGGCAAAGCTCTTCTGCGTCACAACTTCCCTGGACAAAATTCTTTGCGACTACCAGGAACCAGACTGTTAGTCATCATCCCAGATCTTACCACTGATATTAGCCAATACTTAATTTGCAGTATCCTATATATCAGTGGTAGGCCGTGCGTTTGGTACTTGGGCCTACAGTGGGATTTAAAGGATTTAATCCACCTCTTAATCCTACCATGTTGCAATTATAATAATTTAACAATAATATGAAAAACACAAAATAACAAGGTGTGGCATTGCAGAGAGGGAGAGGGGCATTTCATGCATTTACCACATGAGCATTACATAACTTTAACTGATGTTTACCTATAGAAGCTGCCGGTAAATTGGTGTTCAGTCAAAAGTAAATAAAAGGTAAACCTAACTTCCACTTCCTCGCCCTCTCATTATGATGTAAGATGGTTGAAAATAGATTTTTGAGACTTTCTGACACCAAGTTAATTTCTCCATCAGCCATTGTGGGCACAAAAAAAATCAAACTTAAATGTATTGTGTGCAGCTCAGTACAGACTATTCAGCTAGTTTTGCTCTGAGCACCCAATCAGAGGAGGGAAAAGTGCTGACATAATTGTGAGTCTGCAAGCTGGACCAATGAACTGAACCTGAAATCTGACTGTTGGAAGAAACAGTCCCATCGCTAATATAGTTTAA
The DNA here is from genome assembly GCA_024760905.1 of Plotosus lineatus. Lineage (NCBI taxonomy): Eukaryota > Metazoa > Chordata > Actinopteri > Siluriformes > Plotosidae > Plotosus > Plotosus lineatus. The sequence continues at coordinate 61,080,708 of CM045733.1, read as the reverse complement.
GTGACAATTGGCTGACACTGCTGATTCTGAGGCTTTGTGCAGATTTATAATGACATGGCAAGACACAAAACTGAAATCTGATTGGACAAAAAAAAAAAAAAAAAAAAAAAAAAGAAATCTAACATCCACATACATGTCCTGAAACAGTGAAGCCAAGAGACACGCTACAAAATGAAGAGGGCTGTTGGGAATAAATTAATACAATTTAATGGAACAAATAGTAGGTCCGCAGAGAAGGCTTTGCTGGCCCTAACAGTGCCAGCACTTCTCTCGCTCTCTCTCTCTTTTCCCCTACCCTATAGCGCAACAATGAGAGTGCCACTGCCAACTACTGTAGTGGAGGCACAATTACACTTATTCTTGTACAGGATGGCAAAAAAAGCATTAAACCATACAACATTGCTCACCTCAATGCAGCCGTGAGAGGAGGCACAAACAGGGGGCACAACAAAACCCTCACGCCGGTCCCAAGTCTGGATAAATGCAGAGGATTGCGACACGAAGGGCATCCGGCGTAAAACTTTTGCCAGAATACAAAATGCAAACCATAAAGAGAAATTTCATGCCGGATCGGTCGAGGCCCGGGTTATTAACAACCGCTATTAGAGCTGTTAACCAACAGGGTGCTGTTGGAAATTGGACGACTGTTGGTCGAAGAAGGAGAGGTGGAAGACGGAGAGGCGGGACGCGTGTTCGTAGGCGGAGACAGAGAAGAGGAAAGGCATGAGTCTAGGACTGAGAGTAGGGACTTTGAATGTTGGAACTATGGCGGGGAAAAGTAGAGAGCTGGCTGACATGATGCAGAGGAGGAAGGTGGACATACTGTGTGTTCAGGAGACCAGGTGGAAAGGTAGCAAGGCTAGAAGCTTAGGAGCAGGGTTTCAACTGTTTTTTTCATGGTGTGGATGGGAAGAGAAATGGATTAGGAGTCATCTTGAAGGAGGAGTTTGTCAGGAATGTTCTAGAAGTGAAAAGAGTGTCAGACAGAGTGATGAGTCTCAAGTTAGAAATTGAAGGCGTGATGGTCAATGTTGTTAGTGCTTATGCCCCACAGGCAGGATGTAAGCTAGAAGAGAAGGAGAGATTCTGGAGTGAGTTAGATGAAGTGATGCAGAGTACCCCCAGAGGTGAAGGAGTGGTCATTGGAGCAGACTTCAATGGACATGTTGGTGCAGGCAACAGAGGGGACGAGGAAGTGATGGGCAGGTTTGGTATCCAGGACAGGAACACAGAAGGACAGATGTTGATCGATTTTGCAAAGAGAAGGAGAGATTCTGGAGTGAGTTAGATGAAGTGATGCAGAGTACCACCAGAGGTGAAAGAGTGGTCATTGGTGCAGACTTCAATGGACATGTTGGTGTAGACAACAGAGGGGACGAGGAAGTGATGGGCAAGTTTGGTATCCAGGACAGGAACACAGAAGCACAGATGTTGATAGATTTTGCAAAAAGGATATAAATGGATGTGGTGAATACTTTCTTCCAGAAGAGAGAGGAGCATAGGGTGACCTTATAAAAGCGGAGGTAGGAGGACACAGGTAGACCACATCTTGTGTAGACAATGTAATTTGAAGGAAGTCAGTGACTACACAGTAGTAGTGGGTGAGAGTGTTGCCAAACAGCATAGGATGGTGGTGTGCAGGATGATGCTGAGGGTAAGAAAGGTGAAGAAGGCAAAGGCAGAGAAGAAGACAAAGTGGTGGAAGCTGAAAAAGAAAGAGTGTTGTGTTGTCAACAAGGAGGAGTTGAAACAGGTTTTGGGTGGTCAGGAAGTGCTTCCAGATGACTGGACAACTACAGCTAATGTGATCAGGGACACAGTTGGAGAGTACTTGGTGTGTTCTCTGGAAGGACAGTAGATAAGGAGACTTGGTGGTGGAATGAGTAAGTGCAGGAGTGTGTACAAAAGAAGAGTAAACAGGAGTACAGGGAGACACAGCATAAGGCAAAGGCAGCGGTGTCAAAGGCCAAACAGAGGGCTGTGCCAGTGATTTCTGTAAGTCTTTAGCAGATACTCTAGTTTTTTTTTTTTTTTTTTTTTTGATGATTTGTATGCTAGGCTGGACAGTAAGGGGGGAGAAAATGGTTTATACAGGTTGGCACAGCAGAGAAATAGAGATGGGAAGGATGTGCAGCAAGTTAGAGTGATTAAGGGCAGGGTGGGAAATGTATTGACTGATGACAGAAGTGTGCTGGGAAGATGGAAAGAGTACTTTGAAGAGCTGATGAATGAGGAAAATGAGAGAGAAAAAAGAAGAGTAGAAGAGGTGACTGTTGAGGGCCAGGAAGTAGCAAATATTAGTAAGGGAGAAGTGAGAAGAGCATTGAAGATGAGGAAGAGTGGAAAGGCAGTTGGTCTTGATGAAATACTGGTGGAGGTATTGAAGTGTCTAGGAGAGGTAGCAGGAGATTTTCTGACAAGAACATTCAACAAGGTCTTAGAGAGTGAGAGGATGCCAGAGGAATGGAGGAGAAGTGTGATGGTGCCCATTTTTAAGAACAAGGTGGATGTGCAGAGTTGTGGCAACTACAGAGGGATAAAGTTGATGAGCCATATGATGAAGTTATGGGAAAAAATAGTGGAAGCTAGACTAAGGGCAAGGGTTAGCATTTGTGAACATCAGTTTGGTTTCATGCCAAGAAAGAGCACCACAGATGCAGTGTTTACTTTGAGGATGTTAATAGAGAAGTACAGAGAAGGTCAGAGGGAGCTGCATTGTGCCTTTGTGGATCTGGAGAAAGCATAAGTGGTGAGGTGTGCTGTCGGTGTGACAGAAGAGTTCAAGGTGGAGGTGGGACTGCATCAAGGGTCAGCTATGAGCCCCTTCTTGTTTGCTATGGTGATGGACAGGCTGACAGACAAGGTTAGGCGAGAATCTCCATGGACTATGATGTTTGCAGATGACATTGTGGTCTGCAGTGAGAGCAGAGAACAAGTTCAGGAAAACCTAGAGAGGTGGAGGGGAATGAAGGTTAGCCTCAGTAAGACAGAATACATATGTATGAATGCCAAGGACCCAAGAGGAACGGCGAGGTTACAGGGGGCAGAGATAAAGAAGGTGGAGGATTTTAAGCACTTAGGCTCAACATTCCCGAGCAGTGGAGAGTGTGGAAAAGAGGTGAAAGAAGTGTGTGCAGGCAGGTTTGAATGGTTGGAGAAAAGTATCCGGTGTGATGTGTGATCGGAAGGTATCGGCAAAAATGAAAGGAAAAGTGTCCAAGACGGTGTTGAGGCCTGCAATGTTGTCTTCTTCTTCTTCTTCTTTTCCTTTCAACTTTTCCCCAAATCATATAACAGTGAACTACTTAGACCCCTCAAAACAGACATGACTCGGTGTACAGTAAATGGAATTCTTCTGTTGCTAGGAAGACACTAGAAAGATTATACTGATTGGCTGACCCATTGATAGTGGGGCTTGAACCCGTGACCTTAGGATCAGTAAGCAATCACCTCACCACCGGGCCACCACTATCCTTCTGTAACTGTAATTGATATTTTCTCAAAAATTGCATTTTCTGATTAGCAACAAACAGTGATGTAACTCGGTCATATTTTTAATGTCATCATGTATTATACCTCATTTTGAAGCGTCTTAAATTCTTTCCAAATATATCAATATCGCAATATGTCAAGATTCTGATTTCATTTATATAATGCTGGAGTGGGTCAGAAATATATATTTATCGATACCTTAAAGTTCAGTTCATTTTCTATTACCGCTTAATCTTAATTAGGGTCACATGGAGGCTGGCACCCACCCCAGCCGACTGCGAATGAGGGCAGAGTACACCCTGGACAGCTCGCCAGGCCATCGCAGGGCGGAAATGCGCTGACGGCTTTGCAGCTACTCTTTTCGAAAGTCAGCAATCGTGTTTTTACATGAACCTCTTCACCATAGACAGTGAGAGACATGGCTGGCCTCTGATAACCCAGTTAACTACACTGGGGGCACAGTTACGACCTTGTGGAGAGTGGGGTTTGAACCCCAACCTTAGTATCAGCAATCCATTACCCTGTACCAGTAGGCCACCACTGCCCATTACCTTAAAGTTACCAAAAAAAACAAACATCAATGTTGTATCAGCTTTCTGAGCTCTTCCTTTTTTCTGTATTCATAACAAGTTTTAAGACCTGTGGGTTTTTTAAGTCAAAAGAAGACTTGATACATAATACATACGTGCTACAGATTTCGATCAAAAAGAAATGCGATAGAATATACACAGTAGGTTTTCTATATTCACAGACAAAGCTCAGTAAATTGATCCCCAAGCCAACACCCTATTAAACATCAAAACCCCTTTTTTTTTTTTTTTTTTTTTTTTTTAATCATTCAGGACGATGACAGAGCTAGCAGAGACCATTTGCAGACTTTTAATTTTAACTTAAACATTTCTTGATCACTGACTATTTATTCATTCATTTTCTGAACTGCTTAATCCTAATTAGGATCACAGGGAGGCTGGTGCCCATCTCAACCAACTCTGGGCGAGGGCAGAGTACACCCTGGAGAGTTTGCCAGGCCATCGCAGGACAGAAACACGCTGACAGCTATGACACGCTGACAGCTATGCAGCTACGCTTGACGAAAGTCAGCAATGGTTCTTTTACATCACTCTCACCAAAGACAGTGAGAGACATGGCTGGCCTTTGATAACCCAGTTAGCTGAACTGGGGGGACAGCAGTGACAACTGTTAACAGCGGGACTTGAACCTCCCCAACCTCAGGATCGGTAATCCAGCACCTCACCACCGGGACATCACTGCCATAATCATTTACTAAAATCTAGCAAGTTTAATATTTTTATTTATGTTTTGAATTTGAATGACAATGCAAACAATTAATAATAATTCAGCATGACTGTATGTGTCGTTATAATATTTCGATTTAGGCACCGCCTAAAAGCTGAGCTTCTGATAGATATCTGATTTGATGGGTGTCTGTGTCTGGTGTTATAGAAGGAAAGGTCAAAATTCATTTCTATTCTCATCGCCTTTCACTTGTTGCTTTCCTTGTATCACCTGTCTTGTTAATTTAATTATCCATTTGACAAGTTCATCTTCAGTTCTCCTGTTCATGTTCATGTTGTTTTGCTCTACAAATGTTTGTCTGCCTACCTGAGATAGACTTTTTTTTTTGTGTATTCTGTGCAAGTCTGAGGGGTGGCGTATGAGCCTCCTTTTTTGGCTTTCAGTTCTGTTATTAAGAATAAATCTTTTTGGTTATTGTTTTGTTGCTGCCCATTGTAAATTCTGTCAGTCATAACTGACAGCTAATTAGATTCAACTCAGCAAGGCATCAACCCTATTATATTTACTGTGGTAGACACATATGACACAGGACAACCATTCAAATAAATAGTGCTGTGCTGTAATTTAAATTATTTTGCACACATTGTCAGTACGATAATTATCGTATGTGAAAGAATACCAATAAATAAACATTATGTGTAAGCAGACTTCCGTTAATTGTTGAGTGTGGGTTTGTGCTACAGATCAACCGTAACTGAGGACCTGTTTACTTCACCTGCGAGTGCAGTTCATAACCAGAGGCTTCGTCTTATCTACTCTGATTCTTCAGAGCAAGACTGTAACATTCCTGCTCTCAGACATGCACAGGTAATATACTTTTTGCACGGATGGCTTGATCCTATTGCTGGCTTGATTTTTATTTAAAGTTGTGACATCATCTGTTTATGCATTGCTCTATATCTTCTTTTTCTTTCGGCTGTTCCCTTCAGGGGTCGCCACAGCAAATGATCTGCCTCCATCTCTCCCTATCCTCTGCATCTTCTACTCTTCCTCCAACGACCTTCATGTCCGCCTTCACCACATCCATAAATCTTCTCTTTGGTCTTCCTCTGGGCCTTCTGCCTGGTAGTTCCAACCTCAGCATCCTACTACCAATATACTCACTATCCCTCCTCTGTACATGTCCAAACCATCTCAATCTAGCCTCCCTGACTTTGTCTCCAAAACATCTAACATGTGCTGTCCCTCTGATGTACTCGTTTCTGATCCTATCCATCCTCGTTACTCCCAAAGAGAACCTCAACATTTTCATCTCTGCTACCTCCAGCTCTGCCTCCTGTCTTTTCCCCAGGGCCACTGTCTCTAAACCATACAACATTGCTGGCCTCATCACCGTCTTGTACACTTTTCCCTTCATTCTTGCCGATACTCTCCTATCACACATCACACCGGACACTTTTCTTCATCCATTCCAACCTGCCTGCACGCGCTTCTTCACCTCTTTTCCACACTCTCCATTGCTCTGGATTGTTGAGCCTAAGTACTTAAAATCCTCCACCTTCTTTATCTCTGCCCCCTGTAACCTCGCCGTTCCTCTTGGGTCCTTGTCGTTCACACACATGTATTCTGTCTCACTGAGACTAACCTTCATTCTCCTCCTTTCTAGGGCATACCTCCACCTCTCTAGATTTTCCTCCACTTGTTCTCTGCTCTCACTACAGATCACGATGTCATCTGCAAACATCATAGTCCATGGAGATTCTTGTCTAACCTCATCTGTCAGCCTGTCCATCACCATAGCAAACAAGAAGGGGCTGAGAGCTGACCCTTGTTACAGTCCCACCTCCACCTTGAACTCTTCTGTCACACCGACAGCACACCTCACCACTGTCTTACATCTCTCAAACATGTCCTGCACCACTCTAACATACTTCTCTGCCACTCCAGACTTCCTCATACAATACCACAGTTCTTCTCTCGACACCCTGTCATATGCTTTCTCCAGATCCACAAAGGCACAATGCAGCTCCTTCTGACCTTCTCTGTACTTCTCTATTAACATCCTCAAAGCAAACACTGCATCTGTGGTGTTCTTTCTTGGCATGAAACCAAACTATTGTTCACAAATGCTGACCTCTGCCCTTAGTCTAGCTTCCACTATTTTTTCCCATAACTTCATTGTATGGCTCATCAACTTTATCCCTCTGTAGTTTCCACAACTCTGTACATCTCCCTTGTTCTTAAAAATGGGCACAAGCACACTTCTCCTCCATTCCTCCGGCATCTGCTCACTTTCTAAGACCTTGTTGAATGTTCTTGTCAGAAAATCTACTGCTACCTCCCCTAGACACTTCCATACTTCAACTGGTATGTCATCAGGACCAACTGCCTTTCCACTCTTCATCCTCTTCAATGCCCTCCTCACTTCTCCCTTACTAATCTTTGCTTCTTCCTGGTCCTCAACGGTCACCCCTTCTACTCTATTTTCTCTCTCATTTTCCTCATTCATCAGCTCTTCAAAGTACTCTTTCCATCTTCCCAGCACACTTCTGTCATCAGTCAATACATTTCCCTCTCTGTCCTTTATCACTCTAACTTGCTGCACGTCTTTCCCATCTCTATTTCTCTGCTGTGCTAACCTGTATAAATCATTTTCTCCCTCCTTACTTTCCAACCTATCATACAAGTCATCATACGCCCTCTGTTTGGCCTTTGACACCGCTACTTTGCCTTACGCTGTGTCTCCCCGTACTCCTGTTTACTCTCTTCAGTCCTTTCTGTGTCCCACTTCTTCTTAGCTAACCTCTTCTTTTGTACACACTCCTGCACTTCCTCATTCCACCACCAAGTTTCCTTATCTATTATAAATATATAAAAATAAATATCTATACCTTCTATAAAAATATCCATTAAAAATGCAAATGGTCAAAACAAAATGCATTGCTCTATATATGTCTCAAAAATAAAGCATCACAAAAATGGCACATTTTCCAACTACCCAACTTCAAACTTAAATAAATATAGGGATCCTTCACTTTCCGCACTTAATTGGGACCGAGATTCCCCCCGCGACCGTCGAATTCCGCAAAGTAGGATCAACTCCCCCTGACTGACGTCCGTACATGTATATGTGTGTATGCTATCAATACATACATATTCAATGCTATCATCATCATCAGCCTGTCATGCCACTGCTGGCAGATGGCCTCCACAACCTTCATAGTTGTGGGTTTGAACCATAACTCACCACGTTGGTTCAGTGCGGGTTGGTGAGTGGTTTGAGTAGACTCACACAGATGCACGTGCACACACTCAGATGTGCACCTCACATAAAAATGTAAGTAGTTTTGTTGGGGGTTGGGTTGTTTTTTGTTTTTGTTTGTTTGGTTTTTTTTTTTTTTTTTTCAATAGTTGGCCTTGTTTCACGGGATTTTCCTTAACTTTTTCTCCTATTCTTCCTTAATTTCCTTATTTTTTTAATTCAATAAATCTTCTTTTCCTTTCGGCTATTCCCTACAGGGGTCGCCACAGCAAATCATCTGCCTCCATCTTAACCTGTCCTCTGCATTTTCTTCTCCTACACCAACGACCTTCATATCTTCCTTCACCACATCCATAAATCTTTTCTTTGGTCTTCCTCTAGGCCTTCTGCCTGGTAGTTCCAACCTCAGCATCCTACTACCAATATATTCACTATCCCTCCTCTGTACATGTCCAAACCATCTCAATCTAACCTCTCTGACTTTGTCTCCAAAACGTCTTACATGTGCTGTCTCTCTGATGTACTAATTTCTGATCTTATCTATCCTCGTTACTCCCAGAAAGAACCTCAACATTTTCATCTCCGCTACTTCCAGCTCTGCCTCCTGTCTTTTCCTCAGCGCCACTGTTTCTAAACCATACAACATTGCTGGCCTCATTACCATCTTGTACACTTTTTTAATTCAATGAATATTTAAAAAAAAAAAAACGCAATGCACTCAAGCTGCATGAATTGACGCGTGAAGTAGCGAGGGATCCCTGTATTTCCACATCCATGTTTATTTCTGAATCAATGCATCAAAATCTTTAGTGCATGCCTGGGAGATAATATCATATCAAAATACATAGATATAGTAAATACAGTTTTTGAAATAATTCAAATACTTCCTAGCTTACACCTTTTTTCATGCTCAGTTTTGTGACAAGAGAAATACCTCATTATTTTTATGTCTCACGAAGACTTTGCTGAGGTCTCCACAGGTCCAATAACCACATGAATCGGAGCACAGGTGCCACACAAGGAATCACAGAATTTGCATGTGTGTGGCAAAAATTGATAAATAAGCATCAGACTTAAAACTGGATCGATTAAATATGTAGCTTTTCTTGTCAATGTTACATGGTGCATCTTGTGCTCCCACCGATCACTAATGGATTGGCATTTATTGACTTTAGATTATAAAGTAAAGTTGACCATGTCAAGCACCATAAACTGGCGTCATGTAACTACACAATTCTTATTAATTGAAGGCTAATCGACTCTACTGATTATTTAATGATGCTGCTTCTTCAAAGAATATTATCCTGCATCCACCAGGCATTAATGCATATTGGCCTAATACATTAAAAATGAGATAAACACATTTTCTAAAGCTGTAGAAAATGTGAAAGGTCAATGTCATTTGAATATCAGTTTCATGATCAGACCCACATGGTTAAATGCATAATAAGGTTTATGGAACTGCATGAATAGCACAAATGTGACACATTTGACATGTTTTCCAGCTCAGGGGTCGGCTCACAAGAGGTGGTACAGTGCAACCAGTGTCCGGTCTTCCCCCACTGAAAGAGCCCACACTACTGCTGGAGTCCCTATCCCGCCCCAATACTAACCACACATTCAGAGTAAGAATCCTTAAAAACACTGTTTCTAAAGCTAGAGTGACTTATTAGGTGTCCTGGATATGGATTGAGCAATAATAATAATAATAATATTAATAATAATAATAATAATAATAATAATAATAATAATAATATTAATAATATGACATTCACAGGACTATAGAGCGCACCTAAATATAAGCCACACCCACCAAAACACAAAAAAATGCCAATTTTGTCACAGATGAGCTGCACCGGACTATAAGCCGTTGATATCCAGGCTGAGAAATAAGATATTTACATCGAAAGATTTTGTACCATAAGTGTTTATTCATATACCTGAACTGATTGTTTCCGAACAGTGCCTGTAGAAGTGCCTATCAAACAAAACAGAAAACTCATTGATGGTTTTATTCATCATCTTCGTCCTGTGCACTAAAACAAAGTTGCTTTATTTTTCTTCCTCCTGCGCACTGAAACCACTGAACACCAAACCACTGTCACTTTTCCTTCGTGAGCACTGTTAAAGCGCAACTGCGCAACTATTAAAGTCGCTTCATTCTCCCGTGCACTGAAACCACAAGTCATTATTCATCTTCCTCCTGAGCATTGAAACTACTGAACACCAAACCAGTCACTTCATTTCTTCTGTGCACTGAAGCCACAAATCACTTATTCATCTTCGTCCTGCGTACCGAAGCCACTGAAGTCGTCCTCTTCAGTGTCGGAGTTGAACAGCCCCAGAAAATCTTCGTCACATACCGGTACCTTTTCAGTCTCTCTGTCAGTGTCGCTCTTCGGGTCACTTTCATCTCGAGGAAAAGTTGCCTCTGAAGCTACGCTGCTCTCTTCACGCAGAAGTCTGGCCTTTCGGAACCTGTTGATGATGGTGAATTCTTTCACACGCCTCCATGCTGTTAAGATCCACTGACAGACGTCAGAAAAAGATGCTCTTCACATGCCGCCAGTTTTTGTGAAAGATTTCTTACCGTTGATCATCCAAGCCTCCCACTCACCCTGGCGAGCCGCTTTAAATGCTCGATTCACACTGATGTCCAGTGACTGCAAATACTTTGTTGTACCTCCAGGAATCACAGCTGGAATTGAGTTTGTTTTCTTGATACCTGCTTTCACAGAATCTGTGATGTGGGCTCTCATACTGTTCAAAACAAGCAGTGCTTTTTTTTCTGGTGAAAAAATCCTCCTGGGCACTTACCGTAGCACTCTGTTAACCATTCCTTCATTAGGCTTTCCAACATCCACCCTTTTTCGTTAACTTTAACGACTATGTCCTTCGGAAATTTTTCTTTTGGCATAGTTATCCACTTAAAAATCACCACTGGTGGAAGTTTTTGTCCAGATGCGGTGCAGCCCAGAACACATGTGAAATTCATCCTCTCGTGTCCACTTGTTTTCACCATAATGGATGATGCACCTGACTTGTTAACAGTTCTGGTTAGAGGTAGGTCAAACCTTAAACGTACTTCATCCATATTTGTGACGCGCTCCACCGAAAGTTGGCGCTTGTCCCAAGTGAGACAGCGCGGCTTATCTGAATTTCCGATCTTTCAAATGAGCAAGTGCGCAAGAATACTTGTTTAGTATTCAACCATCACTTGCTCAAGTGAAAGATCGGAAGGTCAGATAAGCTGTGCTATGTCTCACAATCGCTGTGCATCACTTGCAACAAGCACCTACTTTCGGTGTCTTTTCGGTGCGTCACATTTATGATGTTGTCTGGTCCGATGGAGTTTTCTGCTATCATTGTTTCAATTAAATTGTGGAAGTTTTCTTTCTTTTCTTTGTAGTCAGAAAGGAGTTGCTGACAGGGAGTTGTCCGTGTCCTGATGGACAGGCTTTTTCGTTGCATAAATCTGAAACACTATGACGGTTGTTGGGGCATGTATATAAATGTGAGTGTGTAAACGGTGTACATAATTAGATTCAGAGTGTACATTAACTAGTGTCACATGGTATTACTCGGCTGTAAGGGGGTCTGGAAACTTCGAGATGGACCTGGTTGCGCATACGCCCTGGTGGCGGGTCAGGTGATTCAGAAACGTCGAGAAGGGAACTTTCCAGAACTTTGGGGAGGTTATATCAAGGACCTGGTGCCGACTGGCTCCAGCCTCTTCCCGTCTCATGCAGCCTCTTCCAGTCTCTTCGAGGCTCTTCCAGTCTCTCCAGGTCTCTTCGGCATGCAGATCCTCTAAGGAAACTCATCGCGGTGGCTCATCTCTTCCAAGGCAGATCATGGAAACGTCACCCAATTTTCGTCATTTGGGACTTCATCACCAAAGTACATCGTCCACGTTCACCCACAGCCAACGCGAGGATTTTAATCATTTGTTTCTGTCTAACGCGGGATTACAAGCCTTTGCCCATCAACCCGCACATCGCTTCTAAATTTACCATGCTGCAGGTGCTTGGTGACTATGGGACCCTTTGTTTAATTTGTATTTTGGTTGAGCTTTAAGCTGTAAGTATTATTTTGTCTTGCCTTGTTTATATTATTAAATTGTACATAGTTTGTAATGGTGTGTCTTGCTTTACTGGTTTCAAGGGCAATTTACTTCTAAATTCCATACGTGACAAAATTGGGGGTTCGTCCAATAGAATCCATACGTAACACGGTCAGTCGGATCTGCACAGTGGATACACCTTGGCTGCCTGCTATCTATGTGTTCACCCAGTCCTCAAGAACATCTTTAAGTTCAAGCCACCTGCTTTTATGTCCTCTGAAAGCCTTTCTTGTCTTTTTACATTGAATCAATTCTTCCCGCTGCCGTCTCCAACGTCTCACCATAGATTCATTAACGTCAAGCTTACATGCAGCCGCTCTATTTCCTTCACGGATAGCCTCATCGATGGCCTTCAACTTAAAAGCTGCATCATAGGAATTTCTTCGTGTGTTTTCCTGTCTTGTTTTTGCACTTCCTGCTAGAGCACCCCCTGAGTGCTGAAGAAAAATTCACAGAAAAGCCGCATCTCTGTATCAGCCGCATGGTTCAAACTGTGGGGGAAAGTAGCGGCTTATAGTCCGTAAAATCTTCTTCTTTCTTCTTCTTTTCCTTTTGGCTGTTCCCTTCAGGGGTCGCCACAGCAAATGATCTGCCTCCATCTCTCTCTATCCTCTGCATCTTCTACTCTTACTCCAACGACCTTCATGTCCGCCTTCACCGCATCCATAAATCTTCTCTTTGGTCTTCCTCTGGGCCTTTTGCCTGGTAGTTCCAACCTCAGCATCCTACTACCAATATACTCACTATCCCTCCTCTGTACATGTCCAAACCATCTCAATCTAGCCTCTCTGACTTTGTCTCCAAAACATCTAACATGTGCTGTCCCTCTGATGTACTCATTTCTGATCCTATCCATCCTCGTTACTCCCAAAGACAACCTCAAATAGTATTATAGTCCGGAAAATACTGTAGTAATAATAATATTATTATTATTATTATTATTATTATTATTATTATTATTAATAATAATAATAATAATAATAATAATTATGACTTTGGTGCAAGAGCCTGGAAATGAACTGAAGAGAACAACATTCTGCCAAAACATATTCCCTCAGGTGAGCTTTTGTTGATGGTTGTAGAATGCGCTGTGCATCAAAATACCTTAAAATCACAAATTTTCACAAACACAAGGTCAGGGTGTTCAACTTTCAACAGATTAACCAACAACTGGGTTATCAAAAGCTAGCCATATCTCTCACTGTCTATGGTGAACCATTGCTCACATTTGTCAAGCATAGGCTGCATAACCATCGGCATGTTTCTGTGCTGTGATGGCCTGGTGAGCTGTCCAGGGTGTACTCTGCCTTCACCCAGAGTTGACTGAGATGGGTGCCAGCCTCCCAGTGACCCTAATTCGGATTAAGCGGTTCAGAAAATGAATGAATGAATAATAATAAGATATAATTTATTGAGGAAGGTATTTTACCTTAAAAACCTTAAACCACACCTTTTACAATCATATAGTATAATAATGTCTCTGTAATAGCCTTGAAACAGCTGGAACTACTGAACTGTCAGTTCACAGATAAGAATGGTACACCAGGGTCTGTAGAGCTGGGTTTCCCACAGATCGTATTTTGTAGGGTGTTTATTATTACTGCAGTGCAACTATTTACTGAACCGTAGACACCAGATTCAACTGGGATTGCATTACTGTTTTCTTAAAGTAGAGTGCTGGGACAATCTAACAAAAGTAAAGTACCAAGATTAGGTATAACCTATATCCTGTTACATTCTGCAGTCAGACACACCCTTGAAAAGTTCCTACACAGCCATGGATTTTGCCTTTACGATGAGGACGGGTCGAAGCATATGCATTGGGAACTTCTCCAAAACAGGTGACTGATTAAGTGTTATTAATAGGTGTTAATGTTACATACACATTACTCTTACTTGTTTACTCATTAATATTATATCTACTGCCCAGCGTGTTGTCTTAGAGGTCAAACTCATTTTCACTGAGGGTCATCTCAAATTTAAAGATATCTGAGTGTAAATCGCTAAACATCTATTCTAAAAGCGTCACCATAAAATCTGCCTGCAACATGATTTGTTTAGACATTTGCCTCTTTTTCTTTCTTCGCTTGCATTTTCTTGCATGCAATCTTTCTTGAATCATGAACGACTAGCTGTTTACTTGAAATAGTTGCCACCACCTAGTGGAAGGAGGATGAATTTCATGGTAATGGTCAATGCTAAGAATGCAGGATAATCATATTCTTAAAAGCGCTTGCGGGCCACATAAAATGAGTTGACGATCTGGATTTCATACCTGTGGTTTAGAATCTGCAGCCCCAGAGGAAACTGTATTGGAAAGGCAATGTTAATTCTTATGCTTTCGATCCATGTAAAAACTGCAATACTATGGCAGCAGGCCAGTGTAGTGGTTAGCACATCCGCTTCACAGCAAGATGCTCCTGGGTTTGAATCCCGGGCTTAGCAGGGACATTTTGACATAGAGTCTGCATGTTCTGTGTGCTTGTGTGGGTTTCTTCCCAGAATCCAAAGACATGCACATTATGCTAATTATCTGGTTCAGATTATCCCTAGATGTGTGCGTTCGTGCATGTATACATGTGTGCGTGTGTGTGTGTGTGTTGTCATGGTTGGACGTGCTGTACAGGGTGTACCTCGTCTTCTGAAGGGTAATTTGGAAAAGCCACATAACCCACTATGAATGCCTTTGGGCTGCGGGAGGAAGTTGAAGTCCTGGGAGGAAAGCCATGTAAGCACGAGGAGAACATGCAGACTTCACACAGAAATTCCCTTGCAAAGCTTTGGATTCGAACCCCAAATGGCTTCATTGAGATTCAAAAACAACAGACCTGGCCGTGTTTTACCAAAATATATACAGTAGTATAGAAGAGCTCAAGTTGTTTTTTATTGTGAAACATCAGAACTTTCCACTTCTGAATAAGTATCAATGTTGAAATGTGTTCAAGTACTTGTGTGTGGGGTCATTATGATCTGAGTTTTATCTGTCTGGAGTGTTACTAAATTGTTGAATTTGTATCCAAGGTGAAGGCAAACCTATGGGTGTAACAGGTTTTAGCATGGGCATTACCTCTTCTACAGCTAATGGCTTTTCTGATGCACCGCAAAAGAGACGTACACATCTGTCATCCTCTGATGGAGATGGGGGAAACCTAGCAGTACTTGGATCACTGGGTAAATACTGGCAATGTGTTTGAACTAAATGCAGTATTAGTTATGCTGAAATATCACAAATTTTGGTGGCACGGTATTGTCAGTGTAATGGTTTGCACTTCCACTCCACAGCAAGAAGGTCCTGGGTTCGAGACATGTATCCACTGAGAGTGTTTCTGTATTTCCCGCCATTTTATCATGCGCAGTATGTCTGGAAACACTTTGACAGGACCTTATTTATTCTTTGTCACAGCTGATGACCATTAGTGGTGATAGAGATGCAGATAGACTGGTAGACAAAGGACTTAATCTGAAAGCAAGCACCATTTATAAATCTCATAATTTTTCAACACTCATGAATAAGATCCCAATCTTCAATAGTAGCAACATCTATGCCATCACCATGAAGAAATGCCCCATTCTTTTTTAGAGGAAGCAAGACCATGAGATTTTTGGATTTCATCCCAATTGCTGCACAGCTCAACATACAATTTTTGGTGTTAGAAGCTCCTCAAATCTCAATGGATCATGGATCAAATGTATTAACATCACAACCCAAACCTTATCCCAGCAGCTTTGGCCACATCTGCTGTTTTGAAGGTGGGAAGAACTTTTTATTATTCCATAATAACCTTAGTCAGGCTTAGAAAACACTCCAGATATTCATTGGGTAAAGGAGATCCTCATGGTGCCCCTATCATTGATGAGCATTTATACACAGTAGCAGTAAAGACTCACAATTACTTAACATATTTTAATTTTTATCTTTCCGTTCTTCAATCAGTAGGTGATGTCAGAGTTTGTAGGTCATGTGACACACTACTGAAATATCGTGGCAGGAGGACATGGAGTGTAGCCACTGGTGGAGCTTTATATGGGACATGCCACGAAGAGAATATGTGGCTCAAAGCACTATCAAAGGTTCTATTCTCTGGACTGATGATGTGAAAAGAGTTCAGATTAATTCTGAATTAAAAAAAAGAAAAATAATTTTATATATATATATATATATATATATATATATATATATATATATATATATATATATATATATATATATATATATATATTCTTCCACCCACTTTTTAGTAGCATAGCAACCACAATACCCAAGTACCTATTCTCATTTTCTGAACCCATTTATCCTTTGTTAAGGTCAGGGTGAAGCTGAAACCCACTCTAGCTTATGTGGAGGATACCCTGAACAACTTGCCAGCCCATCATAGGCCAACACAAACACAACCATTTGCACATACTCCCAGGGGCAATCATGAGTGACCAATTTGCCTAACGTGTATGTTTTTGGACTGTGGGGGGAAACCAGAGTACCTGAAGGAATCCCATGCATACACGGGTAGAAAATGCAAACTCCACTCCTCACAGAGCATGAGATTTGGACCCAGGACTTTGTTGCTGTGAGATGGGCTCGCTACCCACTACACCACACTGCAAACGCAACTTGGCCTGTGGAAGTTCATGGAATGCTTCCATAGAGTACCACTATACAAAACGTAATTGTTGTCATATGTATCGCAAGTAACTGCGAAGAATCAGCACTGCAGCCTTATGTAGCTATTCACGCTAAATTTTAACATGCTTGATTTTTTTTTCACCGCATTTCTGCGGAAAGGCCAAAAGTGTGTCATTTCTGTGTAAAATTTGTGACACCACTGCTAGCATCGTATAACCACCGTGAATTGGTGGTGCCTATAGAATGCCGACGGCGATCATACTTTTTTTCCCCATTATATAAAAATGCTGTGACTCTTCCCCTCAGCTATTGTTACAGAATCATACCTTCAGAGGGAAAAGAATGAGAAAAAATGTTCCATTTTCCGCATCTACACCGACGGAATAGACAGGGGTATTACCGACCCATATATAGTTACATATAAACCAGATTCCAAAAAAGTTGGGACACTTATGAATTGTGAATAAAAACTGAATGCAATGATGTGGAAGTGCCAAATTTCAATACTTTATTCCGAATCGAACATAGATGACAGGTTCCAAAGTTTAAACTGAAAAAATATATCATTTTAAAGGAAAAATATGTTGATTTTAAACATGGTGTCATGGTCATTCTGACCACTGTGAGGCATCCCCTCTTCTTCTTACAACAGTCTGCAAACGTTTGTGGACTGAGGAGACAAGTTCCTCAAGTTTAGAAATAGGAATGCTGTCCCATTCTTGTCCAATACAGGCCTCGAACTGTTCAACTGTCTTGGGCCTTCTGTATTGCACCTTCCTCTTTATGATACATCAAATGTTCTCTATAGGTGAAGGATCTGTGCTGTAGGCTGGCCACTTCAATACCGGATCTTTTTCCTACGCAGCCATGATGTTGTAATTAATACTGCATGTTCAATTCAATTCAATTTATTGCAAATAAAATAGCTACAGATAAAGAGGTAAACCCATCCCGCAAATAGGAAAACTAATCGAGGCGGGATGGGTTTCACAAGATATATTATCCTTTACAGTCTATTTTCCATATTTTTGTTGTTTTTAATTTAAATAGTTATTTGTATTTATTTTCAAGCAGTTTCCTTAAAAGATAAACAGGTGTTGCTGAACAGAAAAAAAGAAAAAGATAGTGAATGGAAAAGAGAACAGATGTAATTTTACTGTTCAACATACTATTGAACAAAGAGAAAAAAATTCACACAAATCAGAAAATAAATTTATCAGATTAGAAACATCAACGTATCTCCATCACCCTAAAAAGTATGCGATTGATGTTGTTTTTGAATATGTTTCTTCCTTTCTCTCGAAATGATTTAGGGATTTTGTTCTATAACTTAACACCAAGACATGAAAAGGCATTGGCTTGTTGTGATAGTCTCTTCTTTTCCTTTCGGCTGTTCCCTTCAGGGGTCGCCACAGCAAATGATCTGCCTCCATCTCTCCCTATCCTCTGCATCTTCTACTCTTACTCCAACGACCTTCATGTCCGCCTTCACCGCATCTATAAATCTTCTCTTTGGTCTTCCTCTGGGCCTTTTGCCTGGTAGTTCCAGCCTCAGCATCCTACGACCAATATACTCACTATCCCTCCTCTGTACATGTCCAAACCATCTCAATCTAGCCTCTCTGACTTTGTCTCCAAAACATCTAACATGTGTTGTCCCTCTGATGTACTCATTTCTGATCCTATCCATCTTGTTGTGATAGTCTAGAGGGTTTTAAATAAAAGTTTCCAGAAGATGTGGATCTGGTGTTGTGATGATGAACAGAATTTGATAAAGTAAATAAATGTATAAGGTTAGGTGGAGCAACGCGAGTATTAATATCATGCATTGGTAAAACTATAGTTTTAAAACAAAGCATTTCTACGGGGAGAATCTGAGCATGTAAAAAGAATGGAATAGTGTGTTCTCTATTAGTGTCAAAGTATATTAAGTATATTAATATCAACATTTTGTCCAGATTCTTTCAAGATGTTTGTCCCCATATCGCCAAACCATAAGAAAGATATGGCTGCATTAGAGATCGATATATGTCGATTAGGATTGACATGGTTGTATGATTGTGTTCACCGACAGTGGTTTCTGTAAGTATTGCTGAGCCCATTCTGTGATTTCTCTTACAGTAACATTCCTGTTTGTGGTGCAGTGCCGTTTAAGAGCCCGAAGATCGCAGGCCAGTGTGCGCCAATGTGAGATTGTTCCAGATTCTCTGAATCTTTGGATGATGTTATGCACTGTAGATGATGATAACTTCAAACTCTTTGCAATTTTTTGCTGGGAAACACCTTCCTGATATTGGTCCACTATCTTTTTGCGCAACATTTGGGGAATTGGTGATCCTCTACAGATCTTTGCTTCTGAGAGACACTGCCACTCTGAGAAGCTCTTTTTATACTCAGGCATGCTGCCAATGGATGTCATCAGTGGTAATTGGTCTTCCAGCTGTTTGTAATAAATGCAATTGACTTTTCCAGCCTTTTAGTGCTTCCTGTCCCAACTTTTTTTGAGATTTGTTGACACCACGAAATTTAAAATGAACATTTTCCCCCCTAAAAATAATACATTTTCTCAGTTTAAACATTTTATTTGACCCTGTCATCTATGTTCTGTTTGGAATAAAATATTGAAATTTGGTACGTCCACATCATTGCATTCAGTTTTTATTCACAAGTTGTATCGTGTCCCAATTTTTTTGGAATCCGGTTTGTGCATAAAACGTAAAATTATCACTTAAATGACGCGTAATACCCACAAATTAAAAGTGATATTCTGGAATGTCATAGTCATTGACACATTTTCAATTCATTATGCTGGTCAGCATAGCCACGTACTGCTTCTCATGCACTTTAGCATAAATAATTCATATTTGGAAAACAAAGCAATAACCAAAAAAATTACATGTCTAACGAGATTGTGATCTTAATAGTTTTAGCTCAACCTAACGCAGAGAGGAGGCAGATAGAGCAGAACTCTAATCTCTATAGATAAAGTTGGTACAGTTCTTTCTTTCAAACCAATCTGCACGTAATCAGAAATGCAAACAGGGCTTTGAAGTATAAGAAACGCTTTCAGAATAATGCATGAGATGAAATAAAGTTTCTTTCATGGGTTGCTTGGACTAATTAATGTTTTTAATAAAGGGAAGCGAAGGACAATCACACAAAACCATGAGCACTGCATCGTTCTTTCATTGATCAGTTAACAAATTCAAATGTTTCATTTCTCAGGTGCTCGGAAGGCAGGGAGTCGGTTTCCGATCCAGGGGAGGAAGAAGTTTCATGCGGTAATGCCACAGAAAAGTTAAAGAATGTTTCCTGTGTTGAAGGACTCAGGAAAGAATGAAATATTTGAGTGCTTTTCAGTTACGTATATGGTTTAATTCCCTCAACAACAGTCAATACTAACTGAGGTTGGAACTACCAGGCAGAAGGCCTAGAGGAAGACCAAAGAGAAGATTTATGGACGGGGTGAAGGAGGACATGAAGGTAGTTGGTGTAAGAGAAGAAGATGCAGAGGATAGGGTGAGATGGAGGCAGATGATTTGCAGTGGCGACCCCTGAAGGGAAAAGAAGAAGAAGAACAGTCAACACGAACACACGGGTTACCGTTTCCTAGGGTCTCAATTTATTTTCTTTTTTTAAAATAATTTCATGCCTGTGTTAAACGCCAACTCAGTGTAGATGTGAAAATGATTTAATGAAAAGAACTGCATAAAATATTTGTTCAACCAAATGAAAGAATGTGTTTTTTATTTTCTTTCATTTCATACAAAAAAGGCTTGGATTTTTAGGACAGGGTGGCATGGTGGAACAGGGCTTAGTACGTCCACTTCACAGTAAGAAGGTCCTAGGTTCAAGTCCTGGACTTGTGTGAAGATTGCATGTGTGGATCTTCTGTTGGTACTCCAGTTTCTTCCCACAGTCCAAAGACATGCACATTAGGCTAATGTGCTGCTCCAGATTGCCCTATTGAGTAGATATGAATCTATTGCCCAGAATCAGCTGCGTAAGACACCAGCGTCCATGCAATCTGAGTCAGATTACGCAGTTTGCAAATAAGTGACTAAATTATTTGTTCACTTTCTGAACCGCTTAATCCTTATAAAGATCACGGGGAAGCTGGTGCCCAGCTCAGCTGACTCTGGAGGAGGGCAGAGTACACCATGGATGGCTCATCAGGCCTTCGCAGGGCAAAAACTTGCCGACAGATATGCGGCCGACTCGTGGAGAAAGTCAGCAATGGTGCTCTTACATGCCTCCCACCGTAGACAGTGAGAGACATGGCCGTCCTTTGATAACCCAGTTAGCTGCACTGGGAAGTGAACTTGTGAACCTTCAGAACTTGTGGTCATCACCATTACCTTGCGGTCAACATATCTTTCCCCTTGACGCTCTCCAGACATGTTACTCTCGCCAGGAACTTCCAGAAGAGGGTCAGATCCTCTTCAATTTCTGCGCCAAGTTTTGTTTTTCTTGGTGTCAGCATTTTAGCCACTGCTCCAGCCTGCTACTGTGCCTTGGAGGTCAAGTCATCCCATGTGACCATGGACAGTACTGATCATGTCACTATTGGGGTGTGCTCATTAGTGGTCCAGGACCACTAGAAGGCCAAGGTAGGAGCTTTGGCAGCTACTCCTTAAAGCAGGGGCTTCTGTAATATCAGCAACAACTCATAGCCCTGAAAAGCATATCTCAGCAACCCCTGGAGTGATCCTATTTACGTGATCACTCCACACCTGTTCCTGTTCACTCCTGATTTCACATGCCACATACAACGTGAAACAGTTTACACTCAATTGGTTCTCAAACTTTTGTTTCGGTTTCTTATCCTGGGTTTCTGAATCCCTGATATCATCGTTTGTTAACCTTTGTTTTATGGGGTTTTACTTTTTGCTTATTAAATACATATATTACCTGCACTTGTATTTGCCTCCTTCATGTACTGATGAATTCATCATGAATTTTTAGTACCGTGACAACTTGCCATGACTTTCACAAGAGCGGTTCTCCACTGAAGGGGGCAGGGTTTTCTTAACCGTTGACTTTTAATAGTTCCTCAGCTTTGCAAACAGGAGCCAGAGACTGAGGCAGCTGTTTATTGATGTTAACCCTCCAATGCTATCACCATTATCCACCATCATTAGACAGGATAGATTAGCCCTTACTGGTCATGTTATGAGGCACAATGAAGCAACTAGTCATGTACAGTGGTACCTCACCTTAAAATAGTCCCAGCAAACGAAAATCCAGGTTACGAAAAACATTTTCCAAAATTTTTTGTTTCTGTATATGAAACAAGTTCTCCTTACGAAATGCGCCAAATGTGCCATTCAAACATTCAAACGCGCCATTCAAACAATGCACAGGCTGCTCTCCCATCAATGACGTTCAAACATCCCGCCCCGCTGGCCTCCCATTGGCTAGGAGGGGTGATGCAGCTCCCTCCCATTGGCTATTATGGAGCTGCAACTCCCATAATGCTTTTAATGTAAAGGACAGAGTTACTGTTGTTTCATGAGTTTCTTGCTTTATTGTTTAACTCAGGCTTTAAATCTTCCATAAACATTTGTAAGATTATAACTCTGCTAAGAAGACATGGTCAACACACACACACACACACACACACACACACACACACACACACACACATGTTATTTCTATTAACTTAATATTTTAACTATTGCACTTCTTGGGGCATGGAAGCATAATGATTAGCATATCAACCTTACAGCAAGAAGCTCCTGGGTTCGATTCCCAGACTTGGGTGTTTCCCCAGGCTTACATGTGTACTCTAGTTTCCTCCCACAGTTCAATGGGATACTTGGTAAATCAGTTGACTGTTCCAAGTTAACCCTAAATGTGTGTGTGTGTGTGTGTGTGTGTGTGTGTGTGTGTGTGTGTGTGTGTGTGTATTTGCCATGCGATGGTCTGGAGAGCTGTTCAGAGTGCACCCCATGTTCACCCAGTGTTGACTAAGATAGGCACCAGTATCCCTCGTGACCGTGACCATAATAAACGGTTCAGCAAATGATTGAGGCAGTGACTGAGTGTTGCACTCCTGTCAATGATTTAAGTAGAGGAGGTAAATAAACTAGCATAGGCTGATATTCAAACATTTGCTTTTGTTTGTGAATCAGCAAAAGTTAAGTCTGAAGTTCACATCAGAGAGCTCTCCTCAGAACATTTACTGATCCCAGGTCCTTTACCGAAAATGGAAATTCTGTTTGGATTACACACTCTGGTGAGCATAACCTTCGTCATCTTATTTATTCTTCTAATCTGCATGTTATATTGTCCAATTAAAAGTTACATACATAAATGGAGGGAGATGAAGCCAATTCCAGGAATGGAAGGTGCATTCCCATTCATAGGGAATGCTATGCAGTTCAAAGTCAATGCGGGAGGTAAGGAGTTGCAACTATATTTGTCATGTTTTCTCATTAAATAGATTTTCAACTAATGACATTGAACTTTATATTTAATATCGATGCCATGCAAAGATTTTTTCAACCAGATTATTGAGGGGACTAATGAAAACAGACATAGGCCTCTTGTGAAAATCTGGGTGGGACCCATCCCCTTCCTTGTTTTATTTCATGCAGAGACAATCGAGGTGAGTGTAAATAAATAAAGCAATGATTGCAGTACTCTTCTAGCAACTACATTCTGAATAATGTTAATATTATTACTTTATGTAATACTGGGGGAGATGGCAAATACTGAAGCATTGTATCATCACATTAATACAGTAATGCCTTATCTAGGCATGTCATTTATTTTCTTGTTGCTGAAATCGGATGCCATCTTTTCTATACAGGCTCTTCTTTGCAGTTCCAAGCATCTAGATAAATCTTATCCCTACAGATTTCTGCACCCTTGGCTTGGCACAGGTTTACTTACCAGGTACAGACAAAAAACCTACATGACTTCTCTCTTCGTGTCACACTGCAGAGCTTACGGGACAATTATTTTCTAAGTTTATAATATGCCATATACAGTACCGTGCAAAGGTTTTTGCACCTGGTCAATTTCTGACATTTTTTGCACATTGGCCACTGTCATCCATTTCAGATCACGCAAACCTAAATACAGTAGGCCCTTGACTATTCGCAGTTTTGCACTCACGGTTTGAGTATTTGAGAACTGCCAAGCAACTGACACGTCACCCAAATTCAGCCAATGGCTGTCCTCCTTGCTGCTGATTGGCTGAGATGATGTAACGCCCCCTTTTCCACAAGTTGTCAATGAGCCTCTTTTTTTGTGTTTTAACTACCAGTTAAGCTCGATGATGCCCCTCAAACGCTGTGCGTCTTCTCTGGCTAAGCAGTAGAAAACGGGGTGAGGCTAGCATTGAGCTACCATAGCATATTAGCTCAGGATAGGAGTTGAGCGTGCTTAATTGCCCAAAGTCTCCGATTTCATAGCTGTAGTAGGGTCGACCGGTCATAGACGAGCATAGTGCAAAGCATGACCAAACAAAACAAAAAATAAAGCAAATTAAAACAAACAAAGAAACAATTAGACTCTGAGAACTCCACGACGCCGCCCTCTAGGCAGCGCCATCTTGGAGACGTCACTCCATGACATCACTCCTAATTCAATGTAAAAGGACATGAAGCGTAATAAACTTTATCCTTTTGGTATAGTTTGTTAGACATACTACAGAACATAAAATCTCACACATAAACATTCTAAACATTAACTTAGGTACTGTACTGGAATAATAATTGAAAAAGACTTTAAAACGAGTGCTTTACAACAGTATATGCTGTATAATGTTTATATTTTATCATCAATAAATATAACAGTAAAAATTAAAAAGTTTTTCTTTATCATTTTACTACTTTAATACTGTATTAATGAGTAAGACTGTCTATAAAATGTATTTAAGAAGCATATTTTAATGCATGTAATAGATACACAGTATTTTACCTTCGGTTGCTCATTCGCACATGTAATATGATACACGGGGTTTTACTTCCGGGTACATAACTCGCGGATTATCTTCATTCGCGGTAGTGGCTGGAACCGAACCCCAGCGAATATCGAGGGCCTACCTTATCGGAGGGTAATAAAGGACAGTGATTGATATTAATATTTATTACCCTAAATTGAAGGTGGCAAGTAAATGCACTTTATTATAACTGTACTGTAGTTCTAAATTAAGTGTCAGCTGCAGTGTTGATTTGTGGTTATTAGAGGGGAGGTAGGTAAGTAATGCTGTTCTTAGCAGCTGAAATGTGGTGCAGTACCATCACAGCAATGCTGGAAGATGGTGTTCTGCACCTGAAACTGTATGCACCATGTAGCTATACAGCTCACTGGATTAAATTGGAACAAATATGATTTACAGGGATCCCTCGCTACCTCACATTTGAATTTAATCGAATTAAAAAATAAGGAAATTAAGGAGGAATAAGTGGGAAAAATTAAGAATAATACTGCAAACAAGACCAATTATGCAAAAAAAAAAAAACAAACAAACAAAAACCAAAACACCCCATCAAAACTACTGTACTTACATTTTTATGTGAGGTGCGCATTTGTGTGTGCGCGCGCATCTGTATGTGTGTGTATTTATATTTTATTTACATCATATGTATTATTTTTGAATGCTTAATTGTTATTATAAGTATTTATAGCGTTGAATATGTATTTATTGATGTTATATACACATATACATGTACATATACATCAGTCGGGGGGGGGGGGGGGTGTTAATCCTACTTTGCGGAATTTGGTGGCCGTGGGGGGATCTCGGTCCCCATTAACTGCGGAAAGTGAAGGATCCCTGTATTACTGTGTATAAGCATTGAATTATGGTCGGTGGACATTTGTCAATGTGTGTTTTAAGGAGGAAAGAAAAAAAGGTACCTAAAATACCTGTCGTCTGACTACACCACTCTGGAAATTGCACCCAGAGCAATTGTACCTGTGACTATTACCCAAACAGGATCCCACAAGTGAGAGCATAGAGTGTGCCTCCAATAAAAATTAATTTTTTTACAGATTGAATGGAAAAAAAAACCCAAACAAAACACACTGGACAAAGATTATTAACTTTATGACCAATATAAATGCGCCACACGTGACCACACACACACACACACACACACACACACACACACACACACACACACACACACACACACACACACACACACACACACTGAATACCATTGATTATGCAGATTTTGTGATAACACACGGACCCTAAACAAAAATCCATCAGACGCAGAATGATTCGAAACAGCGTCCAATAAATACAAAGTCATTACACAAATGGGGTCTTAAGATGTAAAAGAGCAGAATTGGTGCCATGGGGTAGAATAGTAGTAGTCAAAATTATTTTAGGGTCAGTTCTCAACAAACATGATATCATCCAAATATTTCATAAATCTAACCTGAATGAATCTCCTCATTTGCTTCCCATACATTACAGTACAGGAGATAAGTGGCGGAGTCGACGCAAAATGCTCACCCCAACATTTCACTTCTCCATCCTCACGGACTTCCTGGAGATAATGAATGAACAGAGTAATATTTTGATCCAAAAGATGCTGAAACATGTGGGTGGAGAACCATTTAACTGCTTCAGCTATATTACACTCTGTGCATTGGATATCATATGTGGTTGGTATATTTTCCTTTACTGACTGTCAATCCAAACCTTTTCCTTTAATCCTCTTAAATATTCATTAATAAATAGTCAAGTAGCCATGATAATACTTCAGAGATCTCTTTATGGGAGATGACGTGTACACACACATATATATATATATATATATATATATATATATATATATATATATATATATATATATATATATATATATATATGTATATATATATATGTATGTGTATATATATGTATGTGTATATATATGTGTATATATATATATATATATATATATATATATATATATATATATATATATATATATATGTATATATGATAATATATGTTTACTCAGTAAATTTATATTGTGTCCATGGGTTTTCTACACAAAACAGAAACAGCAATGGGAAAAAGGATCCATGCGCAAAGTAATTCTAACTCCATATATGTCCAGACTGTGTATAAGTAAGTATACGCATTTGTATATGCATTAATAAGTAAGTCTACTACAGTCATAAAAGAAAATCATAACAATAGGTATATCCCATGGAATTTTGTCAATATATTTAGTAAAAAAAAAAATCCTATTGGATACGGTGGCCTCAGATAATATAAAACAGAATAAAACTGAAAATACATATAAAATCATCCATTCATTCATTCATTCATTCATTTTCTAAACCGCATAATCCTAATTAGGGTCACGGCGAGGCTGGCGCATATCTCAGCCAACTCTGGGCGAGGGCAGAGTACACCCTGGACACCTCGCCAGGTCATCGCATGGCAGAAACACTCTGACAGCTTTGCAGCTACTCTTGACAAAAGTCAGCAATGGTTCTTTTACATGAACCTCACACCATAGACAGTGAGAGACATGGCCGGCCTTTGATAACCCAGTTAGTGCAGGGCGGGGGGGGGGGGGGGGCAACCTGCTGAGAGTGGGGCTTGAACACCAATCTTGGGATCAGTAGGGTGCTTTATTACTGATCCCATAATCGAGGGTTCAAGCCCCACTGTCAATGGGTTGTCGCTTCTGTCCTCCCAGTGCGACTCACTGGATTATCAAAGGCTGACCATGTCTCTCACTGTGTATGGTGTGAGGTTCATGTAAAAGAACCATTGATGACTTTCTTACAAGAAAATTCAAGAGTCAGCTGCATAGCATCAACTCTTTGATAGTCTGTGCAGGGCGACAGCCTCCTCATGACCCTAATTAGGTTCAGAAAATAAACGACAGTGCCACAGTGGATAGCATTTCTACCTCACAGCAAGACAGTCTTGGCTCCGAGTCGCAAGCTTGAATAGGGTGTTTCTGTTTGGAGTCTGCATGTTCTCCCCAAGCTTGCATTCGTTACATTTAAGTACACTGGTTTCTTCCTACATGGCATGGACATTACGCTCATTAACGGTTCCAAACTGCCCCATGAGTATGAATAGTTCATCAACCCGAGAAATAACAAGGTCCCATTTTAAGTGGCAGATAGACCTTATTAATTCTTGGCTGATGTGTTGTGGGTTTTGGTGTCGAATTCAAATTACTGAACTCTTATCCAGGACTTTGGATTTTTCAGAAATTTTCAGAAATTTGGCTTGTGAACAGTCTATTTGATGCAAAAACAAACAAACAAACAAACAAAAAAACAAACAACCCCCCCGCAATAGACTGGTGTTTAGGGTGCAACCAGTGCTGTAGTGGTCAAAAAAATAAGTGAGTACTTTATGGCAGCGAAGCTTCCATTCAAGGTTGCAAAGCGACCGAGGTGCATGGAGAGTGGAGAGGGTGCGGGAAGGGGTATCTGCAAGGGGTTTCTGGGGGGTCACCCCCAGAAAATTTTGAAATTTGAAAGGCTGAGTTGCATTTTTGAGCATTTCAACTTTAAAAGCAGTTAGTCTGACCTATTATAAAATTTATAGAACGTGACAATTATATCTGTAATAAGAAAAAATAAAACAAATAAATTAATAAATAATACTTCTTCTTTCTTCTTTTCCTTTCGGCTGTTCCCTTCAGGGGTCGCCACAGCAAATGATCTGCCTCCATCTCTCCCTATTCTCTGCATCTTCTACTCTTACTCCAATGACCTTCATGTCCGCCTTCACCGCATCCATAAATCTTCTCTTTGGTCTTCCTCTATGCCTTTTGCCTGGTAGTTCGAACCTCAGCATCCTACGACCAATATACTCACTATCCCTCCTCTGTATATGTCCAAACCATCTCAATCTAGCCTCTCTGACTTTGACTCCAAAACATCTAACATGTGCTGTCCCTCTGATGTACTCATTTCTGATCCTATCCATCCTCGTTACTCCCAAAGAGAACCTCAACATTTTCATCTCTGCTACCTCCAACTCTGACTCCTGTCTTTTCCCCAGTGCCACTGTCTCTAAACCATACAACATTGCTAGCCTCATCACCGTCTTGTACACTTTTCCCTTCATTCTTGCCGATACTCTCCTATCACACATCACACCGGACACTTTTCTCCATCCATTCCAACCTGCCTGCACGCGCTTCTTCACCTCTTTTCCACACTCTCCATTGCTCTGGATTGTTGAGCCTAAGTACTTAAAATCCTCCACCTTCTTTATCTCTGCCCCCTGTAACCTCAAAGTTCCTCTTGGGTCCTTATCGTTCACACACATGTATTCTGTCTTACTAAGACTAACCTTCAATCCCCTCCTTTCCAGGGCATACCTCCACCTCTCTAGATTTTCCTCCACTTGGTCTCTGTTCTCACTACAGATCACAATGTCATCTGCAAACATCATAGTCCATGGAGATTCTTGTTTAACCTCGTCTGTTAGCCTGTCCATCACCATAGCAAACAAGAAGGGGCTGAGAGCTGACCCCTGATGCAGTCCCACCTCCACCTTGAACTCTTCTGTCACACCGACAGCACACCTCACCACTGTCTTACATCTCTCATACATGTCCTGCACCACTCTAACATACTTCTCTGTCACTCCAGACTTCCTCATACAATACCACAGTTCTTCTCTCGGCACCCTGTCATATGCTTTCTCCAGATCCACAAAGGCACAATGCAGCTCCTTCTGACCTTCTCTGTACTTCTCTATTAACATCCTCAAAGCAAACATTGCATCTGTGGTGCTCTTTCTTGGCATGAAACCAAACTGTTGTTCACAAATGCTGACCTGTGCCCTTAGTCTTGCTTCCACTATTCTTTCCCATAGCTTCATTGTATGGCTCACCAACTTTATCCCTCTGTAGTTGCCACAACTCTATACATCTCCCTTGTTCTTAAAAATGGGCACAAGCACACTTCTCCTCCATTCCTCCGGCATCTGCTCACTTTCTAAGACCTTGTTGAATATTCTTGTCAGAAAATCTACTGCTACCTCACCTAGACACTTCTATACCTTAACTGGTATGTCATCAAGGCCAACTGCCTTTCCACTCTTCATCCTCTTCAATGCCCTCCTCACTTCTCCTTTACTAATCCTTGCTACTTCCTGCTCCTCAACGGTCACCCCTTCTACTCTTTTTTCTCTCTCATTTTCCTCATTCATCAGCTCTTCAAAGTACTCTTTCCATCTTCCCAGCACACTTCTGTCATCAGTCAATACATTTCCCTCTCTGTCCTTTATCACTCTAACTTGCTGCACGTCTTTCCCATCTCTATTTCTCTGCTGTGCTAACCTGTATAGATCATTTTCTCCCTCCTTACTGTTCAACCTATCATACAAGTCATCATACGCCCTCTGTTTGGCCTTTGACACTGCTCCCTTCGCCTTACGCTGTGTCTCCCTGTACTCCTGTTTATTCTTTTCGGTCCTCTCAATGTCCCACTTCTTCTTGGCTAACCTCTTCTTTTGTACACACTCCTGCACTTCCTCATTCCACCACCAAGTTTACTTATCTACTTTCCTTCCAGAGGACACACCAAGTACTCTCCTACCCTGATCACATTGGCTGTGGTTGTCCAGTCCTCTGGAAGCACTTCCTGACCACCCAAAGCCTGTTTCAACTCCTCCTTGAAGACAACACGACACTCTTCCTTTTTCAGCTTCCACCACTTTGTCTTCTGCTCTGCCTTTGCCTTTTTCACCTTTCTCACCATCAGTGTCATCCTGCACACCACCATCCTATGCTGTTTGGCAACACTCTCACCCACTACTACTTTGCAGTCACTGACTTCCTTCAAATTACATCGCCAACACAAAATGTAGTCTACCTGTGTGCTCTTACCTCCGCTTTCATAAGTCACCCTATGCTTCTGTTTCTTCTTGAAGAAAGTATTCACCACAGCCATTTCCATCGTTTTTGCAAAATCGATCAACATCTGTCCTTCTGTGTTCCTGTCCTGGATACCAAACCTGCCCATCACTTCCTCGTCCCCTCTGTTGCCTGCACCAACATGTCCATTGAAGTCTGCTCCAATGACCACTCCTTCACCTTTGGGGGTACTCTGCATCACTTCATCTAACTCACTCCAGAATCTCTCCTTCTCTTCTAGCTTACATCCTGCCTGTGGGGCATAAGCACTAACAACATTGACCATCACGCCTTCAATTTCTAACTTGAGACTCATCACTCTGTCTGACACTCTTTTCACTTCTAGAACATTCCTGACAAACCCCTCCTTCAAGATGACTCCTACTCCATTTCTCTTCCCATCCACACCATTATAAAACAGTTTAAACCCTGCTCCTAAGCTTCTAGCCTTGCTACCTTTCCACCTTGTCTCCTGAACACACAGTATATCCACCTTCCTCCTCTGCATCATGTCAGCCAGCTCCCTATCTTTTCCTTGCATAGTTCCAACATTCAAAGTCCCTACTCTCAGTCCTAGGCTCACGCATTTCCTCTTCTCTCTCTGCCTTCGGACACGCCTCCCGCCTCTCCTTCTTCGACGTCTTCGACCAACAGTAGTCCAATTTCCATCAGCACCCTGTTGGTTGACAGCACTGATGGCGGTCGTTGTTAACCCGGGCCTCGACCGATCCAGTATGAATTCTGTATTGATCATTTGCATTTTTAAATGTGGCAGAAGTTTTACGCCGGATGCCCTTCCTGTCGCAACCCTCTGCATTTATCCGGGCTTGGGACCGGCATAAGGGGGAGAGACACTGGTTAGTGCCCCCCCACCTCATGGCTGCATTAAATTAATAAATGCGGTTTTTTAAATAAATTAATAAATAATACTATTACATAAAAAACACAGAAAGTGACTTGGTACATGTATTAGAAGTACAATATGCAAACTGCAAGTGACAATATATTATATATACACTGCAAGACATTCGGCCATTTCCAATGTTCCATATACATATGTAATTATAAAGAAGTGTTGTTAGCGTTAATTATAATTATCCACTCCTTCAACAACTAATGGTGACTTATTAAATAAATATATCCAAGAAAGTACTTGTTCAATATGGACAGGCATAAAATCTTTTAACATAGATATTTTCATTTTAAAAATAGAAAAGTTTATAATAGATGCACTCTTCTTCGTTTATAATAGATGCACTTTCTGCGTTCTTTACTAAACCAGTGCATGGAGAATGAAAGCCGGAAGTTCATTGGACACAAATCTTGAGCTCAGCCTAGATTTACTAAAATAACCTTTGGCTTTGAAACTATTGTTCACTTCATCTCTGCTTTTTATTTACACAATCGCAGAAATTTACGTTGATCAACTATAAAGTGACCAAATTGAGTCAGTACACGCAACTCAGCCACTAAAACAAGTGGGTACACGGCATGTACCCACCACTACAGCACTGGGTGTAACCCGCCTTTAGCCTGAAGTCGTTGCCTGGGATTAACTCCACTTTGCGTGGACCCCAAAGGATAAGCAGTCCACATTGTGGATCGATAATTGTTAAATAAATGATCCAAAGGTTGGGGGTTCAATCCTCGATCACCACAGGTTGTCACTGTCCCCCCAGTGGAGCTCACTGGGTTATCAAAGGCCGACCATGTCTCTCACTGTCTATGGTGTGAGGTTCATGTAAAAGAACCATTGCTAACTTTCGACAAGAGTAGCTACATAACCATCAGCGTGTTTCTGCCCTGCGATGGCCTGGCGAGCCATTCAGGGTGTACTCTGCCCTCATCAGGACTCGGCTGGGATGGGCGCCAGAATCCACATAGGATTAAGCAGTTCCAGAAAATTAACTGATTTTTCCTGTGATAAAGTACATGAATCACGTTTATCATATTAAATATGAACAAAATCAGCAATTTCATGGGATCTACTTTTTTTTTCCGAAACAGTATAAATGAATAAAATAATTGACAATTTAGCGCTGCCCTATACTCACTGGAAATAGACCAGCAATGTATTTTGCGGTTTGAGTGGAAGATCATTCTCAGCACAACAGTGAGACTGTAGTGCATCTTTCATTTGTTTAAATATATCATGCACTAATAACTAATTAACAGTGGAGCTCTGCTGGAATGAATGGAGTAAAGGCAGGCTACAGGTTTTTAGAACTAGTTAAGGACCTGGAATAGCGTAGATGTAACAATACACTATCTAATACAGTAAAGATAATTATTTTGGTTTTGGTTTAAATTAAAAGCATACTTTCAAATAAATCTCTATTAGCAGTTCTTTGTAAAATAAATTAATTGAAGACAAAAAAGGCAATTTGGTATTTAAGCAAACACACTCATAATGAAAAAAAAAAAAAAAGAATGAATCTTCTTCTTCTTCTTCTTTTACTTTCGGCTGCTCCCTTCAGGGGTCGCCACAGCAAATCATCCGCCTCCACCTCACCCTGTCCTCCGCATCTTCTTTTCTGACTCCAACGACCTTCATGTCTTCCAAAGAATGAATGCACATAGCAAACTGCAACTGTCAAACATAATGCAGTGTTGAAAGGCAGTCAAGCAATTTCAAAGTCAAGGTCAATAGAACTATTATTATTATTATTATTATTATTATTATTATTATTATTATTATTATTATACTAATAATAATTACACTACTACTACTACTATTACTGCTACTAGTAATGATGATGATGATGATGATGATGATGAAGATAATAATAATAATAATAATATAACCAGGCAAATGTGATGTGATCATCAGAAAGGGTGCAGTAGGCCTAAGTGAAACAGCAGATCTTTACTAAATATGTACAAAGATGAGCAACATTGTGTAATGGTTATTGAATAAATGTTTGGAATATTCCAGAACTGTGTGAACCAATGCAGGTCTATATGATTTTTACTTGTTGGTTATGAACAAGCATTTATGTTACTGGTTATTAACCCATGCTGGAGAAAAATGTATACCATGCAGTAAAGATCATGTATTTAAACTCTGTACAATGTAATCAAATCATCATTTCAATTTCCTGCAGGATGAGTGATATCATCACTCGGAGACAGAGAGCACCATGGTGGTGGCCTGACTGGATTTATAACACATTAGGGGAGGGGAAAGAGCATGCAGAAAGTCTCAGGATTTTACACTCCTTCACAGCAGGTGTAAGTGTCTTCGCTTATTTTTGATTTTCTATGAAGCACAAGCCGTGCGTGTGTGCGTGTGTGTGTGTGTGCGTGTGTGTGTGTGCATGTGTGTGTGTGTGTGTGTGTGTGTATGCATGGGTATGTGTGTGTGTGTGTGTGTGTGTGTGTGTGTGTGTATGCATGTGTATGTGTGTGTGTGTGTGTGTGTGTGTGTGTGTGTGTGTGTGTGTGTGTGTGTGTGTGTATGCATCTTAAAGTTAGATTGGGTTAGATTATCGCTCGGTTACATCACAGAGTGCATCTTTAACTAGGCGTTGTGAATAGTACACTGTCTATAAAGGTGAGACTTTGATGTAAACCGATTGTGTGTCATCAGTAATCAAGTAAGTGCAAGTGTATGTAGATAATCATTATTATGATGATGATGATGATGATGATGATGATGGTGGTGGTGAATCATCGCTTTGCAAACATGACCATGATGATCAGGGTTTCTGAGTCTGGCAATAACTTATCAATCCAATCCAAGCATGGAATAATCTCCCACACATTGGACAAATGTGATCGATGGCTGCTGTTCAGGTAGTTTTTGTCTTCGTTTTGCCGACCTTGTGTTTCCGCCTGAACTCCACCAATCGTGCTACTTCAGCGTCTTCTGCAGTTTTGTTTGCGCCTACACACCACGGTGCTCGATCCTGCACTAGACAGACTATGTCTCTGTGTTCTGTGTTGATGGCTAGTTCTCTATTATTGACTCCACTGACCTCCACTATTGGATACATCATGATTGCTCGTGTGCTTAGTTTACAGAACATGCACAGCACTGTTTGCACTCTCATGTGGATTCAGTGGAAAGACATGGTCAAGATGGCCGGAGAGGAATCGGGCTGCAGGAGTTGTTGGGATTACAGGATTCTGATATTTCTGTTTTATTCTGACAGAGTTTACTCCCAAAGCTCTCCCCCCCAAACACACACACACACACACACACACACACACACACACACACACACAAGACGTAACCCCACTAGGCAGTGGGGATAGGTACAGAATGTACAGTCTACTATCATACTGTAGCAGAGACCTGGTTCTCAGACCTGGTAATACATTAGTTGTGAGTCCAGTGATCAGGCAACTGGTGAAATGCATTTATTCAGGTTTTGAATCAGGCACTAATATCAGTCATGAACATTATGCACTCACTGAAACCTCATCATATGGCACCAGAACAATGCATAAAGACGTGATGATAAGTGGTCAAGAATTTTTGCTTTACTGTTCACATCAAGGATCAGAATCAGAAAATATTGCTATCTGTGGTTTTAATCTTGGGATTGCTGTTATTGCTGTATGGGCTGGTTCGAGTATTTCAGAAAACTTCCTTTGATTTTTGCAGTTTAAAAAATCTACGGATTTGGTGCTGAATAACACAGGCTTCTGAATGAAAAATTCTGAGCATTAACTGGTCTGCAGGCTGAAACTGTACTGTGCAGGAGAGTGGGCTAAAATCCCTCCAAGCCAACGCGCAGAACTCATCAACAAAAACATTTACCAGAAACATTCAGTTGGAGTTATTTCAGTACAAGAAATCTGAAACTTTCACATATTTTCCCACTCAGAGATATGTTATATTGAAATATTTTTCTCAATTAATAAATGAGCAAGTATATTTTTTTTTCAATAAAAAATTTGTACTCCAATATTTTGATGGTTGGCCTTTGGCCTTGATTACCGCAGATAATTGTGATGTCACTGTTCCATTAGTTGGACAGGTTGAGGCTCAATGACATTATGTGTATAATTTTAATGTACTGAATGAACAGGTTATCACATCAATGGACTTTTTCTTTGCTGATAGCACAGATATAAAATTTGGTCTCAAATAGCAAAAGCTTGGTTCAGGAAGCACGAGGCGTCGTTTTAACACATCAACT
Source organism: Plotosus lineatus (assembly GCA_024760905.1). Taxonomy (NCBI): domain Eukaryota; kingdom Metazoa; phylum Chordata; class Actinopteri; order Siluriformes; family Plotosidae; genus Plotosus; species Plotosus lineatus. Next base: position 61,044,953 of record CM045733.1, on the reverse strand, counting down.
GGCACCACAGAGTCCTGACCTTAAGCCCTATTGAAAGTATTTGGGATGAGCTGGAGAAGACTTTACTGAGTGGTTCAATTATCCCGTCATCAATTTAAGATGATGAAAAATGAAACCAACATTGGATAGAAAAAAATGTGATGTCGCTTCAGTTTTTCAAAACGGTGCCATGGCAACTACCCACCATAATCAAGGCTAATGGCAGTCTAATAAAATATTAGAGTGTGAGTACAGTGTATAACAGTGGCGTTTTTTTGAGGGTTGAGAGGTATACAGTGGAACCTCAGTGGTCGAATGACTTCTTAGTCGAACAAATTGGAGTTCGTTCAAAAAGTATGAGGAAAATATGCCTTGGTGTTGGAACAAACGATCAGAGTTCGAACGGAGCAGAGCCGAGTGTGCTGAGTGCTCAATACTTTGAACAAGCATTGAGAGAGAGTCTGGTACTGCGTATTGTGTTTATTCATTACATTACAGTTACTTTAACCCTTAACCCTGAGTCCGAAGAAAAGCAACAGTAATTCTACTGGAAAGGAAAAGAGAAAAGTCGTGAGAACGTGAAGAAACAACTGCGATCAAGAGACAGAGTGACAACTATTTTTATGGGAAATATTGTTTCACTCGTCCAACAAATCAGTAATCGACCCTATCTTTGGAACAAATTGTGTTCGACCACCAATGTTCCACTGTATATTGTTAAAGTTCCATTTGTTTAATTTGGTAGTTAATAGTTACTTTTTGGACTAGCATGAAAATGTGATTATAATTATTGTATTTAAATATCTACATATTCATATTTAAATGTAGAAAATTCTAAGTGTTTTCAAACTTTCATCGTTGTATATCATTGTTATAATTTATTCAGAAATCAGATACAGTGGTACCTCACTTTACGAAAGTCTCAGCAAATGAAAAATTCAGGTTACGAAACACAGTTTCTTAAATTTTTTGTCTCTGGATACGAAACAAGTTCACGTTATGAAAGCGATATCTTAAAAATTCAAACGCGCCATTCAAACATTAAAACAATGCACGAGCTGCTCTCCCATAAATGACATTCAAACATCCCGCCCCGCTGGCCTCCCATTGGCTAGGAGGGATGACGCAGCTAATTTCCATTGGCTATTATGGAGCTGCATCTACCATAATGCTTTTCGTGTAAAGGACAGAGTTACTGTTGTTTCATGCTTTATTTCTTGACTCAGGCGTTTAAACTTCCAGAAACATTTGTAAGATTATAACTCTGCTAAGAAGACATGGTCAACACACACGGGCACACACATGTGCACGCACACACACACACACACACACACACACACACACACACACACACACACACACACACACACACACACACACACACACACACACGTGCGATTTCCGGTGCGAGTAAGAAGAAGAATAGGGCTTGAGTGATATTGCAAAGGAATATGGCCAAATTCGTCTACCAGGTATGCTTTTATAATATTTAAAGGGTTTAGGGGGTAGTATTGGGGGCCTTGGAACGAATCACATGTAAAATGCAGTTCAATTTAGATCCTGGTTAAGAAAAAGGCTCTGGAACGGATTAATTTCATAAGGTGAGGTACCACTGTATATCGCATTAATTCATTCAGTCATTCATTCATTTACTGAACCAATTAATCCTAGCTTGGGTTGGGGGGTGGCGCCCATTTCAGCCGACTCCGGGCGAGGGCAGGGTACACCTTTGACAGCTTGCCAGGCCATTGCAGGGTCAACTCTCACAGAACCATTCCATTGGATGCAGGAGGAAACCGGAGTACCCGGAGTAAACCTGTGCAAGCACAGGGAGAACATGCAAACTCCATATGTGCTAACCACTACATCACCCTTCATATACGTCTACAATGTATTAATATAATAATATACACGCCAATATAAGTATTTGGTAGATCCTACTTGTCTTAAAACTGGGTGGTGGTGTAGTGGTTAGGTTGCTGGGCTCATGATCGAGAGGTTGTGGGTTTGAATCCCCATTGGAACCCCACAGTGACCTCTGGACAAAGTCTTAACCAGAAGTGCGGGTCTATAAACTCACCAGTGTAATTGGGTACCAGTAAAAAGTACTGGGAAGGTAATCCACAGCTTTGACTCATAAGTGAATATCTGTATTCAGTATTTCATTGTGTTTTAAAGGTGATCAAAGAGAGAGCAGAATGTATGTGTGAGGGATATGACAGTGAATCCGAACATGGCCTGAGAAAGAGAAGGGCTTTCTTGGACATGCTGTTAAAAACCACTGATGATGCTGGTGCTGCACTGAGCCATGAGGACATTCAGGAGGAAGTGGACACCTTCATGTTTGAGGTTGGAGTAAAACATACTATACAACACCAGAAATGGACAAAGTTGTGCCTGATTTTATGGTATTTTTAATAGGGGCATGATACAACAGCAGCTTCCATGAACTGGGCTTTACATCTGATAGGCTCTTATCCAGAAATCCAAAAGAAAGTACAAGCAGAACTCCAGGAGGTGTTTGGTAATATTGCTTACACCCTCATTTTAAATTCCATTATTTGCTATAAAAGGTGTGTATGTGACAGTTAACAAATAACAAGCATTCAGATGTGAATGAAAAGCATATTAAGGCATATACATTATATGTAAAAAAGAAAAAAAAAAAAATTAAGGACACTTGACCCTGAGACCCCATATGCAACTTCTTATGTTCTCATATGTAACAAACTTTGTGCCATAAAGTTGAAAACATATGGGTTGTCCAGAATATCTTTATCTGATGTTCAGTTACAATTTCCTTTCACTGGAATTAAGAGGCTTGAACCTGTTCCAGCATGACCGTCCCCCTGCACACAGGGAGCTCCATGAAGATATGCTTTGCCAAATACCCCCATTTCACTGGAGCGCGGCAGACTCGCGGAAGCAAAACCATAGTCATCCTCCAACCTTCCTCAGTCATTCTGTCATCTTCTGTGTCCTTCCGTACGATTCTGAAGGTATTCCTCCTCTATCAGGCCAAAATTTTCCACAAAATTGCTTTTGAACATGTTCAAAGGCACGTTCAAGGAAAACAATTCCAACAGTATTTCCTCACATTCTGCAGTCCTTTCGCAAACATTCCGTCCTTTCCGAAAACATTCCGTGATCGTTCCTTTTATTCCTCAAGTCTTCCGTGAATGTTCTGCGAACATTCCTCCTTCTTACGGGTGGTCAAAAGCGGCCACAGAATCCCCACGGAATAGTCACAGAAGGTTTGCGGAATATATGCGGAACGTTTGCGGAATGGTTTATAGGCAAAATCAGGAGCAAATCCTTTGATCTTTGCCGATTTTTCCTCATTGAAACTTGGTGATGACGAGTATTCCTCAGTCATTCCTCAGTCATTTTCCAGTCATTCCATTTTGAATGTGAACGTTCCGCCTTCATTCCGCTTGTTCTGAGATAATTCCGTGGATCTTCCTTCTAAAATTAGTAGTACCGGGGTCATTCTGCAAACGTTCCATTCTTTCCGTGAACATTCCGTGAATTATCCGAAGGTCTTCCTTTGCTGTCTGCACTGGTTCCGAAGGTGATCTGAGCACTTTTATGCATGTATTCCGACATTGTAGCGCCGTCTCCGTGATCGTTCCGAAGGTGTTCCGAAGGTGCAATTTTCCGTAGGTTTTTGACCCATCGTCAGTGTAAAAATGCCGAAGCTCCTCCGTGAAGTGCGTTCCGCGCTTTTCTGCCAAGATCCTTGCATTCCGCGCTCCAGTGAAATGGGGGTAAAAAGTTGGACTGGGAGAACCTGGTTTTCTTGCACAGCGTACTGACCTCAACACCACTGAGAACTAGAAATCGATTTCCACCTGATATCAGTGCTTGGCATTAATGCAGCCGTGAGGGGGGGGCACAAACCAGTGTCTCTCCCTCACGCCGGTCCCAAGCCCGGATAAATGCAGAGGGTTGCGTCAGGAAGGGCATCCGGCGTAAAACAAATGCCAAATAAACTATGCGAATCACAAGAAAGAATGACATACCGGATCGGTCGAGGCCCGGGTTAACAACGACCGCCATCAGTGCCGTCAACCAACAGGGTGCTGATGGAAATTGGACTACTGTTGGTCGAAGACGTCGAAGAAGGAGAGGCGGGAGGCGTGTCCGTTGCCAGAGAGAGAAGAGGAAAGGCATGAGTCTAGGACTGAAAGTAGGGACTTTGAATATTGGAACTATGACAGGAAAAGGTAGAGAGCTGGCTGACATGATGCAGAGGAGGAAGGTGGACATACTGTGTGTTCAGGAGACCAGGTGGAAAGGTCGCAAGGCTAGAAGCATAGGAGCAGGGTTTAAGCTGTTTTATCACGGTGTGGATGGGAAGAGAAATGGAGTCGGAGTCATCTTGAAGGAGGAGTTTGCCAGGAATGTTCTAGAAGTGAAAAGAGTGTCAGACAGAGTGATGAGTCTCAAGTTAGAAATTAAAGGTGTGATGGTCAATGTTGTTAGTGCTTATGCCCCACAGACAGGATGTGAGCGAGAAGAGAAGGAGAGATTCTGGAGGGAGTTAGATGAAGTGATGCAGAGTACCCCCAGAGGTGAAAGAGTGGTCATTGGGGCAGACTTCAATGGACATGTTGGTGCAGGAAACAGAGGGGACGAGGAAGTGATGGGTAGTTTTGGTATCCAGGACAGGAACGCAGAAGGACAGATGTTGGTAGATTTTGCAAAAAGGATGGAAATGGCTGTGGTCAATACTTTCTTCCAGAAGAGAGAGGAGCATAGGGTGACTTATAAAAGTGGAGGTAGGAGCACACAGGTAGACTACATCTTGTGCAGGTGATGTAATTTAAAGGAAGTCAGTGACTGCAAAGTAGTAGCGGGTGAGAGTGTTGCCAAACAGCATAGGATGGTGGTGTGCAGGATGATGCTGATGGTGAGGAAGGTGAAGAAGGCAAAGGCAGAGCAGAAGACAAAGTGGTGGAAGTTGAAAAAGGAAGAGTGTCGGGTTGTCTTCAAGGAGGAGTTGAGACAGGCTTTGGGTGGTCAGGAAGTGCTTCCAGATGACTGGACAACTACAGCGAATGTGATCAGGGAGACAGGTAGGAGAATACTTGGTGTGTCATCTGGAAGGAAAGTAGATAAGGAGACTTGGTGGTGGAATGAGGAAGTGCAGGAGTGTGTACAAAGGAAGAGGTTAGCTAAGAAGAAGTGGGACATTGACAAAACCGAAGAGAGTAAACAGGAGTACAGGGAGACACAGCGTAAGGCAAAGGTAGCAGTGTCAAAGTCCAAACAGAGCGCGTTTGATGACTTGTATGCTCGGTTGGAAAGTAAGGAGGGAGAAAATGATTTATACAGGTTGGCACAGCAGAGAGATAGAGATGGGAAGGACGTGCAGCAAGTTAGATTGATAAAGGACAGAGAGGGAAATGTATTGACTGATGACAGAAGTGTGCTGGGAAGATGGAAAGAGTACTTTGAAGAGCTGATGAATGAGGAAAATGAGAGAGAAAAAAGAGTAGAAGAGGTGACTGTTGAGGACCAGGAAGTAGCAAAGATTAGTAAGGGTGAAGTGAGGGGGGCATTGAAGAGGATGAAGAATGGAAAGGCAGTTGGTCCTGATGACATACCGGTGGAGGTATGGAAGTGTCTAGGAGAGGTAGCAGTAGATTTTCTGACAAGAACATTTAACAAGGTCTTAGAGAGTGAGAGGATGCCAGAGGAATGGAGGAGAAGTGTGCTGGTGCCCATTTTTAAGAACAAGGGAGACGTGCAGAGTTGTGGCAACTACAGAGGGATAAAGTTGATGAGCCATACGATGAAGTTATGGGAAAGAATAGTGGAAGCTAGACTAAGGGCAGAAGTCAGCATTTGTGAACAACAGTTTGGTTTCATGCCCAGAAAGAGCACCACAGATGCAGTGTTTGCCTTGAGGATGTTAATGGAGAAGTACAGAGAAGGTCAGACGGCGCTGCATTGTGCCTTTGTGGATCTGGAGAAAGCATATGACAGGGTGCCGAGAGAAGAACTGTGGTATTGCATGAGGAAGTCTGGAGTGGCAGAGAAGTATGTTAGAGTGGTGCAGGACATGTATGAGAGATGTAAGACAGTGGTGAGGTGTGCTGTCGGTGTGACAGAAGAGTTCAAGGTGGAGGTGGGACTGCATCAAGGGTCAGCTCTCAGCCCCTTCTTGTTCGCTATGGTGATGGACAGGCTGACAGACGAGGTTAGACAAGATTCCCCATGGACTATGATGTTTGCAGATGACATTGTAATCTGTAGTGAGAGCAGAGAACAAGTGCAGGAAAATCTAGAGAGGTGGAGGTACGCCCTGGAAAGGAGGGGAATGAAGATTAGCCTCAGTAAGACAGAATACATGTGCATGAATGCCAAGGACCAAAGAGGAACGGTGAGATTACAGGGAGCAGAGATAAGAAAGGTGGAGGATTTTAAGTACTTAGGCTCAACAATCCAGAGCAATGGAGAGTGTGGAAAAGAGGTGAAGAAGCGTGTGCAGGCAGGTTGGAATGGTTGGAGAAAAGTGTCCGGTATGATGTGTGATAGGAGGGTATCGGCAAAAATGAAAGGAAAAGTGTACAAGACGGTGTTGAGGCCAACGATGCTGTATGGGTTAGAAACAGTGGCCCTGGGGAAAAGACAGGAGGCAGAGTTGGAGGTAGCAGAGATGAAAATGTTGAGGTTCTCTTTGGGAGTAACGAGGATGGATAGGATTAGGAATGAGCACGTCAGAGGGACAGCACATGTAAGACGTTTTGGAGACAAAGTCAGAGAGGCTAGATTGAGATGGTTTGGACATGTACAGAGGAGGGATAGTGAGTATATTGGTAATAGGATGCTGAGGCTGGAACTACCAGACAAAAGGCCTAGAGGAAGACCAAAGAGACGATTCATGGATGTGGTAAAGGAGGACATGAAGGTCGTTGGTGTAAGAGAAGAAGATGCAAAGGATAGGGTGAGATGGAGACAGATGATTCGCTGTGGCGACCCCTGAAGGGAAAAGCCGAAAGGAAAAGAAGAAGATCAGTGCTTGGCATTAATAATGCTCTTGGGGCTGAAAGATCATAAATCCCAACATCCACATTCCAAACTCTAGTGGACAGCATTTACAGAAGAGAACTTTTCTACAACAGCAAAGAGGACTGCAGCCTGGAGTCCAACCAGCAAGAAACATATATGGGTATTATGGTCAATTGTCCATAAATGTGTGTCCATAAAGTGTATGTGTTATTAGTCTTTACCCACCAGAAGCAAAGTTTGGTGTGATAAAGATCATGCAGATCATTCATTTTCTGAACCACTTAATCCTAATTAGGGTCACGGGAAGGCTGGTGCCCATCTGAATACACCCTAGACAGCTCGAGATTGGAGCTTGAACCCCCAACTTTAGGATCAGTGATCCAGCACCTTTTACCACCAGGCCAGCACCGCCCCGGTTATGCAGATGTGTCTTTTTCAAAATCTTTTTCAAAAATTTTCGTGTCGAAATGTAAATGAGCTTCCCTGGGTTTGATGTCTCACAACAGAAAAAAGTTGAAAAAAAATCCAGCAAACCTGCTTCAAATGTAACTTTGTTCTGGGTTTACTTACATCCAGGAGCCGAGGGGGCGATATTTCACATGCAAGCATATCACCCTCTGAACTTTGCTTTTCTTGTTGTTGTTGTTGACCAACATCCCTACTAAAAGTCTCGCTGTTATCCTCTTTATTCCATCAACGGATGCACCATAAACTTTTATTTTCTGCCGCAGAGCATGTTTTTAATGTCCTCGCTAATACTAAGAATCCCTTAATGAGAACACGACCGACAGTCATGTGAAACAAGCATGAAATTAAATTCTGTGTGCGAACATTTTCCACATTAATTTTCATATGGCAATTTCATACATCACAATCTGTGTAATGGCCTTAACAATCATAAATATAGGGTTTTTAAATGCTATTTACTAAACAGATCATTATTAGCAATCGTTATCTAGCGACTGAAAACCTGCAAACTACTTTTGCCCCATTTACTGATTGAAAGAGGAGTAAAATATTTTGATTTTGGCTCTGAATAAATTTTGCCTTGATAACTCCGGGCCCATTTACTATAATTATAAGCGCTGTATTCTGCTGAACTGTAGTATTATTAGGGTTCTGATAACCAATGTCACCGATACGCTGGAGCCTAGGTCAGCTGACAGTGGATGAAAGTGATGTACACCCTGAACAGTTCGCCAGGCCATTACAAGACCAACACAACAACCTACTGAATTGCTACTCAAACTCACACCTTGGTACAAACTGAAGAATCCAATTAGGTTAATGTGTATTTATCTGGATTCCTGAAAGAAACCCAATGCAAGCACAGGGACACCATGCAAACTCAACACAGAGACGCACAAGCCTGGGACTCAAACCCTGGACCTCCCTGCAGTGAGGTGGACAGACTAACCACTACTCCATTGTGTCGTTCCTTTACGTTAACTGTCAGACAGAATTAGACATAACTGTTTATCATTTTCTTTCGACGGAAGGTAAACCAGGCGGTACAATGGCATAGTGGGTGACACGATCACCTCGCAGCAAGGTCCTGGGTTCAACTCCTGGACTTCTGGTTTTCTCCACTGGTCAAAAGACATGCACATCAAACTTATTGGCCATTCCAAATTTCCCGTAGGTGTGAGTCTGAAAGGTCCTGTGTGTGTATTGGCCGTGTAATGGTCTGGAGAGATTTTCAGGGTGTTCTCCACTTTCACCTGGTGTCAGCTCCTAATAGATCCAAAGATACTGATATCGTTAAGTGCTTACTTGCTTGAAAACAAAAAACATATTAATTGGTAAATGTGTCTATGAGAAATTTCTCGCTTGCCCTTACGGACAGGTTCATCACAGCGTCATGTGGGAGTGGAAGACCTAAAACGGTTGCGGTACTTGGAGTGTGTCATCAAGGAGAGTCTGCGAATCTTCCCTTCAGTGCCATTTTTTGCACGCAGGATCTGTGAGGACTGCCAAATAAGTATGAACAAAAAAAATGGGTTATCATATACTTTACTGCACTGAAGCATGGGCTGTTTAACGTTACCGCACGTTTAGCTTATCACTGAAACGCCAGACGCTTTTTGTTTTGTTTGTTGTTGTTTTGTCCATTTTTGACTCACTTAATTTTAGTCATATCCAATTCCCAACCATCAAGTGTTGTATCACTTACCACCCCCCCAAGACATGCGATGCTGCCACCCATCTCTTTACGAATGGCTGTCCAAGCGTATTTGGCGGAGGCCTACCGCACTCGTCAGGAAAGCAGGGTTCACCACTTTCATATGAATGAGCCGACAGACACACATGGAGTGGCTGTTGAATGCTCTGAGTGACTGGGTGTATACGTATGCCATTCCTCCCACCGGTGAGAGCTCGGCCAATTATCTCCCATGACTGCGGCATCCTCCTGGATTTGAACTTGCACTCTCCAGGTTGATGGTCATTGAGGATCACGTAGATGTTTTGTCTTCATGAGTCAATTTTAACAAGCTCCAAACTCAAGCCTGTTATTTTTTGATAGACTCTGTGCTGTCACTGAAACTGACCATTTACATAATCGTTATAATTATTGTCATGTCATAATTTTTTTAATAAAATCAATTTTTATACCACAAAAAAAAAAAAAAAAAAAATTACCCTACTGCTCACTGCTCATAAGTGAATATGATGAATAACACTTTATTCGGATCAAAAATAAATCATGTTTTTGTTCCCAGGTCTAAAGTAACATGCTTCCATTAATTTATCCTACACTGTCCTCCCTTTGTTACCCCCTCCCCCTCCCCCCATGTCAGTCAGGGACACGCGGGGGTGGGTGGGGTGTGTGTGTGGGTGGGGGGGGGGTTAAAAAAAAAAACAGAAAGAAAGTGAGCTGCCGCAAACCAGGAAACCCATCTTAGCATAATTTTTTCATTTCATTATTCATTCACTCATTTTATAAGTCACTTATTCCTAATCAGGGTTTCAGGGAGGCTGGCGCCCCCCCTTTATTCAACTCTGGGCAAGGACGGAGTATACCCTGAAGAACTTGACCAAGCCATTGCAAATCCAACATACAGTACATACAACCATTAACACTCACACCGAGGGGCAGTTTGATGATGATTATCTTTCGTTTTTTTCCCTTTATCAGGGCTCGCCGCAGCGAATGATTCGCATGTTTGATTTGGAATAGGTTTTTTACGTCGGATGCCCTTCCTGACACAACCCTTTATCAAGGGATAGAAACACGTTGACGGCTTTGCAGCTACTCTTTACAAAAGTCAGCAATGGTTCTTTTACATGAACCTCTCACCATAGACAGTGAGAGACATGGCCCGTTTTTGATAACCCAGTTAGCTGTGCACTGGGGGGACAGTGACAACCTTGTGGAGAGTGGGACTCGAACCCTCAACCTTAGGATCAGCCATCCAGTGCCCTATACCACTAGACCAGTGGTCTCCAACCCCCGGGCTTTTATTTTGAAAATGACCGGATTCTCTCGGTTACATGTCGGTCATTTGAGTGCTAAAATGTAACCCACAAGGGGACGGCACATAAACAGAGGAGAGTTGGACATGTTTCAAACAATGGCGGGGATTTCGGGTGAGACCGAGCCTGAGCCTTCATTCTCTCAGCTGGTGCACCATCACCTGTGGGTTTTTTTGTTTGTTTGTTTGTTTTTTTAAGAAGAGTTCAAGCTCAATTAAAAATGCAACGCTTAATCCTGATTAGGTTGGCTGGCGCACATCTCAGCCGACTCTGTTCAAGTGCGGGGTATTGTAAATATAATTTTACAAAATTGTCAAGCATTGACCGGTCCACGGTGATAAAACGGTTGGGGACCACTGCACTACACCACCATTGCTCCAGACCACCACTGCCCCAGGGACAATTTGGAACAGCCAATTAGCCTACTGTGCGTATTTTGGGAGAAAATCAGTGTACCGGGAGGCAACTCACCCAAAGTACATGAAAACAATACAGAGAAACCCCCGATCCCGGGAATCGAACCCAGGCCTTTTTTTCCGTGAGACATGCTAACCACTGCCCTTGCAGCAATTAATCATTGTTAATACATCCATTTATTTTCTGAACCGTTTAATCCTAATTAGGGTCGTGGGGAGGCTGGCGCCCATCCCAGCTGACTCCGGACGAGGGAAGAGTACACCCCGGTCAGCTCACCAGGCCATCGCAGCGCATAAATACGCTGACGGCTATGCAGCTCATCTTGTCGAAAGTCAGCAATGGTTCCTTTACATGAACCTCCCACCATAGACAGTGAGAAACATGGCCGACCTTTGATAACCCAGTTAGCTGCACTGGGGCACAGTGACAACCTGTTGATAGTGGGGCTTGAACCCCCAACCTTAGGATCAGTGATCCAACACCTTAATACCAGGCCACCACTGCCCCTCATTGTTTAATAAGTGGTGATTAATTGATTTTTTGTGACAGGTCTATGTACAATGCTCCAGCTCCATCATACTCTGTGTAAGGCTGAATGGAATCTTAATTGAAACAGTTCGAGATCATCGATGAAAATGTCTTCCAATGAAAATGGTGGAATTAATTATTCAATTTCTCTAATAATGGACTGAGGGTTGGTAACTGTATGACTCTAATACTTTTTTCTCTAGATGGTTTTCAGGTTCCTGAAGGTGTTAATGCTGTGATCATCCCATACGCGCTCCATCGTGATCCTCGTTTTTTCCCGGAGCCTGAAGAGTTTAGACCAGAGCGCTTCCTTCCGGAGAACAGCACAGGAAGGCACCCATATGCATACATCCCATTTTCGGCTGGCGCTCGAAACTGCATCGGTAAGAGACAAAATAAAGTTGTTGAAACATAAACAATCATGCTTTATACCAGTCATAACATAGCGGCCTGTGACCTGTAACTTTCAAAACTCTTGGTGGAAAGATATGATTCAGGTTATTAAATTTCTGGGTCAGGGTTATTTGGTTTTATCAGGATGATCACATTACATTAACAACACCACTTGTTATGATATGGTCTCCTAGCACCATTACACTGCAATTCATAGACGCACATCTACACTCCACCCAGAATCGATTGCTCATTTAGCATGGTTGGCTGAAACAGAGGAGCTTCTAACTTCCCTCATGCATTTGTCTCCTGAGAGTACAGACCTGTCTTCCACTGTTGACTGTGATAGAGTGTCTCATCAAGTGGTGCTGGCATTTCAAGCCCACTGGCCACACTAAAGGGAGCACCGCTCCATGTGTGTGTGTGCAAGCACGAGATAGTGGATGAAATAGAGAGAAGAGGGAGAACATACAGAGGAGTAAAGAAAAATGTGACATGCCTCTCGAAATGAACCACTTTACCTCTATGTCTGCTGCCTTCCAGCCAACTGCAAATGAGAATACAAAGACTACAGTTGTGTGATATATATATATATATATATATATATATATATATATATATATATATATATATATATAGTGTGAGGTAGAAATGTAGCGTGTGTCAGAGTTCTCTTGTGTGTTTATGTGCATAACTCCAGGTCAGCGGTTTGCACTGATGGAAGAGAAGGTGGTTCTTGCCACTGTGTTGCGCCACTTTGACGTGCAGGCATGTCAGAGTCGTGAAGAGCTGAGACCCCAGGGGGAACTTATCCTCCGTCCCGAGAAGGGCATCTGGATTCGAGTAAACATTAAGGCTAACTAGCCCTGAGCCATGTGTAGTATACAATGGTCAGATGTGAAGTAGAGAGATATTGACCTTGGTTTATTATTATTATTATTATTATTATTATTATTATTATTATTATTATTATTATTATTATATGATTAATAGTGCTTTACTAGTATGTGTTATACAGTGAGAAGTATTTGTGCATATGTACATCTACTAGTAACCACAGTTGTCCCTACCAGTAAACACACATTACATAAATGATGACTTTGGGAATGGCATTTTGAAGTCTTTTCAAGATCAGTTCAATGCACATTATCGGAAAACAAAATTATTCATTTAAAAAGATTGTATTGCTTCCAGAAATAGCACACTCTCTAGCAATAGTTTGTTATACTCACATAAAGACTAAAAAAATGGATGAAAGTGTACCTGTGGTTAATTAGTGTTATCAGTTATTGAAAACGATCACGTATAACTTCGGCGGTTCCTTCCAGCGGCATCAAACCTTGCCCATTCGCTTTAAAGGGCACATGAGTGTCGCGACTCCAGGCATGCTTAGCGACATGTTGCCTTTCTGATCAGCTGTATTAGCCTGGGAGTGACACAGACTCTGGACTGACTGGGCTTCGTCACTGACCTGTGTAGCATAACACATTATCGGCCATTGCTGAGCTGCACAAATAAGTGCGTAAATCGTGAAAAACATTTCTTTTCTGTTCCTAAACTGATGACAGGAAAGCCAGGCCTACAGACTGTTAGCTACAAAAGTAATTTGGGGTCACGCACTCCTTGGCAGCATTCTCATCCTCAGAGTCACTAGAATGTAAAATCTCACTGTCTCCACAAGGTGTCAACCCCACCCAACACGTTGACATCACTTCCGTGGAAAAAAAATAAACACTAGCCTCTGCTAGTAATCCACGGGACAACTGTACATGACCAGTTTTGTGCTTTTTATGGTAATTTATTTTAAAATAAGGTTCTGTATCACACTTCAATTATGCCATAAGGATGAGCAATGATGGTACACTTTAAAGTGGTGGTGATGCGGTCAAAATGGAAATGTGGAAAAATGTTTTCATACTGTATCAGTACTATGTCTATGCCGGGTCCACACTGTGTCTAATGTTTTTTACTGCACTCATTATCATGCATAGACCACATTCAATATGTTTACTATCATCAATCATGTGCTAAAAATGTTCTCATTGTGTCCATCCTGTCTCTATAAATCATCCGCGGTCAACATTTGCATCACACCAGTGAAATCCCTACTAGTTTTTACTGACATTATTACTACATCAATGCCATCATTATTAGGTCCTTATTAAGTTCTTACTGCTGCCTCTTGATAAGGGTTGTGTCAGGAAGGGCATCTGACATAAAAACCTATTCCAAATCAAACATGCGATGATTTGCTGTGGCGACCCCTGAGAAAAAGGAAACAGCCAAAAGGAAAAGATAAAGTGTTACATATGCCACATAGATTCCCTCCTGGACGAGACCCCAATTTTGTTACGTATGCCAAATGGATTCTATTGGACGAGCCCCCAGTTTTGTTACTTATGGAATTTAAAAGTAAATTTCCCCGTGAAACCAGTAAGGCATGACAGACCACAGCATAAACTATATACAATTTAATAATATAAACAAGGCAAGGCAAAATAATACTTGCAGCTTAAAGCTCAACCAAAATACACATTAAAGAACGGGTCCCATAGTCACCAAGCACCTGCAGCATGGTAAATTTAGAAGCGGCGCGTGCGCTCACGGGGAAAGGTTTGTAAACCCGCGTTAGACAGAAACAAATTATTAAAATCCTTGCATTGGCTGTGGGTGAGCGTGGACGATGGACTTTGGCGATGAAGTCCCGAACAACGAAACTTTGTCGAAACGCGTTCCATGATCCGCCTTGGATGAGATGAGCCGCCGCAATGAGTTTTCTTAGAGGAGCTGTGAGCCGAAGAGACCTGAAGAGACTGGAAGAGGCTGCATGAGACGGGAAGAGGCTGGAGCCAGTCGGCACCAGGTCCTTAATATAACCTCCCCAAAGTTCTGGAAAGTACAATTTTCGAACTTTCTGAATCTAGTTATATACACTGTTTACACACTCACATTTATACACATGCCCCTAATAAAAGAAGATTACGTTCTTACTGCATTCTGATTCTGATTTTTTTTAAACGTGTCCTAAGTTCGATCATGTCCTCAGTGTGTCCATGCAGACAATACCATGTCCTTATCAGTGTCTGCTGTGCTCCTGCTACATAGTACAAGTTCTTAATTCATTCATCCAATTTTTTTAGAATGTTTACGGTGGTTTAATATATAGATGTAATATATTTTATTAGATTTAATGTAGATTCGGTAAAACAATAATTAAAAAAAGGAAATGATATGTTGAGCATCTTGTGTGTCTTTGTGTGTGTGTGTGTGTGTGTGTGTGTGTGTGTGTGTGTGTGTGTGTGTGTGTGTGTGTATGTGTATATGTGTGATGGTTATTTTTAATCATTAAAGACTGGGTATAGAAATGAATCCCTCCACCATCAACCACACCAAAAATAAATAAATAAATAAAATTAAAAACTGAAGATTTGTAGCTTTGAAGTTTGAAAGTACGATACTGCACAGAAAAACCACTGTGTGGTCAACCTTTCTGTGTGCTTTGGGCCATTCTCATGTTGAAAGGTGAACTTTTCGCCCATTAGCAACCTTCAGGGAGTGCACAGTAGATTTTTCTCGAGTTTGATAGTATTTTCCCCCCATCATTATTTTCGCTTCTATCATGACAAGTGCCCCAGTCGCTGCTGCTGCAAAAACAAAACAAAACAAAACAAAACAAAACAAAACAAAAAATCCCCTCTACTTCAGGACGCCACTCCCTCCATACTTTACCATCATACAAACACCAAACTAAGAGTAAACTGTCTTGGCGTTCCGCTGGGTATACCATTTCACAAGCTTATCATTGAATTTGCTTTCTACTAGACCAGCCAACCAACCTTTATTTTACTCCTGCACCTCAAAAAAGATCTTGCTCTAATCTCACACACCCTACATTTTATACTTTGTTCAAGGATAAAAGATGGGGAATCATATTAAATTTTTTATCAAAAGAAGATATTGATTTCAAAAGTTACAACCCTGCTTCTCGCACCCACAGGAATGATGTCTCGCACCCCTGAACTGGGCTTTTAAGAACTAGATAGTTGGAGGAATATATATATGTCTGTCTTCCTTTCGGCTTTTCCCCTTTTCCTCAGGAGTCGCCACAGCGAATCATCTGATTTGCACGTTTGATTTGGCAGAGGTTTTTACATCGGATTCCCTTCCTGTCACAACCCTTTTAGAAAGGGGCAGAAACACGCTGACGACTTTGCAGCCTACTCTTTAAAAAAGTCAGCAATGGTTCTTTTACATGCCTCTCACCATAGACAGTGAGAGACATGGCCCGCCTTTGATAACCCAGGTAGCCGCACTGGGGGGAGGGGCAGTAACAACCTTGTGGAGAGTGGGACTCGAACCCCCAACCTTTGTATCAGCGATCCAGCACCCTATACCACTAGACCACCACTGCCCCATATATATATATATATATATATATATATATACATATATCACACCATATTTGACGTGATAAGTGCCCAGGGCCCTTAAAAATGGAATGGGTGGGTGCTTTTTAACATGTACCAGCAGAGTGGAACAGTAAGTGTTTATTACCATCGAGGTGGAAAACATGAATAATAACAGAACAATAAAAGAGTTTTACTGGTATTTGTATTATTCATTGCGGTATCAACCAAACTACTTACTTGAAAGCTGAAAATAAACAGAAAAAAGCATTTTTTTAAAAAAAAGACCCCTTATTTTTCCCACAGTTTAATCATTTCCTTGGAAGTAAAATTGAGCCAATCAACACGAATGTCAACTTTAGCACATGGCACGTTGAACCAATCAACACGAACATAAACAATAGCACATGGCCAGGAATGTCTTTAAATTTATAAAGTTAATGAGCTAGAGAATCCAGTGAAAAATCATTGTCATCACTTTCTGATAGGTCCATATCTTGTTTATCGCTCCATTCATTCAGAGCATCCCATAATTTTGCTGTAGCAGTTTCTAATGGTTGTTGGACAATTGTTGGACATTTACCATCAGAACACAGCAAAATATTTTCCAGTTTTATAAAACACGGCGGAACGATCAAATGTGTTATTACTGATGAACATTATATACATTCCCCAGTGGCAGGGTGTCTTGAAATATCATGTAAACTCACTTTTACAGGCAGTGAACATCTCAGTGCATTGTTACAGAGACTGATTGAATAAAATTGGTAAGCTTGATCTACAATTTTGTGACCAGTACACATGGGCGGTTATTAGATATAAGGGAAAAAAAAAAAAAAAAAAAACATGGGGAGGGGGGGCTTATTGGAGCAGGGCGCTTATTACATCAACTATGGTGTGTGTGTGTGTGTGTGGGGTGGGGTGGGGGTGGGGTTTGTGGGTGTGTATATGTATATATTAGGGTGGCCCTTATTTTTAAAGTTTTTAATTTGTGAACTCTCAACCCGGCATTTTGTTCCATTTAATAAAGAGCCAATTTGTGCAAAAAATCATGAAAATGTAATCACATTTAGGTTATGCTCAAAAACAATTAAATTTTGAAGTATAATACTATTCGAACAAAAAACCAATGTCAAGTTTGAAATGTGAGGTTCTTTTAGTTTTGTAGCTCATGAAAAATTGTCTCTTTTCTGGCATCAGGGAATCTTTTCCTGTGCTGATGTTGTTCTACATCCTTAGATAGAAGGCCACTGTACTCCTGTAGAAGGGCAACACTGCGTTCTGCCTTGTCATTCACAACATGCAGTTCAGACACAACTTTAAAAGCTTTGTTGAAATTTGAATCTTCATCCGAGGTTTGTGGATCCTTCTGCAAGAAACTATCAGGAAGAAAAGTGGAAAGGCAGTTGGTCCTGATGACATACCAGTGGAGGTATGGAAGTTTCTAGGGGAGGTAGCAGTAGATTTTCTGACAAGAACATTCACAAAGAGTGAGAGGATGATGGAGGAATGGAGGACAAGTATGCTGGTGCCCATTGTTAAGAACAAGGGTGATGTGCAGAGTTGTGGCAACTACAAAGGGATACAGTTGATGAGCTATACGGTAAAGATATGGGAAAGAAGAGTGGAAGCTATACTAAGTGCAGAAGTCAGCATTTATGAACAACAGTTTGGTTTCATGCCAAGAAAGAGCACCACAGATGCAGTGTTTGCTTTGAGGATGTTAATAGAGAAGTACAGAGAAGGTCAGAGGGAGCTGCATTGTGCCTTTGTGGATCTGGAGAAAACATATGACAGGGTGCCGAGAGAAGAACTGTGGTATTGCATGAGGACGTCTAGAGTGGCAGAGAAGTATGTTAGAGTGGTGCAGGACATGTATGAGAGATGTAAGACAGTGGTGAGGTGTGCTGTCGGTGTGACAGAAGAGTTCAAGGTGGAGGTGGGACTGCATCAGGGGTCAGCTCTGAGCCCCTTCTTGTTTGCTCTGGTGATGGACAGGCTGACAGATGAGGTTAGACAAGAATTCCATGGACTATGATGTTTGCAAATGACATTCTGATCTGCAGTGTGAGCAGAAAACAAGTGCAGGATAATCTAGAGAGGTGGCGGTATGCCCTGGAAAGGAAAGGAATGAAGGTTAGCCTCAGTAAGACAGAATACATTTGGCTTTTTTTTTCTTAATTTATTTTTTCCATCACTGCTGCTTTTACATATTTTAACTGCTTTAAATTACATTGAGTAAATAAATACACAAATAAAACAAAAAAACTCAGTTGAACAATATGTTTTTGTTAGTGTTTCATTTTCGCAAACTATTCTTAGACTGTATTTTGAAGATGAAAGCTTCTTTTTGATACAGTTTTTGTGTATTTCAGAACAACTTTTGCAACCTGGACTTATTTTGCGTAATTATATGTTTCACATTTTAAAAAATACACATGTAAACATTCATTAAGTTTTCATAGTGTTGAGAGTCTACTGTAAAATGCCTGTGAATGAACTTCAATTTCGATATAGATAACCAAGCATATTAATGCACGTACCTCTGATTTATATTATGGACGTCGCTCTACTGCAGAATAAACTGGCAACACAGAGTAAATTAGATGCTTGTTTTTTCAGCATCATGTAAATTCTGGCGAATCCATGTGTTGGAACTTATTCGCCTTCTTAAAAAGATTTCCACATTCAGTATTAAACAAACTGCTAACTTCTCAAATTCCCTCCCTTCCTAGTTCACCTGTGTATGGTCCAAATAATATTCCTGTTTGCACTGTAGTCCTGCAAGCTCCATTTTTGCTCCATTTGCAGGACTGGGTTTCTGTAGATAAAAATAATAATAATAATAAACCTCTGCCTGGAGCAAATCTCTATTACATAGAGTTTGTATATTACCTTCTATGCTGATATTCATCTTTGCTTTTCTACAGCAGATTTCCCGCTATTACTAACATATTTCATTGTGGATTTCATTTTACAATAATGCTCTCTGTATTTTAATAGAATTCCATGAAGGTCATGTGCTGAACTATTAGTCGCTTTGAGCTGAAAATCTTCCCAGGAAAATTGTCAGAGCGGTCAGTTAAGGTCATTCCATGCCAAATCAACCAAATTTACCAAATGTTCCCAGGTGACAGTCTCAGATTTTTATCCCCCGCCCCCAAGTACCTCCATATGTTTGAGGAGCACATGCAAAATAGTTCATCTTAATTCCTAATAGGTTTGCAGAAATTCAGTTTTGAAATAAAGTACCCACAATTTTATACACGCGAGTGAAATTTGAGGCTTTTTTGCTTTTTCAAAAAGCAATATCTTGCCAATAAATGAATGCTGAGACCAGGAAATCAGGAATTTGTTCATATTTTTATTATTTATTTATTTATTTATTCATTTATTTATTTGTTTGTTTGTTTATTCTTCTTCTTCTTCTTCTTTTACTTTCGGCTGCTCCCTTCAAGGGTCGCCACAGCAAATCATCCGCCTCCACCTCACCCTGTCCTCCGCATCTTCTTTTCTGACTCCAACGACCTTCATGTCTTCCTTCACCACATCCATAAATCTCTTCTTCGGTCTTCCTCGAGGCCTTCTGCCTGGTAGTTCCAACCTCAGCATCCTACTGCCAATATACTCACTATCCCTCCTCTGTACATGTCCAAACCATCTCAATCTAGCCTCTCTGACTTTGTCTCCAAAACATCTTACGTGGGCTGTCCCTCTGATATACTCATTTCTGATCCTATCCATCCTCGTTACTCCCAGGGAGAACCTCAACATTTTCATCTCCGCTACCTCCAGCTCTGCCTCCTGCCTTTTCCTCAGCGCCACTATTTCTAAGCCATACAACATCGCTGGCCTCACCACCATCTTGTACACTTTTCCCTTCGTTCTTGCTGACACTCTCCTATCGCACATCACACCGGATACTTTTCTCCAACCATTCCAGCCTGCCTGCACACGCTTCTTCACCTCTTTTCCACACTCTCCATTGCTCTGGATTGTTGAGCCTAAGTACTTAAAATCCTCCACCTTCGTTATCTCTGCTCCCTGTAACATCACCGTTCCTCCTGGGTCCTTCTCATTCACACACATGTATTCTGATTTTCTGAGGCTAACCTTCATTCCTCTCCTTTCCAGTGCATACCTCCACCTCTCTAGATTTTCCTGCACTTGTTCTCTGCTCTCACTACAGATCACGATGTCATCTGAAAACATCATAGTCCATGGAGATTCTTGTCTCACCTCATCTGTCAGCCTGTCCATCACCATAGCAAACAAGAAGGGGCTCAGAGCTGACCCTTGATGCAGTCCCACCTCCACCTTGAATTCGTCGGTCACACCGACAGCACACCTCACCACTGTCTTACATCTCTCATACGTGTCCTGCGCCACTCTAACATACTTCTCTGCCACTCCAGACTTCCTCATGCAATACCACAGTTCTTCTCTTGGCACCCTGTCATATGCTTTTTCCAGATCCACAACGGCACAATGTAGCTCCCTCTGACCTTCTCTGTACTTCTCTATTAACATCCTCAAGGCAAACATTGCATCTGTGGTGCTCTTTCTTGGCATGAAACCTGTTTGTTTATGTACATTTTTAACAAAGAGTTGGCATACAAACAATGTCTCCATAGAAAAAATTGAAATGACTGAGCACATATCAACATTGTCAAATTGTAACGGAAGGCCAGTTTTTGCTATTTTATTTTTTGTTCTTTTTTAGGTTGCTGTCTTCTTCTTCTCTTTTCAGCTTTTTCCCTTTTCTCGGGAGTCGCCACAGCGTGATTCGCACATTTGATTTGGCAGAGGGTTTTACGTCGGATGCCCTTCCTGTCACAACCCTTTAGCAAGGGACAGAAACATGCTCATGGCTTTGCAGCTACTCTTTACGAAAGTCAGAGGGACAGACCATGTAAGATGTTTTGGAGACAAAGTCAGATAGGCTAGATTGAGATGGTTTGGACATGTAAGGAGGAGGGATAGTGAGTATATTGGCCAAAAGATGCTGAGGTTGGAACTACCAGGCAGAAGGCCTAGAGGAAGACCAAAGAAGAGATTTATGGATGTGGTGAAGGAAGACATGAAGGTCATTGGAGTAAGAGAAGAAGATGCAGAGGACAGAGTGAGATGGAGGCGGATGGTTTGCTGTGGCGACCCCTGAAGGGAACAGCCGAAAGGAAAAGAAGCAGAAGACACTAAAATGTGTGGCTAGTTAATGGCTTATCCAAATCAGAAGTAGTAAAACAAGTTCATCTATTCCCAAATTTAACTTATTCCAGGCTTAATTCAGTTCATTATATGTTCTTCATTATTTAAGATGTACACACACACTTAATTTAACAACATATCCATTACATATGCTGTGACTTTACTTTTTTTTTTTACATTTTTAATTCAATTATTTCTTTGGTAGCAGATTTTCCAGAAATTAATTGACTTGATTTTAACAATCAGCACCACTGTGAGAACATCAAGCATTAAATTCATTCATTAATCCCTTGTATATTACAGACACTTAATCCTGGGAGGATAATCATCACGATAATGATGTGTGTAAGTTGCCAGCATTTTATAGACACAGGCACAAGAGATTTAAAATGAAGTCTTTTCATTATAATATAATAATCAGTGAAGAGTTTGCAGTATCAGCCCATCAGTGTAGCAAAGTAATCTGTACAAAATTAGACAGGGTGTCTACGTTGAAGCATAAAAATTGTCTTTCAGTTGTTTTAGAAAAGAATGATTATATCTGCAGTGATCTCTCTGTGCAAACGGTTGGCTTCTGTCTGTGGCAGATTAAACTTTAATCAAGAATACATAAATTCACCAGCATTCAACCTATAGATGCAGCTGCAAAGACTGTACATTTTATATCATCATCATCATCATCATCATTTTCTGTAACCGCTTCATCCTAATTAGGGTCGCGGGGAGGCTGGTGCCCATCCCAGCCAACTCAGGGCGAGGGCAGAGTACACCCAGGACAGCTCGCCAGGCCATCGCAGGGCGGAAACACGCTGACGGCTTTGCAGCCTACTCTTGTCGAAAGTCAGCAATGGTTCTTTTACATGCTTCACACCATAGACAGTGAGAGACATGGCCGGCCTTTGATAACCCAGTTAGCTGCACTGGGGAGGACAGTGACAACCTTGTGGACAGTGGGACTCGAACCCCGAACCTTTGGATCAGTGATCCGGCGCCTTATACCACTAGACCACCACTGCCCTTACATTTTATATATTTGCATAATTGTAACTTCCACGTCTTTGAGGTTTTGTTTGCCATTTTAAAGCATTTGTGATCATTTTAGTTGAGCAGCCTCTCATTGTCTTTATATGTTTTCCTCTCTGCAATCAACTTTTTAAACAAGGTACACTGTTCTTCTGAACAATGTCTGGAACAACCATTTGTTATGGGTTGTGTTTGGGGGGGACTTTGAATGTGGTGGCTCTTGTAACTCTGTTTCTCCCCAGCGTTGCAGGCTTTGTCAGAGGGGCGTGGCTGACCTACGCGGGTACATTTGATCCCACTCCCTAAACCACTACACTATAAAGACAAGCAGCGCGTTCACCTCAGTGACAGAAGATTGTCTCGCATCACGTCTCTGCTTCCTTGTGTTCTCTCTGGCTCCTGATTCCAGCTCTGCACTCAACCAGTTACCCGCACCTTCGTTCCCAGGGCTTAATGTTTAATGTGTTTCTTTTCATCACTGGTAGTTACTGAGTTTGCTTCCTGCTTGCGCCAGCAGCATCACCAGCCCTGCTCACCAAGCGCTGAGAGCCACTCATCCCCACGCTGTCAAGGTATTCAGGCACGATAAGCACATGTGCTCAGTTCGTCAACCAGTGCTTGCTTGTCTTCAGTCAGCAGCCGCTCACGTACACCACATACTGAGCCAAGACCGGGTTTGTTATGAGCCTGCTTATGGATCAAGCTTTGTGTTGGGCGCTAGCAGTTACCACCCATACTCTGGAATTATGCTCACACTATGACCGATTAGTGCTGGAAATGACAAGAGTTTTTGATCACCCGGCAAAAGAGGGGAGGCGAGCAACCAGCTGTTATGGATCAAAAAGGCTCTCAGTCAGTATCAGAATACGCAGTAGCTTACCGGATCCGCACCCTAGAAAGTGACTGGAATGACCCTGCGCTTCAAGGAGCATTTGCCAAAGCCCTAACCAACAAGCTCAAGGACAAGCTAGCTGCGCAGGATGAGCCAGCTACGCTTGAGGACCTGACTGAGCTCGCTATCCGGATAGAAAATAGACTGAGAGAGAGCGGGAGGGAAAGTTCCCACAAAGAGCGGTATGGTCACGTTGCCCTGTCTCCGAGCGTTTCCATGATGTGAATCACCGCTTCTCCCACCTCATCCTCAACTTCCCCAGATGCTTTCTCATCGCCCGAGGGGACCACCATGAGCCCATGCAACTTGGCCGAACCAAGCTGACACCGGAGGAAAGACAACGCCAACTGAACAACCGTCTCTGCATTTACTGCACCGAGAGGGGGCATTACCTTGCCCATTGTCCAGCGGTGTCGGGATCTCCAGCAAGTAGGATGGCGGAGGCCAGCCAAGCCTTCTCATCTCCCCGGAAGTGCATCCAGATCAAGGGTAACCTATACTTTGCAAGACGGACACTTTGCAAGACGGTTAGCGTATTTATTGACTCAGGTGCCGATGACAATTTTATTGACACAGAACTGGTTAGGCTCCTTCAGCTCCTGGTGTATGAGCTTGAAAACCCTAAAAGGTGTTAGCCAGAGCCAGTAGACTCATTGATTGTGTTACACAGAAGACGGAACCTGTCAAGCTCAGCCTATTGGGCAATCACCATGACTACGTAGAACTGTTCATCATTTTGGCCTGGCTCACTCCCATGGTGTTGGGGTGGCCATGGTTGCAAGCCCATAATCCCCATATTGACTGGGCCACCCTCTCCATCCACAATTGGAGTGATTACTGCCACCAACACTGCCTGCTGGTTGTTGTTCCTTCCCAAGTTTCCCAAACCCCTGTCCTGCATGAGAAAATAGATTTGACTAGTGTCCCCAGTGAATATTATGATTTAAAAGAGGGTTTTAGTAAGGACCAGGCCCTTTTGCTGCCAGCGCACCTCCCATGTGACTGCACAATAAATTTACTACCCGGATCCGCAAAAGATTATATAACCTATCAAAACCTGAGAGAGAGGCTATGGAACAATACTTCACAGACTCACTGGTGGCAGGCCTTATCCGTAGCTCATCATCTCCAGTCGGACAAGACTTTAAGACCCTGCATCGACTATACAGGACTTAACAGCATCACCGTTAAAAACAAATACTCCCTTTCTCTAATCGATTCCGCCTTCACTCTGCATAATGCCACTATTTTCATTAAATTAGATTTGAAGAACATTTACCACTTAGTCCAAATTCGGGAGGGGGACGAATGGAAAACTGCCTTTAATACTCACCTGGGGCACTTTGAGTACCTGGTGATGACTTTTGGATTGACTATTCGCCCCTGCGGCCTTTCAAGCACTCGTCAATGACTTTCTCAGGGACATGTCAAACCGATTTGTTTTTGTGTACCTTGACGACATCCTGATCTTCTTGAAGACTCACATCAAGCATATCTGTCACTTAAGAATGGTTCTTCACCAGTTACTTGAGAACAAGTTGTACATCAAGGTTGAGAAGTGTGAATTTTATGTTTCCACAGAGTCTTTTCTAGGGTGTATTACAGAGAAGAGGCAGGTAACACTGGATCCGGAGAAGGTGAAAGCGGTGGCGGAGTGGCCAGTTTCAGCAACATGCAAAGAACGACAAAGGTTTCTGAGGTTTGCGAACTTCTACAGAAGGTTCATCCAGGACTGTAGCCACCTAGCAGCACCCCTCACACAGCTAACATCTGTTAAGATACCCTTCCAATAGTCCCCTAGTGCACAAACAGCGTTCGACAGGTTGAAAACCAGGTTCACCAACGCACCCGTTCTGATCCACTCAGACTCCACACTGCAGTTCGTGGTGGAGGTCTACACCTCAGATTCAGGGATGGGAAATGTACTCTCATAGTGCTCCCCTACAAACAAGAAATTACACCCATGTGCGTTCTTCTCCTGTCACCTGTCCCCAGCAAAACAAAATTACGATGTGGGGAACCACTGCTGGCTGTGGTACTGGTGTTCCAAGAGTAGTGGCACTGGCTGGAAGGGGCAGCCCATCCCTTCATCATCTGGACAGACCACAAAAATATGTCATACCTCTGTTCAGCAAACAGGTTGAACTCCCAGTGAGCACGATGTTCCCTCTACCTGAGGAGGTTCAACTTTACCCTCACCTACCGTCCTGGTTCATGAAATAAAAAAACAGATGCCCTCTCTCAGCAGTACTCCCCAGGGGACCATCCTGCCCACCTCCTGTGTGCTTGAAGCTTCTCGGTGGGAGGTGGAATGCCTGGTCCAGGACACACAGCAAGGGGAACCAAAGGCCGAAGAGTGTCCCCAGGGATGGTTATTTGTTCCCCCGCTGGCCAGAACTCCAGTGCTCCAGTGGGGACATGCGTCCAAATTGGCCTGCCACCCCGGGTTCTACCAGACCCTTTTCCACCTCTGACAATGTTTCTGGTGGCCAACCATAACAGCCGACAGCAGGGAGTTTGTCATAGCTTGTGCCACCTGTGCCCAAAACAAGTCCTCCCTCTGTGTACCAGTGGGTCTCCTCCAACCCTTGCACATACCTCATTGCCCCTGGTCGCACATTGCCATGGACCTCATCACTCCGTCCGAAGGCAACACTGTCATCTTGACCATAGTGAACTGCTTCTCCAAGGCAGTCCATTTCGTCCCCCTGTTCAAGCTCCCATCAGTGATAGAGACAGCTGGTCTACTCGTCCAACACGTGTTCTGCCTCCATGGGATCCCCCAGGACATTGTTTCTGACCAAGGCTCTTAATTCATGTCCAGGGTATAGAAGACATTTTGCGACACTCTAGGAGTTTCCAGCAGCCTGACCTGGGTTACCACCCACAATCCAATGGTCAAGTGGAGTGAACTAATCAGAGCCTGTAATCCTCCCTGCGCTGTGTTGTCTCCTGCCTCCCAGCCTCCTGCTCCATACACCTACCATTGATTGAGTACTCCCATAAGTCCCTTGTCTGCGCTGCCATGGATATGTTACCCTTCATGGTGATCAACGGGTTCCAACTTCCTCTGTTCTCCAGTCAGGAGATTGAAGTGCTGTCCTATCAGTCCAGGCCCACTTCTGCAGAGCATGTCGGGTCTGGAAGGAGGCTTGTGCTGCCCTGGAGACATTGGAGGCCCAGAACCAATGGATCACCGATTGTGACCAGACACCCAGGCACCGGTCTACAAGGTTGGGCAACAGGTTTGGCTCTCCTCCAGAGATCTTCCCCTGCACGCTGACTCCAAGAAAATGGCTCAGAAGTACATCAGTCTGTACAACATCAAGTGCATCGTCAATCCCAGTGCCGTCCAGCTGAAACTCCCAGCGGCTCTCAAGGAGCATCCGGTATTCCATGTTTCTCTGGTGAAACCCATAGTGGAAAGCCCCTTCACCCTCTTATGTTCCCTCCCCTTTCTCCCCTGGCTGGTTGATGGACACCCGGCATACTCGGTCAACTGCATACTTGATGTACTCAGGCGGGATTGTGGCGACCAGTATCTGGTGGACTGGGAAGGGTATGGTCCTGAGGAATGCTCGTGGGTCCCTCAATCCCTGATCCTGGATCCTGACCTGCTGTCTAAGTTCTACAGCAGGTTCCCAGATAAGCCTGGTTTGACCCCAGGTGGTGTCCCTTAGGTCCCTCCAGCTCCGTGCTCGACCAGTTACCCGCTCCTTAGCTCCCAGTGCTTAATGTTTATTGTGTTTCTCTTTGTCACCAGTAGTTACCGTATCTTTGCCTCTTGCTTGAGATCTCAACACACTGTCTCCTGCATTTATGGGTCCAGCTGAAAGTTCAATATGTAGCATCATTTTCCTCAGAATTTCAGAGAGAAATGTTCTATAACCAGCAGGTACAACATTTGCTGCCTTGTTTCCTTAAATAGGGACAAAAACTGGCTCCTGCTTTTCAAGGAATGAATGATTTCACTAATTAAACTCCACAGTGCTATTATTGTGAACACGTCCCTTTCAATTAGTGATTCAATTACACAGAATCAGCAGCATGCAGGTCATGACTTTTGGTTCTGTTGGATGCTATTACTATACTACACCTGATGATAAATTATTTGCCATGTAGAAATTTCCACCAAAAACACTGAATAATCAGGTTAGTGATGTCTGATATTATTCTGAACACATCTGTATGGTGGATGCTAGCAAGTCTCAAACATTTCTTAAACTTTCTGCATAGAAGTCTCAAACGTGTCGCTTTTCTTTGTGAATTAAAAAAGAATTATATTGTAAGCAAAATGACAATTTTGTAACTTTCTCATGACTTGTGTACTATTTGAGAAGAGTTTGGAACATATAAACATAAAACATAAGGCAAGATCAATGTCAACAGGCTTTATACAGGGTTAGGCAGCTGCAATGTAAGCTGGGCTAATCTCAAAGTCATGAAACAGAGTAATGGGTATCAAGAAGCAGGCAGAATGAAGACAGTAAACAACAGACAAAAAGGTCATAAACTGGAAAAATCAAAGATACAATGAACAGGGCGTGGCATACCAAAGGACAGCGTTAATACTTTGAGATGGAATCATCAGTTCACACTGCATTTATTGTACTGTAAATACTGTGTTGCTAGCACCTAATACTTCATTAATTAATTTTCTGAACCTTTTAATCCTAATTGGGGTCTTGGGGAGGCTGTTGCCCATCTCAGTCGACCCAGGGCGAGGGCAGAGTACACCCAGAATAGCTTGCCAGACCATCGCAGGGCAGAATCATGCTAATGGCTTTGCAGCTAGTCTTGTTGAAAGTCAGCAATGGTTCTGTTACATGAACCTCACATCACAGACAGTGAAAGACATGGCCGGCCTTTGATAACCCAGTTAGCTACACTGGGGGGACAGTGACAACCTGTTGAGAGTGGAGCATGAATCCCCAACATTAGGATCAGTGATCCAGCACCTTTATAACCAAGCCACCACTGCCGTTGCACTTAATTAACTAAAATCAGTGTAAATAATGTGTTTCACTGCACATTTTTTTGGAAACTGTATTAATCTCATAAGAAAATTATTTCCTATGCATTTATCCAATTCAAAGTGAACACACACACACACACACACGGAACAGTGAACTGCCAAACATTAGGGTACCTGGAGATCAGTTGTGGGTTAGGTGTTTTGTTCATGGACACTTCAGCCACTAAGGTGGAGGAAGGGACACTGCAGCTCACTCCCATACATTTTCTTTGCTGGTTCAGGACTCGAACCAGTGACCTTTCAGTCCGAAAGCTGCTTCTCTAACCTTTAAGCTACAACTGCCCCCAAAGAAACAATGCATAAGGCGTGGTGTACCATAGGACGACATTACGTGTAAAGGATGGCGTTAATACTTTGAGATTAAATAATCAGAACCTACAAAAACCGATAGAACTCTCCAATGCTCCTCACAGAAATCTTTAGTAAAAGGTTAAATATTTTTACGTCAATGAAGAGAAACCTCAGTGACTATTATATGGTTATTGTGTTTAATGTTCACCACGGTGTAAAGTAGTAAAGAAGTTCAGGTTATGTAGCGATTGTTCTATTTAGTGTAGTTTTCATGTAAAATGAGCATACTTCATAATACTTTACAGATTAGTGGGTCACATTCTGGAGCTGAGGCTGTTACTGTTCAGGAAAATACATGTGGTTAAGTTTATATAGTAAACAATTCCTCTACAACTGCTGTCAGAAGTTAACATACATTCATTATGCATATGAATATCATAGCAATATTACCCGACCAGTGATAACAGTAATATGGTATAAAATTTTATTTCATTTTAGGTTGGAGAGCTGTCCAGGGTATACTCTGCCCTCACCCAGAATTGGTGGAGATGGGCGCCAGCTTCTGTGCGACCCTAAGAGCTTGATAAAATGAATAAATGAGGATTAAAAGGTCACCTTTATCTTGGATGCATGAACCTCATCTGATTTGCTTCTTTTATGGATAAAATCTGGAAACATTTAGTGGGGTTTGGTATGTGGCCAGCTCTGTCCTCAATGCTACCACATGCTGGGGCAGCAGGCTGAATGTCACAGACACGAATAGACTTAACAAAGTGATCCGCAAGGCCAGTAATGTTGTAGGGATGGAACTGGACTCTCTGACGCTAGTGTCTGTCCAAAGTAAAAATAATATTGAACAATATCTCCCACCGCCTACACATCCTGCTGATCAGTCACAGGAGCCGTTCAGTGAGAGACTGATTCCACCTAAATGCACCACTGACCCACACAGGAAATCACTCCTATCTTTGATAATTAAACTGTACATATAGCAACAGCATCCACTGTTATATTTTATTCTACTATTTTTCATATTGATAATACTGTACATATCACAGATATTAGTAACTTCTAATTTTAGACTTATACATATAGATTTGTTATATATGTGTAGATTCTGTATGTATATAAACATATGTAATTTTTCTTTTATTTTTCTTTACTGAGACTTTATCTCACTCTTACTTTGTATAAAGCAACTGTATGTACACATTTTTTTCCGGGATCAAAAAAGTATTCTGATTCTGATTCTGAAATAAACTTTAGAAAACTTGATTTTGCTTGCTTTTCAAGTTTAAATGTGGTATACAGTGATCCCTCGATACTTCGTGCTTCAGTTTCTGAGGCTTCAGTGTATTGATGGTTTTTCAAAAATGAGAGATGAGAGAGATTTCCTTTCGGCTTTTTCCCTTTCTCAGGGGTCGCCACAGCGAATGATTCGCATGTTTGATCTGGCATAGGTCTTTACATTGGCTGTCCTTCTTGACACAACCCTTTTAGCAAGGGACAAAAACACGCTGATGGCTTTGAAGCATACTATTTACAAAAGTAAGCAATGGTTATTTTACATGCCTCTCACCATAGACCGTGAGAGACATGGCTGGACTTTGATAACCCAGTTAGCTGCACTGAATATTCATCTAAAAATACAAATAAAAACTACAAGGGTAGTGGTAGCCTGGTGGAAAAGGGTGCTGGATAGCTGATCCTAAGGTTGGGGGTTCGAGTCGAGGGAGTTGGGGGAGGGTTGATTTTACTTCGCAGAATTCAGTGATCGTGGGGAGATCTCGGTCCCAATTAACCACGGAAAGTATATGTGTGTGTGTATATACATATACATATACACTGATAAAGGAAGAGTGTTGTGTTGTCTTCAGGAGGAGTTGAAACAGGCTTTGGGTGGTCAGGAAGTGCTTCCAGATGACTGGACAACTACAGCTAATGTGGTCAGGGAGACAGGTAGGAGAGTTCTTGGTGTGTCCTCTGGAAGGACACTAGACAAGGAGACTTGGTGGTGGAATGAGGAAGTACAGGAGTTTGTACAGGTTTACAAAGGAAGTGGTTCACTATGAAGGTTGGTATGGAAGGTAAGGTATGGAAGTGTCTAGGAGCGGTAGCAGTTGATTTTCTGACAAGAACATTCAACAAGGAGAGGATGCCAGAGGAATGGAGGAGAAGTGTGCTTGTGCCCATTTTTAAGAACAAGGGTTTTTTGTGCAGAGTTGTGCCGACTACAGAGGGATAAAGTTGATGAGCCATAGGATGAAGTTGTGAGAAAGAATAGTGGAAGCTAGAATAAGGGCAGAGGCAGCATTTGTGAACAACCGTTTGGTTTTATGCCAAGAAAGAGCACCACAGATGCAGTGTTTGCTTTGAGGATGTTCATAGCGAAGTACAGAGAAGGCCAGAGGGAGCTGCATTGTGCCTTTGTGGATCTGGAGAAAGCATATGATAGGGTGCCAAGAGAGGAACCGTGGTATTGCATGAGGAAGTCTGGAGTGGCAGAGAAGTATATAGAGTGGTGCAGGACATGTATGAGAGATGTAAGACAGTGGTGAGGTGTGCTGTCGGTGTGACAGAAGAGTTCAAGGTGGAGGTGGGACTGCATCAAGGGTCAGCTCTGAGCCCCTTCCTGTTTGCTGTGGTGATGGACAGGCTGACAGACGAGGTTAGACAAGAATCTCGATGGACTATGATGTTTGCAGATGACATTGTGATCTGTAATGAGGGCAGAGAACAAGTGCAGGATAATCTAGAGAGGTAGAGGTATGCCCTGGAAAGGAGAGGAATGAAGATTTAGCCTCAGTAAAACAGAATACATGTGTGTGAACAACAAGGACCCAAGAGGAATGGTGAGGTTACAGTTAGCAGAGATAAAGAAGGTGGAGGATTTTAAGTACTTAGGCTCAACAATCTAGAGCAATGAAGAGTGTGGAAGAGAGGTGAAGAAGCGTGTACAGGCAGGTTGGAATGGTTGGAGAAAAGTGTCCGGTGTGGTGTGTGATAGGAGAGTATCGGCAAGAATGAAAGGAAAAGTGTACAAGATGGTGATGAGGCCAGGATGTCGCATGGTTTAGAAACAGTGGCACTGAGGAAAAGACAGGAGGCAGAGCTAGAGGTAGCAGAGATGAAAATGTTGAGGTTCTCTTTGGGAGTAACGAGGATGGATAGGATCAGAAATGAGTACATCAGAAGGACAGCACATGTAAGTGGTTTTGTAAACAAAGTCAGAGAGGCTAGATTGAGATGGTTTGGACATGTACAGAGGAGGGATAGTGAGTATATTGGTAGTAGGATGCTGAGGTTGGAACTACCAGGCAGAAGGTCTAGAGGAAGACCAAAGAGAAGATTTATGGATGTGGTGAAGGAGGACATGGAGGCAATTGGAGTAAGCATAGAAGATGCAGAGGAGTGGGTGAGATGAAGGCAGATGATTCATTGTGGCGACCCCAGAAGGGAAAAGCCGAAAGGAAAAGAAGAAGAAGAAGAAGAAGAAGGAGAGAGAGAGAGAGAGAGAGAGAGAGAGAGAGAGAGAGAGAGAGAGAGAGAGTAAATGCAGTTTTGAAGAACTGAAAGGCTAGCAATTTCACATAAAAAATAATTTTAAAAAAGCTTAGTATTTTGTACTGAGTTCTCTCTCAAGCATACCTTATATGCCTCATAGGAAGAGATTCCTGGGTTTGAATCCCAGATGTACTCCGGTTTTCTTCCAAGTTTGTCTAATTGGCTTTTTTTAAATTGCCTCTGGGCTTGAGTATGCCTGAGTTGCCCTGGGATACACTGGGGAGTTGTTGCCTTTGCCAGAAGTCTTAGATAGGCTTCCCTGAAACGACTGTGAGCATTAACGTGTCAACTGTTAATTTGTTATTAATGAAGCTAATTCCTTCATTTACACTTTAAGACACTATTTCTTTTTTAAAATAATATTAATAATTTATTAATTAATTTCATTAATAATTTCGCTCGTGACTACCACCTTAATTAGAGCGACCTCGGCCACACTGGCTGGTATATGCTTTCCTGTACTGGTTTCTGAGACTGTAGAAGTGCATGCCAGAGTGTGAACAGATGCGGTTCTGATTGGTTCTTTATGTGATGATGTAATCAGTCCTTAAACAGATAAATAAACTAAAAAGATAGATGACTGATTGAGAAAATTAAGGTCAGAAGCATGATCCAAGGATACAAAGGCATAACAGCATGTGAGTGCTGACACCTAATAGCAATTTTTTGTCATTCATTCATTCATTCATTCATTCATTGCTTGAACCACTAAATCGTAATTAAGGTTGAGAGGAGGTTGGCGCCCATTTCAGCCGACTCTGGACGAGGGCAAGGTACACCCTGGATAGCTTGCGATTTTTTTGTGTCACGGCAAATAAAAACTCCAAATTATCAACCTCACAGATTTTTTTTTTTTTTTACATGACATAGAAGAAAAACCTTTAATAAAATGCACATAAGATCAGTGGTGATCCGGTGGTAAGGTGCTGGCCACCACTCACCACTGCCTATGGTGAGAGGCATGTGACGGTACCACTGCTGACACTGCTGGTAAAGAGTACCTGGGTAGTGTTACGTATGGAAGTTAGAATATAAAAATTGCCCCGGGAAACCAGCAGAGCACGACAAACCACGACATACAATATATACAATTTGAACAAGGGTTACAAAATAAAGATAGTCACCAAGCAGCTGCAGTAGGGTAAATTTAGAAGCGGCACGCACGCCGGCAGTAAAAGGCTTGGAATCCCACATATCGAAAGAAACGAATGATGAAAATCCTCACGTTGGCTGTGGATGAACACGGATGATGGACTTGGGTGATGAAGTTTTGAACGACAAAACGTGGATGAAGCTCGTTGGATGAGCCGCCTTAGATGATTCTCCTTAGATGATCCGCCCGAGCCGGTCGGCAACAGGTCCTTATTTATTCTTTAAAGTTCGGGAAAGTTCCATTCTCGAATATTCTAATCACCTGACCACAGGTATTCTAATCACAGGGCGCATGTGCAACTAGGTCCATCTTGAAGTTTCCCTAATATGCTGGAAAGTTCCAGATCCAGTTAAACCATGAAGACAAAACACCAGTGACCCAAAAAACAGCTGAGTAATACCATGCGCCACCATTTACAGCACACCAACTGAATATAATCACATACAACGTTTATCTTCTTCTTCTTCTTTTACTTTCGGCTGCTCCCTTCAGGGGTCGCCAGAACAAATCATCCGCCTCCATCTCACCCTGTCCTCTGCATCTTCTTTTCTGACTGCAACGACCTTCATGTCTTCCTTCACCACATCCATAAATCTCTTCTTTGGTCTTCCTCGAGGTCTTCTGCCTGGTAGTTCCAACCTCAGCATCCTACTGCCAATATACTCACTATCCCTCCTCTGTACATGTCCAAACCATCTCAATCTAGCCTCTCTGACTTTGTCTCGAAAACATCTTACATGGGCTGTCCCTCTGATATACTCATTTCTGATCCTACACATACAACGTTTATACAGTCATTATATTTATATATAAAATTAATCCATTCCAGAGCCCCTTTCGTATTGCGGGGATTTCGTTAGTAGGGGTCGCATTTTGCATGTTAAACACCTGATTCTTTCCAAGGCTCCAGTCTTTGGACTGGATAAACCCCATGAACCCTTTAAAAATGATAAAAGTACACCAATTTTGTATGAAATATGTGGAAAAGTAAAAGAAAATTATTTATTAAACCATTTAAACATTTTATTAACATATTAAACCATTTTATTAACGTATTTATTAATTAAACTATTAGTAAACATTTTTTATTAACACACACACACACACACACACACACCTCTCTCTCTCTCTCTGTCTCTCTCTCTACGCTAAGTGAACACACACACACACACACACACACTCACACACACACACCTCTCTCTCTCTCTCTCTCTCTCTCTCTCTCTCTGTCTCTGTCTCTCTCTCGCGTGCGCGTGAAGTGAGCACACACACACACACACACACACACACACACACACACACACACACACACACCTCTCTCTCTCTCTCTCTCTCTCTCTCTCTCTCTCTCTCTCTCTTTCTCTCTTCTGTCTCGCGTGCACGAAGTAAGCACACACACACACACACACACACACACACACACACACACACACACACACACACCTCTCTCTCTGTCTCTCTCTTGCATGTGAAGTAAGCACACACACACACACACACACACACACACACACACACACACACACACACACACACACTCTCTCTCTCTCTCTCTCTCTCTCTCTCTCTCTCTCTCTCTCTCTCTGTGTCTCTCTCGCGCGCGCGAAGTGAGCACACACACACACACACACACACACACACACACACACACACACACACACACACACACACACACACACGGGTGCCCAGAGAGCAGTTGGGGGTTAGTGCCTTGCTCAAGAGCACTTCAGCCATGAATGTAGATGAATAGAGAGTGCAGGTCACTCTGCCACCCATTCTTTCTACTGGTCTGGGAATCAAACCAGTGACCTTTCAGTCCCAAATCCAGTCCACAAACCATGAGGCTACTTAATAAAGTACTACATATATCTTTTTTTTTCTTTTCCTTTCAGCTGTTCCCTTTTCCCTTTTTCTCAGTGGTTGCCACAGCGATTGATTTGCATATTTGATTTGGCATAGGTTTTTACGTCGGATGTTCCGTATAGTACCAAGGCCTGTGTGTGTTCCTGTTTTACTTCTTGTTCTCATTCCCATGCCTGGCTTACGATCTCTGTCTGCCTCTTCTTCATTTGTGAGTTTGATTAGCCATATTCCTTCTGGTAGTTGCGGAAAGGTGGCAAACTGGTTAGCACATCCACTTCAGAGCAAAAAAAGCCCTGGGTTCTGGTCTCCGGTCTCTCTTAGAGAGGGCAGAATCCCTCCTGGACAGCTCACCGGCCATCGCAGGGCAGAAACACGCTGACTTCTTTGCAGCAATTCTTGACAAAAGTCAGCAATGGTTCTTTTACATGAACCTCACACCATAGACAGTGAGAGACATGGCCGGCCTTTGGTAACCCAGTTAGCTGCACTGGGGGGGGGGGCTTGAACCCCCAACCTTAGGCCCACCAGGCCACAACTGCCCACATACTAGTAGAGTTAAACAGCATGGCCAAATGATTCGATGAGAATGTCCTGGTAGTCCTATTGCTAGGCCTGTGCCTGCATGACCGTGAGCCTGGACTGTGCTTTGGGATCCAGGGCCTAGTTTGCTAATAAACCTTTATTCAGTTCTGCATCTCTGCATCTACTAATCATTTCAGCCACACAGTAGGACAACTAAAATAAATTAAAAGAATGAGCATATTTAATCCCACCCTGTGCTCATTTCGTGTTGAGAGATAATAATGTACCCACATCCCAATTGATATCGTTAGTGAAAAGAGAAAGCAAAAATAAGAATAAGAACATGAACTAGGTGTTCAACCTCCCTTTTCATCCTTGTACCATGTATCAGTGAACGTTATTTGTTTGTACTTGATTTAAAAGTGTTTAATCTCAAGACTTTATACCCCCGTTTCACTGGAGCACGGCATGCAACGATCATAGCGGAAAGGCACGGAACGCAGTCTACGGAAGAGCTTCGGCATTTTTACACGAAAAATGGGATGAAAACCCGACGGAAAAGTGGAAATCCCTCTGATCAAGTCTGTGCTGGATGAAAGCATGCACTTGAGCCCGTCTTTAAAACACGCTGATCTCTGAACCCCGCTTTATATTTGCTTGATCATTGATTATAAGGCGGTTTAAACATGGTTGTGCGTGCGGCACGCTCTGTACTCCGTCCGCACGCATTTGACCATCGGCATGAGGAGGATGATCATGCAGACCCTATTGAAGTCTCAAGCAAACCACAACCCGCAGTGGATCAGTGAATCCGAAGAAGGTGAAATACTCACGGTGTGCCATCGATCGGTCTTTAGGGGCCATGTCTTAAAGTGAGGGGCAAAGCACCCGGCAAGCGCTCGGTCTGATGCCACCGCTGCTGCTGATGGTGCTGATGGTGCTGGTGGTGCTGATGGTGCTGATGGTGCTGATGGTGTGTGGTGTGTAAAGCACAGAACACTCACAGATTTTTTTTTTTTTTCCGTGAACTTGCTTTCGAACATTCATTTTAAGAACTGATTAATACTAACTAGGGTCGTGGGGAGCTGGTGTCCATCTCAGCCTACTCTGGACATGGGCGGAGTACACAATGAACAGTTTTCTAGGCCATCACAGGGCAGAAACATGCTGAAGGCTCTGCAGCCTACACCTGACGAAAGAGTAGAGGAAGAGAACATTCTTTTACACCTTTGATAACCCAGCCAGCTGCACTTGGGGGGACAGCAGTGACACCCCGGTGATAGTGGGTCCATACACCTGACCATCGGCTCAACAGGCCAGGACCTTACCACCAGGCCACCACTGCCGCCAGTTAATAAGATTTGGATAATAGGATAGAGGACGGACTGTCTGTAGTCTGGGAACAGGTATGTCTCAGTAGGACAAAATTTCAGGTATTCAGACAAGCAGATATGATGAACTATGATTCAAGTATCTACAATTATAAACTCCTTCTTCTTCTTCTTCTTCTTCTTCTTTTCCTTTCGGCTGTTCCCTTCAGGGGTCACCACAGCGAATCATCTGCCTCCATCTCACCCTATCCTCTGCATCTTCTACTCTTCCTCCAACTACCTTCATGTCCTCCTTCACCACATCCTTCTCTTTGGTCTTCCTCTAGGCCTTCTGCCTGGTAGCTCCAACCTCAGCATCCTACTACCAATATACTCACTATCCCTCCTCTGTACATGTCCAAACCATCTCAATCTAGCCTCTCTGACTTTGTCTCCAAAACATCTTACATGTGCTGTCCCTCTGATGTACTCATTCCTGATCCTATCCATCCTCGTTACTCCCAAAGAGAACCTCAACATTTTCATCTCTGCTACCTCCAGCTCTGCCTCCTGTCTTTTCCCCAGGGCCACTGTTTCTAAACCATACAACATCGCTGGCCTCATCACCATCTTGTACACTTTTCCTTTCATTCTTGCTGATACTCTCCTATCACACATCACACCGGACACTTTTCTCCAACCATTCCAACCTGCCTGCACACGCTTCTTCACCTCTTTTCCACACTCTTCACTGCTCTGGATTGTTGAGCCTAAGTACTTAAAATCCTCCACCTTCCTTATCTCTGCTCCCTGTAACCTCACCGTTCCTGTTGGGTCCTTCTCGTTCACACACATGTATTCTATCTTACTGAGACTAACCTTCATTCCCCTCCTTTCCAGGGCATACCTCCACCTCTCTGCATTTTCCTCCACTTGTTCTCTGCTCTCACTGCAGATCACAATGGTTACAATTATAAACTCCTACATGTCACAAATATGAAAACACAACTACAGGGATCCCTGACTTTCCGCGGTTAATTAAGCCCGAGATCCCCCTGCGACCGCCGAATTCCATGAAGTAGGATTATCTCCGCCTAACTGACGTATACGTACATGTATATGTGAATATAATATCAATAAATACGTATTCAATGCTATAAATGCTTATGTTAACAATTAAACATTCAAAAATTTATGCATAAGATGTAAATAAAATATAAATACACACACATGCAGACACGCGCTCACACGCACATAGATGCGCACCACACATAAAAATGTAAATACTGTAGTTTTGTTGGGGGGGGGGGGGGGGGGGGTTCTGGGTTTTGGGTTTTAACTTTTTCCCCTATTCTTCCTTAATTTCCTTATTTAAAAAAAATAAATAAATAAATAAAAAGCAATGCATTGAAGCGAGAAATTAGCGGCGGATCCCTGTATTGATATTGTGAATTTCCTTCAGATGTTGTTTATCGGGACAGATGATGGTATTGAATAACAGAATAACACAGACAAAATTGATTTAGGTTAATTATATAGTAACCTGATCCATATTTAAATGAAAAGACTGCAGAATTAGCTCAGCTTGTCAATGAGAGAGCTTCATGAAAAAGCTACTGTACATGCACGGAGTGCGAGAACTGTATCAAAAGTGCCAAGGTGTGCAGAATTTGTTCTCATTAATGATGTGTCTAGAGACACAAATTCAGTTGTGGTTGAAACCAATCTAAGATGGAGGTAAAGCGTGAACCTAAGGAGGACGTGCAGGGTAAAATTCTGTGCCTGGTCCCTCAGGCAAACATGTCAGAAGTCATGACACACAAGCTAATTGAGAGAGTGCCATGTGTACTGCTGTTTCCTGCTCTTATCTCACATGGGCGCTATTTATGATTATGTGCAAGTGTTTCCAGTTTCCATATCCTTTTAGAATAATATACACTGATCCCTCGATGGGCAGTGAGCAGAGGTGGCCTGGTGGTATAGGGTGCTGGATCGCTGATCCTAAGGTTGGGGGTTCGAGTCCTACTCTCCACAAGGTTGTCACTCTCCCACCAGCACAGCTAACTGGGTTATCAAAGGCGGGCCATGTCTCTCACTGTCTATGATGAGAGGCATGTAATAGAACCATTGCTGACTTTCATAAAGAGTCAAATATGTATTTATTGATATTATATGCACATATACATGTACGTATACGTCAGTCAGGGTGGTCGATCCTACTTAACGGAAATCATCAGTCGCGGGGGGGGGGGGGGGGTCTTGGTCCCCATTAATCACGGAAAATGAGGGATCGCTGTAGTCCACACTCTTATGCTGCAGAAATGATCCATAATAGTATGTAACATACATTTTTACTGCAAGACACATTCTCCATATGCTGAAACACACAGCGTTACTAATGGCAACCGTTTAGATGCGGTCATACAGGGTCTGTTTACTGTTGAATAAATT
Organism: Plotosus lineatus; assembly: GCA_024760905.1. Lineage (NCBI taxonomy): Eukaryota > Metazoa > Chordata > Actinopteri > Siluriformes > Plotosidae > Plotosus > Plotosus lineatus. The sequence continues at coordinate 61,005,430 of CM045733.1, read as the reverse complement.
AATGTTTGGTCACATAGACAGAACTGACCAGCAAATACAGTAAATGACTTTAATACATTAGTTACTCTTAGATGAGACTAATACTAATATAGCACTCATGTTGATTACGGTTTAATTTCTAGCTAATACAAGAAAGATTAGTTTGGGTTTTAACTCAAATAGCATAAATGTTGTGTACTTTAATCTTAAAAATATTTATTTTTATATTTCTAGTACAGTATTTCCAGATAAGAAGTTATATAGGTTGAGGTGTTTTGGTAATGCCTTACATCTAGAGTGGCATGGCGGTGTTAGTGGCATAGTAGTTATCGGGTCTTCATCACAGCAAGAAGGTCCTGGGTTCAAGTCCCGTGCTTGTAGGTTTCTTTGTGGAGTTTGCCTGCTCATCCAAAAGTTGTGTAGGTCTCCTCAGGGTAGCCTGGTTCTCGTCAACAGTCCAAAGACTTGCACAGTAGGCTAATTGGCTGTTCCAAATTGCCTGTAGGTGTGTGTGTGTGTGTGTGTGTGTGTGTGTGTGTTTTCTGCCCTGCAGTGGTCTGGCGGGCTGTTCAGGGTGAGATCCTAACAGGATTGAGGCAGTTCTGTGAGTGAGTGCTTTATATTTCAAATTTTGATTTGTTCACCAATTAGTTGCGCCACCCAACTTTATTATTCATTATTTATTATTTGCTATAAAAAATATTTTAAATAGTAAAAGTTTTATGAAGCAAACAAATCACCGGTCAGAAATTGAGCAAGAAATAAAATGATCACTCTTGAGGTTTGCCGAACATTTGCTTGTGGCAGCACATTGCTGCAGCAGTGCTGGGTAGAAAAACTGAAAATGTGGAAATTCACTTACTGTGCACAGGTCTCTTGTATACAAACATAAAGGCATAAATATACTGAATGTTTTTTCTGAAATTTGCCCTCACATATTGATGTGCAAGGCTGCACAGCGGCGTAGTTGTTAGCATGGCTGCCTTACAGCAAGAAGGCCTGGGTTTGATCCCCAGCCTGGGTGTTTCTGTGTGGGGTTTACATGTTCTCCATGTGCTTGCGTGGGTTTCCTCCGGGTACTCTGGTTTCCTTTGTGTGTGTACTCTGTGAGTGGCTGTGTGAGTGTTGGCCCTGCGATGACCTGCTAAGCTGTCCAGGGTGTACCTCGCCCTTCCCAGGAGTCAGCCTCCCTGCAACCCTAATTGGGATTAAGTGGTTCAGAGAATGAATGTTGATGTGCACGATTTACTCAAATATTTTTGGCTTGTTGTTGTTGTTGTTGTTTTCCTTTAAAAATGAATCTGTATTTGTTAATTTCCCCAACTCATCACAAACCTGATAACAATCTCCTGAGCAGAACAAGAAGTGACAAATATCGACAGGTAAAATATAATACACCGTCATGTGAATCCCCAGGTAGTGAGAAAATCTGCTCCATGTTTTGCACCTTGTGCTTTATGCCCCCATTTTACTGGAGCGCGGAATGCAAGGATCATGGCGGAAAAGCACAGAATGCACTCTACGGAGGAGCTTCGGCATTTTTACACGGAAAATGGGTCAAAAACCTACAGAAAATTGCACCTTCGGAACGATCTCGGAATGTGTGGAAAGGACATGGAAAGACTGCGGTACAATGTCGGAATACATGCGTAAAAGCGCTCGGATCACCTTCGGAACCAGTGCGGACAGCAAAGGAATACCTTCGGAAAGGACGGAGCTTTTGCGGAACGACCGCGACACTACTCCATTTTAGAAAGAAGACCCAGGGTATGATCACAGAACAGGCGGAATTAAGGCGGAACGTTCACGTTCAACACGGAATGACCGAGGAATGACTGAGGAATAGCCGGTGTAACCATGTTTCAACGAGGAAAAATCGGCAACGATCAAAGGATTTGCTACTGATTTATGCCTATAAATACGCGGAATGACCAAGGAAGCTCATTCTCTCATTCATACTTTATGTTTATAATGTATAATATGTTTATAAGGTACAATAAACTTAAAATGTAACATATGTTTGTAATTTACCATATGTTTCCAATGTGCAATATGTTTATAATTTACAATAAATTTAAAATTGAACATATGTTCATATGTTTAATATCAATAATGTCAATACGTTCCTTTTATTTGCACCTCAATAAATCATCCCAGACTAAAAACCATGCACACAAGTCAAAACCACAGTGATTATAACTTTAAAACTTTATTACATGAACAGGAAAACAGAAAAAATAAAGTGAGTGAACTGGAATAATTTATAGTGGAAGTGACTTCCTTGAGTGTTCTGCAAGTCTTCCGTGTTATCCGCAACCATTCCCCAAACGTTCTGCATGTATTCCGCAAACCTTCCGTGAGTATTCCGTGGGGATTCTGAGGCCGCTTTTGACCACCGGTAAGAAGAAGGAATGTTCACAGAACGTTCACGGAAGATTTGCGGAATAAAAGGAATGATCACGGAATGTTTGTGGAAAGGATGGAACGTTTGCGGAAGGATTGCGGAACGTGAGGGAACACTGTCGGAATTTTTTTGCCTTGAACGTTCTTTTGAACATGTTCGCGGAAGATTTCAGCTGATGGAATAAGAGGAATACCTTCGGAATCGTAAGGAAGGACATGGAAGATGAAGGAATGACTGAGGAACGTTGGAGGATCACTACGGTTTTGCTTCCGCAAGTCTGCCGTGCGGACTTGCAGAAGCAAAACCATAGTCATCCTCCAACATTCCTCAGTCATTCCTTCATCTTCCGTGTCCTTCCTTACGTTGGAGGAACGTTGGAGGATGACTACGGTTTTGCTTCCGCAAGTCTGCCGTGCTCCAGTGAAATGGGGTATTAGCAATGAAGACCAATGCAGGAAAATATCATTCGTGTATTGGAGAATATCATATAGTCACATTTCACATATTGATATCTTATTACATCTAGCGGAATTTAGTCTCACCAATCTACCTGCCATATTTTTAGCTAGTTCGGGGAAAGTGATATAGACACGGGAAACATGTGAAGCTCCACTCAGAAAGAGCAAACATAAAATGACTAGAAATCTGATGGCTCAATAAAACTCTAGTGCGCCATGTTATTTCACTGTATAAAGTATCCAAGAGTTTTATAAATCTCCTCAAAGGTTTTAAAAACTGAAATATTATCTTTTAAAATAGCTAAATACACATTTGTAGTAAATTAACATTTAACAGTCTATCTGAAATCCTTCCCCAGTCAGTATGAGTCAGTCGTGCAGTCTCATGCATATTGTTCGTGTTGTCCATTAGTCCATCAGTTTGTGAACTCGTACCCAAATTGAGATCATAATTCCATAAGACCTCCAGAGTATTAGAGGCCAATTTACAGAGGATAAAGTCATTTTAGTAATCCATTGTCAAATGATATTAAAAAGTTTGAATCCAGGTCACTCCATCCATAAATAACTGCCCTCTGTACAAGAAAGTACACTATGTGTCCCTGACACATAAAACAGCATTTATTTTCATTCATCCATTTCCCGAACCATTAAATACAGTGATCCCTCGCTACTCCGTGCTTGATTTTCTGCGGCTTCAGTGCATTGCGGGTTTTTCAAAAATATTCGCAGAAAAATAAAAAATAATAAGGAAATTAAGGAAAAATAGGGAAAACGTTAAGGAAAATGCCACACACATACCTATACAGGGATCCCTCACTACTTCAATTCATGCGACTTCAGTGCATCATTTTTTTTTTTTTTTTAATATTCATCGAATTAAAAAATAAGAAAATTAAAGAAGAATAGAGGAAAAAGTTAAGGAAAATGCCATAAAAACAAGGCCAATTATGCAAAAACCCCAAACAAACAAAAACAAAAAAACAACCCCAACCCCCCCCAACAAAACTACTGACATTCAATGCAGATAGCTATCAGTAGATTTTTATAGCACTTCATGCTTCCATCTGCTGAAAAGCTTTATGGAGATGAAGATTTCATTTTTCAGCATGACCTGGCACCTGCTCACAGTGCCAAAACCACTGCTAAATGGTTTACTGACCATGGTATTACTGTGCTCAATTGGCCTGCCAATATATATATATATATATATATACATATATATATATATATATATATATATATATATATATATATATATATATATATATATATATATATATATATATATATATATATATACATCAGTCACGGGGGTCGATTTTACTTCTTAGAAATCTGCGGCCGCGGTGGGGGTGTCTTGGTCCCCATTAAGTGAGGAATCCCAGTACCTCAAGTGTTACAGGAGGCATGGAATCTATCTCAGCCAACTCGAGTGGTTCACCCTGAGCAGCTTGCCAACTCATTGCAGGGCAAACACACAGAGACATTTAGATCATGCAAAGGAGCAATTTTAAACAGCCAATTCACCTAATTTCTATATATTTGGACTGTGGGAGGAAATCAGAGTACAAGCAGAGGGAGTGCTTGGAGTGCAAGCAGAGAGAGAACATGCAAACCCCAAACAGAAATGAACTCCCTAAGACCGGTATTTGAAACCAGGACCTTCCTACTGTGTGATGAACGTGCTATAAACTACATCACATGTACATATGCATGCACATGTATAGCTTAGTGCAGTTCATTAGTTGTCTTTTGTGCATTTTCTTTTTATAATTGCTGCTAAACAAATAGTTACTCAACTGATTTTCATTGTCCATGCAATAGATGACAATCAAGATCTCATCTTATCTCTGGAGATGGATACTTTTGAGAGTGTTTATAGTGTTTATAATATGCTTTGAGCTCAGTAAAGAACTTAGAGTCTCAAAGCATATGGCTGGCTCTCTTGCTCATAATTAGCATATAAAAACAATACAGTCTGCTACTAAATTAAAATGTGAACATGAATTTCATGCCAAGGTATTTTCATGCTGTTTGGTTTGAGGTTTCTCACATGCATCCAACACTGCCTGGTTCCTTGTTCGTGACATATTAAACATAACACCAGTTTTCAAAATAATAAAATCTTTACAAAATGACTAATGAGTAAAGAAATTATTCAACCAGCATCCAATGTTGCAATACTCTGGAAAAAATAGGAAATTCGACACTTGGATGTTCAAACAGCTTTTTTATGCTGTAGCAAAAAAAAAAAAAAAAAAAAAAAAAAAAAAAATCACAGATATAACACATTTTGTTGACTAGCTTAGCTTAGCATTCTCTCCCAGTGCAGCTAACTGGGTTATCGAAGGCCGGCCATGTCTCTCACTGTCTGTGGTGTGAAGTTCATGTAAAAGTGCCATTGATAACTTTTGTCTGGAGGTGCTGCCTAGCCATCATCGTGTTTCTGCATTGTGGTGGGCTGGCTAGCTGTCCAGGGTATACTGGGCCCTCATCCAGAGTCGGCTGAGATGGACGCCAGGCTCCCTGTAACCCTAATTAGGATTAAGCAGTTCAGGAAACTAATGAATGAATTATTTGATATTGAGTGTGTTGAATTTTTTTTTCAATTTTTTTCCAGGTCAAGCACAAGAAAGTTTTATGGAGTTTCTCAGTGTTGAGATAAAATTAACAGGTCGTAGGCTGCCGGAAGCAGGGCTGGAAGGCACAGTGTATGCCCATCGAGGTTGGCTGAAGAGGGTTCGCAGGCTATTCACTTTATAAAACCTTGAGTGTGCTGGCCATTACGGGGATGGAAAGGAGAGGAGCTATCAAGAGGATCACAAAGGAAGCAGAGAAAGCGAAGCAGCGAAAGCCTCGATATGGCTGTGGATTAGGAGAAGAAATCCATGGGGATAGCAAAAGCCACCTGAACATAAGCCGGGTCTGATCAACCATGGCTGGGTTGCCTGGGCGAGGGTGTCTGAAGTTGAACGACCCGAAACATCCGAGGACCTCGGGTTACATCACTGATGATGTGTTCAGGAGCATCTTAGAGATGTATTATAGCAATCACTTAGCTGGTGAAACCAGTGGCAACCAGGAATAGACTGGTTGGCAATCAAGAATAGAGTGATGATGACTGGAGAGACAGTGGACAGCACAGAGAGATCAACCAAGGCAGGGAGGGTTGGCAGCCCGAACCGCATCTTCTGAGAGGAGGAAACCCAAAGAAAGCTACGAATCGACTCATGGAAAGACACCCCCAGGGATGCCCAAGAGGGGGGAGCATGATCATCCCAACCGGACAGACCTAGGGTTAACAAACATTGGCAATGGTCAATCGACGACGAGTGTGAAGTGCAGATGTGGAAAGGTCTGCAAGAACAGCCGAGGTCTTAAGATTCTCCAGACCCGGATGAAGTGTTTAGCGGGAGGGCAAGTGCTACAATGTACAGGGAACACACCTGGTGAGACACAGAAGGAGCCAGGCCTGGAGATACCCCACAGAGCCAGGAACCTCCAAGTGCCGCAACCAATTCCTCAGAACAGACTTCCGGAGAGGGTTCGAGTCAATTGGCCGCAGGCCTGCAAGACAGGGGATGTGGACTCTGTGTTAGAGGCAACAGCGAGGGGTGACGCGGACCGAAGACTTCAAACAATGATAATAATCATTGTTAGTCTGGCTGTGAAAAGGTTCGGAGTAGTGGAGAAGAGAACGGAAAGAGCACCCTTCACCATGAACCAGAGAGCAGCAAAAATCCATCGGATCTGGCAGGAGCTCAAGTCTCTTAAGAGGCAGCACAAGGAGGCAAGCAAGGAGCAACGCCCCCCCCCTTGGCAGAGCTGCGAACCATCCTGAGAACGAAGCTGTTGACTCTCTGAAGAGCTGAGTGTCACTGGCGGAGGCGGAAGAACTTGCTCCAAGGAAGAGATAGATCGGCACATCCAGACCACCTATATGAAAGCAATCCTGACAGGCAGCAGGAGCGGGGCCATTACAACACCCTGATACAACTACCACCCCCCATGAAGGAGTTTGATGGAAGAGAGCCGCTCCTTAAAGGGGTACAGGATGTTGTGACAAAAGCCCGAACCAGTTCAGCTCCCAGGCCAAGTGGTGTGCCATACAAGGTTTATAAGAACTGTCCCCTGTTACTGAAGCAGCTATGGAAGATCTTGAAAGTCATCTGGAAAAGAGAGAAGGTGGTGCAGCAGTGGCGATATGCTGAGGGAGTCTGGATCCCAAAGGAAGAAAATTCCAAGAACATCGACCAGTTCAGGATTATTTCCTTCCTGAGTGTGGAAGGGAAAATCTTCTTCAGCATAGTAGCAAGGCGGTTGACTGACTTTCTCTCCAGCAACAGCTACATCGACACCTCAGTGCAGAAGGGCAGCATATCCGGGGTGGCAGGTTGCCTGGAGCATACGGGAGTGGTGACCCAGCTCATCAGGGAAGCTCAGGAGAACAAAGGAGACTTGGCAGTGCTTTGGCTCAACCTCGCTAACGCCTATGGATCCATCCCACACAAGCTGGTCCAAGCAACCTTGGAGGGGCATCATGTGCCAGGCCAGGTTGCACAACTCATTATGGACTACTACAATCAGTTTAATATGAGAGTGTCAGCAGGGCTTGTAACATCAGATTGGCACAGAGTCGAGGTTGGGATCATCACAGGCTGTACCATCTCTGTGATCCTTTTTGCCTTGGCAATGAACATGCTAGTTAAGTCTGCTGAAACTCAGTGTCGGGGCCCAAAGACTGCAACGGGAGTGCGGCAACCACCAATCAGGGCATACATGGACGATCTTACTATTACCACTGAGTCAGTACCAGGAAGCAGGTGGATTCTGCAAGGGCTGGAAGAGCTGTGTGGATGGGCAAGGATGAGGTTTAAGCCAGAGAAATCATGGTCACTGGTGCTGTAGAGGGGCAAAGTTGTGGACAGGCTCCACTTCAGCATTGGTGGGGCACCAATCCCAACTGTCTCTGAAAAACCAGTGAAGAGTCTTGGCAAGGTGTTCAACAGCAGCCTCAAGGATTCAGCATCCATTCAGGAAACCTGTCAGGAGCTGGAGAGCTGGTTGAGAACAGTGGACTGGTCTGGGCTACCCGGGAAGCTCAAGGCCTGGATTTATCAACATGACATCCTGCCCAAAGTGCTGTGGCCTCTACTTATCTACGAGGTTCCAATTTCGATCGTGGAGGGCCTAGAGAGGTAGGTTAGCAATTTCCTCAGGAGGTGGCTGGGTCTGCCTAGGAGTCTTAGCAGCATTGCTCTCTATGGAGGCAACACCAAGCTCCAACTGCCCCTGAGATCACTAGAGGAGGAGTTTAAGGTGACAAGGGCAAGAGAAGTGATGATGTACCGGGACTCCAGCAGCCCTAAGGTGGCCCAGGCAGGGGTCAGAGTGAAAACCGGGAGGAAGTGGAGAGCCGATGAAGCTGTCACACAGGCTGAATTGCGAATATGACACAGAGCCCTGGTCGGAGCAGTGACCCACGATAGGACTGGTCTGGGAACATATACAACGCCACAGTATGAGAAGGCCAAGGGGAAGGAGAGATGGCGATTGGTGTAGGAGGAGGTGAGGGCAGAAGTGGAGGAGAGGAGGAGCAGCAGAGCGGTCGGCCTGAGGCAGCAGGGCACCTGGACAAGGTGGGAGCAGGCCATGGAACGAAAAGTCACATGGGCAGAGCTCTGGCGGTTCCTTGTCCAAGCATTCTATGATATTCTGCCCAGTCCCTCAAACCTCTCCATTTGGGGTAGAATAGAGTCTCCCAACTGCCCGTAGTGCCCAGGCAGAGGCACGTTGGAGCACATTCTGAACTGCTGTCCAGTAGCCCTTGGGCAGGGGTGGTACACCTGGCGCCACAACCAGGTTCTGAAACCCATTGCGGAAGTCATCAGCATGGCAATCAGCAAAAGCAGCAGACGGTCCTGCCCCACCACTCAGTTGATCACCTTTGTGAAGGAGGGTGAGAGGTTGGGAAAAACCGCAGGAGCCAGGAACCCATCGGGGCTACTGGCAACCGCAAAAGACTGGCAGCAGTCTGTTAACCTGGAGAAACAACTCAAGTTCCCCCAGTGTATTGTCTCAACCACCGTGAGGCCAGACATCCTCCTGGTGTCAGAGGAGACAAAGAGCATCATCTTGATGGAGCTCACCGTGCCATGGGAGGACTGACTGGATGAGGCCCAGGAGAGAAAGAAGAACAAATATGAAGATCAGGTCGTAGGCTTCCGTAAGCAGGGCTGGAAGGCACAGTGTATGCCCATTGAGGTTGGCTGCAGAGGGTTCACAGGCCAATCACTCTATAAAACCTTGAGTGTGCTGGGCATTACAGGGATGGAGAGGAGAAGAGCCATCAAGAGGATCATGGAGGAAGCAGAGAAAGCCTCGAGATGGCTGTGGATTAGGAGAGGAGATCCATGGGGATAGCAAAAGCCACCTGAACACAAGCCGGGTCTGATCAACCATAGCTTTGTCACCTGGGTGAGGGTGTCTGAAGTTGAAAGACCCGAAACATCCGAGGACCTCAGGTTACATCACTGATGATGTGTTCAGGAGCATCCTAGAGATGTATCATAACAAACAGACTCAACAAAGAAATCATAATACTGACTGTGCTGCTCCTTCTTAGGCCTTTATGACAGCCTGAATACTTTTGCCCTGGGTTTACACTGGCGCATAATGTCCACAATTTCCATGATTTGCAAAAATCGTGCTGAGCTTGGGGGTTATGAAAATGAATTGCGATGATATTGAGTGAACTTGGTGGAATCATGATGATTGTGCTAATTGTGGCAAAATCTTTGCCCTGTCAAAAATTTTGCCAGGATTATTACAATGTATTATGTGTTGATGCCAATCATGATAGAAAGTGAAAGTGAAAAGTGCACTAGAACGCAGAAGAGTTTTGGACCTTAACAGAGTGTAACTGACCTTGATGCTCCATCTTAGGGGGATGATGAACTTGACAACATAACTGCTTCACGTTTCTTCTCTTGGATGCACCATGCCTCCTTTTTATACTATTTCAGGTCAGACTTTATGTATGCTACTCTTCACATTGTATTCTGGTATTCCCTGCCGCTTGGACGGATGGTCAGAATCTAAACCGGCTCCCCCACCAGTTTAATACTGGGGAAGTGGGTGGCGTGTCATCCTATGGGACGAAAAACAAAACCTGTCAAAGGGTGGATGAGCTCCTCGTGAACCAAAGGCCAACATGCTAACTGGGTTGGAAATGCCCAATAGCTCCTATAGAAGGAAATTCTAAATGGAAACGCAAATGAAAGGATGCGTTCAACAAACAAAAAACACACCAGGGTTTCAGTCCAAGCTATTCAAGGTCTTCATTCCACTCTTGTACATTTTAGTATTAATGACAGGAATACCCTCAAGTCAGCTGAATGGGTATCTCGTGGCAGGGATGGGAAAGTGAAATGTAAGAATTGAACTCTATTCAGGACATTTGATGCTCGTATCCTGTCTATAGACAGCAGGTGGTAAGAATTTGTTAACGGTACTAGGCATATGGCAAGTGTATAAGACGATGATGAGGCCAGCGATGTTGTATGATTTAGAAACAGTGGCACTGAGGAAAAGACAGGAGGCAGAGCTGGAGACGGCAAGATTGAGACGGTTTGGACGTGTACAGAGGAGGGATAGTGAGTATATTGGTAGTAGGATGCTGAGGTTGGAACTACCAGGCAGAAGGCCTAGAGGAAGATCAATGAAGAGAACCTATTGTAGACCAATTTTATGAGGACTTTAAAGATGCAACAGATGATGTTCTACCCCACAGCCTTTTAGTTGCTGCAGGAGACTTCACTATGCATATAGGCCCTGAAGATGCACCATTCACTTTCAACACTGAAAGGACACACTGTAATGGAGAGAAACTGGTTGATTGCGCTAAGGCAGGGGATGCTCAATCCTGCTCCTGGAGATCCTCCTTCCAGATGACTTTATCTCCAACCCTAATGTGGCCTATGTGACATGTAAGATCCAGTCAGGTCTTAAGACATTTCAAAATCCCTCGATTGGATGATTGGATTGTTAGGTGGGCATGATTAGGGTTGGAACAAAGGCCTTCTGGAAGGTAGATCTCCAGGAGCAGGATTGAGCATGCCTGCGGTAAGGAGTCTCAGCTCATGATCACTAACACATGAATTCATGGTCAACTAATAAACTATGAACATTTCAATTTCCTACAGGAAAGTGCTCCCAAATCGACTATATCCTTTTCAGTAAAAATAGAAAAACAGCATCATGAGCTGCCAGGCCTACTCGTCTTTCCCAAGTGTTGTGTCCAGCCACCAAGTTGTTTCATACACCTGAGCCTCCAACAGTCCAAGAGGCCCACCCCGAATCTTATGGAAGAATTTCAGTCATTCATTAATTTTCTAAACTGCTTCATCCTAATTAGGGTTACAGGCCGGCTGGCGCCCATCTCAGCCAATGCTGTGTAAGGGCAGAGTACACCCTGGACAGCTCACCAGGCATTCGCAGGGGAGAAACACACACGGCTATGCAGCCTACTCTTGACGAAAGTTAGCAATGGTTCTTTGACATCACCCTCTCACCATAGACCGTGAGAGACATGGGTGGCCTTTGATAACCCAGTTAGCTGCATTGGGGAGACAGTGGCAACCCATTGAGAGTGGGGCTTGAACCCCCAACCTTAGGATTAATGATCTTGGTGATTTTTTTTCCCAGTTTTAATAAACTGAAAGATTTGTTATTTGAAGTTTGATGTAAAGATTCAGACTAAACTAGACACTTTAATAAAGCCAATTTCAAGTGTTTGAATACTTTTTTGTCTGATAGGAAACGGTTCATGGAAAACGAAATCAGACATTTAGTTCTAAACACAGATCAGTTCAGTTAATTTTCTGTAACCTCTTAATCCTAATTTGGGTCGCGGAGAGGCTGGCGCCCATTCCAGCCAACTCTGAGCAAGGGCAGAGTACACCTCGGACAGCTCACCAGGCCATCGAAGGGTGGAAACATGCTGACGGTTATGCAGCTACTCTTGTCGAAAGTCAGCAATGCCTCTTTTACATGAATCTCACACCATAGACAGTGCAAACCTTGTTGAGAGTGGGACTCGAACCCCCAAACTCAAAACCCCCTATACCACTTGGCCACCACTGCCCTCTCTAAAAACAGTATGGATATTTAATATAACTGCTAAAAACATGTCAAAAGACACTAAACTGTCGACGTGTTATTAATTAATCTAACATGCTGCATGCACAGTATGTCCCAAATGAGTACTAGATCAGTCTAAAACTTTATTCCAACAGCTCATTCATCCTCCTGGTGGCATTATGGGATGTTGTGAGTAAATGAAATCAACCTACTTTAATACATCTGGTGGCAGATTTATTACATTTATTACAGAATACATTGATTTCACCATGTAATAGCCATGAAGGCTAAATGACAATGGCACAATACTTATTTACAACCCAGGGCATTGAGCAAACCTAACACCCCCCACCCTCTCCCACTCTCTGTAACACACACTGATGCAGTGATCCAGGCTGATATTAACCTTACCCTTTTAAAGTATCAGAATAATAAAACACTAGCCATATTTTACTTTCATTTGCATTTAGCATGAACAACACACATATGAAACTTGGAAAAGTATCAAGTTAATATTTTTGCTGCCACTCTAGCTAAGCCCACACATCCACAATCGTGTGTGTGTGTGTGTGTGTGTGTGTGTGTGTGTGTGTGTGTGTGTGTGTGTGTGTGTGTGTGTGTGTGTGTGTGTGGGTGGGGGGGGGTGTACTGTATAAAAATTCAACAGAGTATAATATGGCTTTAAGCACTAAACCCAAGTTCTGCATTAAGACCAGCATGGTCAGTATCAGTACAATATGATAATGTGCACATATAATAAAATATGTTTAGCATTTTATATCACAGGTTATTGAATTCATATCGTAATACATTACATCTGAATGAGCTAGTCTTTTGCCTTCAGCAAACCTTAACACAAAGGTTGGCAGAATGGAAGTGCATGCCTCCTCTTATGAAACACAATCAGTTGTGGCAGGTTAAGGACACACATACACCAGCGGGAATCAGGCAAAGCACAGTTGATACTCCAGGGCTTTTCCAAATGATTAGGGAAAACGTGACAGACAGTGTGTTCTCTGTTATGAAAGACTTTCACTGGGAAAGGGCTATTCACTGAGAATAAAATCACCAGTCCACCATAATAATAATAATAATAATAATAATAATAATAATAATAATAATAATACAGTGATACCTCAGTTTACGAAATTAATCCGTTCCAGAAGTACTTTCGTAACCTGGATTTTTCGTAAGTAGAACCGCATTTTACATGTATAATGCGTGATTCATTCCAAAGCCCCCAAATACTACCCCCTAAACTCTGTAAAAATTATAAAAGCATACCTTTTAAGGTACTTACTTCATGTTGACCATGTCTTCTTAGCAGAGTTATAATCTTACAAATGTTTATGCAAGGTTAAAAGCCTGAGCCAAAAAATATAGTTGCAATGAGCACACTCAAAAAATTCATGAAACAACAGTAACTCTGTCCTTTACACAAAAAAGCATCATGGGTATTATGAAGATCATCCCTCTTAGCCAATGGGAGGCCAGTGAGGAAGGATGTTGGGAGATAGCCAATGGGAGGGAGCTGCATCATCCCTCCTAGCCAATGGGAGGCCAGCGTGGCAGGATGTTGGGAGATAGTCAAGGGAAGAGCAACTCATGCATTATTTGAATTTTTGAGATGGTGCTTTCATAACATAAACTTATTTCGTATCCAGAGACATATATGTTAGGAAAATGTTTTTTGTCACCTGGATTTTTCATTTGCTGGGACTATCATAAGGTCAGGTACCACTGTGATAATAATAATAATAATAATAATAATAATAATAATAATAATAATAATAATAATAATAATAATAAAAATAATAATAATAATAATAATAATAATAATAATAATAATAATAATAATAATAAACTACAATATACTAGGTTTTGGCACTAAGGAAGAGGAAGAACAAAGCCAGCCTGACACTAGTACACATTCATGGTATGCCACGGTACGCCAAAGTGAGTACCTTCACGGGAGTTGTGAGCGCCATCACGGGAACCTTACGGAAACTATGAGCGAGATGAGTGCCACTGAGGGGCATAGCTGACCCAAAAAAATGAAACATGTTCATTAATTTTGTCACACACTCTTTGCGTACCTTTCCACGAACTATAAGGAAACTGTGAGGAAACAGTGAGGGCACGTGTAAATGCCCACCACGTCACGCATGTTATATGGTAATCAATGTCGTGCAATGTTACACCTGTATCCTCGATGGTGCTCTGGTGTCCTCCATGGTGTTCATTGACTACTACGCATTGTCCAACATTAACTGTTGGCGGACCAGGGAGTGAGTTGTGGACAGAACTGTGTTTCTCACTGTTTCCTCAAAGCTAATCATAGTCTACTCATCTTTAAGTTTGGGTGAGCACTTAAACCACTGTATTCCGCAACACCATGCACAAACGGTTAACCAATCAGCAATGTCCACATTGACTTGCCCTGTATCTTAAAGGGAAGGGTGTTCAGTTGCATGGCATTTACATATTCAGAATACCAGGTAGAGGAAGAAAGTATCAGGTGTGGATTCTAGCTGCTTACATATATCAATGTCATAGTCTTCAATTAGTAGTAATGCAGCAGCACCTGCAAGAAACACACTTTGTTGATTTAATGCCATTTTCTCGGCATCTCTAGAGTTCATCATCTTGACAACTACAAGAATGAATGGTGGATGAATCCAGCTACCCAATATATATATATTGGATGGATAACAAGGATGGATAGGATCAGAAATGAGTATATCAGAGGGACAGCCCATGTAAGATGTTTTGGAGACAAAGTCAGAGAGGCTAGATTGAGATGGTTTGGACATGTACAGAGGAGGGATAGTGAGTATATTGGCAGTAGGATGCTGAGGTTGGAACTACCAGGCAGAAGGCCTCGAGGAAGACCAAAGAAGAGATTTATGGATGTGGTGAAGGAAGACATGAAGGTCGTTGGAGTCAGAAAAGAAGATGCAGAGGACAGGGTGAGATGGAGGCGGATGATTTGCTGTGGCGACCCCTGAAGGGAGCAGCCGAAAGTAAAAGAAGAAGAATAAGAATATATATATATATATATATATATATATATATATATATATATATATATATATATATATATATATCCACACACACACACACACACACTTATGAGGCATGACAAGGCATGTCATAACCAGAAGCGCGGTCACCTTTTTAGCGTGATGTGGAGCAAACTTATCCGGCCATTGAGTGACGTTGAGGAACTTGGAGCACCCCAGCACAAACAATTCGCAAAAATACCGCAATGGTGAGGAATCGAGTGGAACGTCGCGGAACATCCTCAATGGTATGAATGAACCAGCTATGAGCAAAGCTTATTTCTCTCTGGCACGAACTGTTTGACTGACAGGTGAAATAAACACAAAATCATCCCGCCATGTATGCATGAATGAGTGCCATTGAGGATTAAAAATGCATACTAGTGTCAGGCTGGCTTAATAGTAACAGGGAACAGTTATTTTCTTCCTGTGGTACTTGACCTCATCAGCAAAAGAGTTAATGACAATCATCTATGTTTCCCAATATTGTCGCTGTGCATGAACAATCTCTGCTGGGCCTGCTATTTTTCCATTACACCGTACATTAAACCTTTTTGAGATTTCTTAAATATGCATAGAGAATAAGTATAATTTAACATTGGGAACATCTTCTGAGAAAAATATTTTATTTCCTCTCTAGCTTTTTTGTATTTTCTCAGTGGGACACTGCATCTGGCATACAAAATTTCACCACATTAAGGTCATGAATGGTGAAAATGGTGGAAAATTCAATGAATTTAGTTACAGCTACTGATGGCAGTATGTGTTCATAAAATAAAACCTAGATCCAAGGAAGTAATGAGGAATCCTCATTCATTCATTTTCTGTCACCCCTTAATCGTAATTAGGGTCGTGAGGAAGCTGGCATCCCATCCCAGCTGACTCTGAGCGAGGGCAAAGTACACCCTGGACGGCTCGCCAGGCCATCGCAGGGCGGAAACACACTGACAGTTATGCAGCTACTCTTGTCGAAAGTCAGCGATGGTTCTTATACATGAGCCTCTCACCATAGACAGTGAGAGGCATGGCTGACCTTTGATAACCCAGTTAGCTGCACTGGGGGGACAGCAGTGACAACCCATCAAGCGTGGGGCTTGAACCCCCAACTTTAGGATCAGTGATTCAGCACCTTTATCACCAGGCCACCGCTACTGCAATAAGGAATAATTAAGATAAAGATTTAAGTACCGCCTGAAGTCATAGCTCCCAATAGCTATCCTCATTGGCAGGTATCCAAGGCTAGAGTTAGAAAAGTGGCCCGGCTTCTTTAAGGATAGTATAAATAAATAATTAAAATAATTAATTCATTATGTATTGAAAGAAGAACACAGTTTTCTGTTTATTCTTTAATGAGCTGATTTCCACATTCATTTGCTTCACTTATTTAGTTCATTTAATTATCCATTTAACGAGTTAGTGTTCCGTCTTGCCACAATGATTTGTGTGTGTGTGTGTGTGTGTGTGTGTGTGTGTGTGTGTGTGTGTGTGTGTGTGTCTCACACAGAGGACCAATCAGAACACCATCGGTTCTTATAGGGTCATGCTCCCAGCATGCACCTCTGCAGTTTGAGAACCTAATTAAAGTGTTTAATGGTTCGTATAGAAATATATGACATCTCTACACTACATAAGGTGTGAATGTTTGCATTCAGCTCAGTTGTAAAGGTGTTTGCATTAGGTGTGGATGGGAAACAAGCAAAGCTCAATATTTAATCTGGGACCAATCAGCATTAAGTCATTGACAGGGTAGGATTGAATGTATAGGGAGAAGGTGGTCATAAATGTCCTGTTCCATGCATTATGGGACTCTGCACAGGAGCTTCACAAAAAAAAAAAAAAAAAAAAAAAAAAAGATCTTTTGAAGGGGCAGTGGTGG
This sequence comes from Plotosus lineatus, assembly GCA_024760905.1. Taxonomy (NCBI): domain Eukaryota; kingdom Metazoa; phylum Chordata; class Actinopteri; order Siluriformes; family Plotosidae; genus Plotosus; species Plotosus lineatus. Next base: position 60,988,507 of record CM045733.1, on the reverse strand, counting down.
CCTTGGAGTAAAGTGTTGGATCACCAATCCCAAGGTTCAAGCCCCACTGTCAAGAGTTGTCGCTGCTGTCCTCCGAGTGTAGCTAACTGGGTTATGAAAGGCCGGCCATGTGTCTCATTTTGTATTGTGAAAGGGATGTAAAAGAACTATAGAACCATTGCTGACTTTCATCATGAGTAGCTGCATAAGTGTGACGGCCTGGCGAGCTGTCCAGGGTATACTCTGCTCTCACCAAAGTCAGCTGAGATGGGCGCTAGCCTCCCCGCTAGGCTAATTAGGATTAAGTGGTCCAGAAAATGAAATTAATTAATAAAATAAAGGGATATTTTACCATTATGATTACTAGATTCACATGGGGAAGACCTATATTAGGTGGAAAATGTGAGCCGGAAACGGTCATATTGCAGGAATGCAGTGTATGTGGACTTTACAAAAACCTGAAACTGAATTTAGCAAGAGATGTGAAGAAAATCCAGAATTTCCATAGCCAAGCCAATGTGAAAAGTGTTTTCTCAACTTGGAGCCCTGGAGACTGGGTAGCAGTTGGGAGTCTTGTAAACTGTTGATTGAGTAATCATGACACTCATGGCATGCACACATGCTGTCTTCACACTGGCAGCCCTGCAGAACTAAAATATTCCAATGTGTTAGGTACTTGCAAAATTGTGCATACCACACAGTCGTTATTCTGTTTCTCACCGGCACTGTGCAAAATACTTAAACAAATGCAGCATGACTATGGTCTTAACTGTTTCCTTTTGTATCCTGTGGAGAAATTTCTCTGCCATGCTGTGTGTGTGTGCCAAAATTACAAACTCCTAATTGACAGATTGATCACGTTGCATAGTACACGTCCTTGCTGGCTTTGACCCAATTTAACTGCCAAACAGCTTCATACGTTTAATTTATCGAAGTACGTAAGAGTGTATAAGATGAAACTGAGTGACTAAAGCAGAAACCCAAATACAGGGATCCCTCACTTTCCGCGGCTTAATTGGGACCGAGATCCCCTCACGACCACCGAATTCTGCGAAGTAGGATTCACCATCGACTGATGTATACGTACATGTATATGTGTATATAATATCAATAAATACATATTCAAAGCTGTAAATGCTTATAATAACAATTAAACATTAAAAAATAATGCATAATATGTAAATTGCACAGATGTACCCCTCACATAAAAATGTAAAAAGTTTTGATGGGAGGTTTTGGGTTGTTTTTTTGTTTGTTTGTTTGTTTGTTTTTTGCATAATTGGCCTTGTTTTTGTGGCATGTGCCTTAACTTTTCCCCTATTCTTCCTTAATTTTCTTATTTTTTAATTCAATTAATATTTAAAAAGAAATCTTGATGCACTGAAGCCGCATGAATTGAAACGCGTGGGATCCCTGTATACATACTGCGTGTAACTAGGAAACAGAAGGCAATATCATCTACTCTGTTGAAACATGTATGGTTTTGCAGCTGAAGAATTCATTAACTGTATAACTTTAGAAATTCAAATAATAATAAGGTAAAGTCCATGGGCTTTTCACACCGAAGCCATAGCGGCTCATCAGGCCGGTGCTTATCCCCGGTTTCTGTAGTGTGAAGCAACTAGGAATTCAACTCCTCCTGGATGGGACGCTAGTCCATCGCAGGTTACCTTCCCAGTATATTTTTACTGGTACCCATTTATACTGCTGGGTGAACAGAGGCACACTTGTGACTAAGAACTTGCCCAGGGTCTTAGCACAGTGAGGGTCTCAGTGGGATTTAAACTCACGACCTCCCGATCATGAGCACAGCACCCTAACCACTATGCCACTTTTTGTTGTTTTTTTTACATGAACCTCACACCATAGACAGTGAGAGACATGGCCAGCCTTTGATAACCCAGTTAGCTGCCCTGGGGAGAACATTTCAATAACATAAAAATATCATTACTTGCTGATTTATGAATCTCTTACTGTGTAAAATGAAGGATTTAATTATTACACAATATCTTAGAAGGCATTTATCCTAGTAAGAGTACATGCGAGTATCCATAGGATGAAAATGACTCAATTTCGATCTCCACTACCATCACAAGGTAGCGTGATACCATTCTGCTGCATAGTGTGTTATAAGCACGCCAGAAACGTCATGTATTCCTTAATGTGATTGGATTAAACGCCTTTCTGTTCAAATGAGAAATGCATTGCACAGCAGTAATACGCGATATAATGTGTAAATAAAGAAATATGCGAGCTAAAAAAAAATACCTACTGCATACAATATACTGTTTACATTATTAAAAATAGCTGGTGTATTTTATAGCCTGAAACAAGAAACAGTTTGTAGGAAAAGAAGTTGGAGAAGAAGTTACCAACACCACACCACCAACATCTCTACCAGCATGAGAAATTTTTCCACAGGGTTCCCATGTGTACGCATACGCCGGAGGATGAACAGGCAAACACTATAAGTTCTTCTTGACGTTCCAAAAAACTGAACGGCCAGATGCCTTTTCCCTATCAATGGGGCATGGCGCGTGGGAACTCCACCATTATACATCTCACACTTTTATTTTTTGCCAGATACAGTGGTACCTCACCTTATGATAGTCCCAGCAAACGAAAAATCCAGGTTACGAAAAACATTTTCCTAAAATATTTGTCTCTGGATACGAAACAAGTTCACTTTACGAAAGCACCATCGAAAAAATTCAAACAATACAAGAGTTGACTACATTTCACAACATCCTGCCCCGCTGGCCTTCCAATGGTTATCTGTCAGCATCCCACCCTGCTGGCCTCCCAATGGCTAGGAGGGATGATGCAGCTCCCTCCCATTGGCTATCTCAAAATATCCCGCCCTGCTGGCCTCCCAATGGCTAGGAGGGATGATGCAGCTCTGTCCCATTGACTATTATGAAGCACCCATAATGCTTTTTGTGCAAAGGACAGAGTTATTGTTGTTTCTTGAGTTTTTCGATTGTGCTCATTGCAACTTTATCTTTTGGCTCAGGCTTTTAATCTTGCATAAACATTTGAAGATTATAACTCTGCTAAGAAGACATGGTCAACACACACGCACACACACACACACACACACACACACACACACACACACACACACACACACACACACACACACGGGGGGGGGGGGGTGATTCCCAGTGTGAGTGAAAAGAAGAAGCGAACTTGTGATATCGCAAAGGAATATGGAAAAACACGTCTACCATCGGTACGATATTGAAGCAGAAGGAGGCCTTAAAAGGTATAATTTTATAATTTTTAAATGGTTTTGAGTTAGTATTGGGGGCCAAATCACGCACAAACAAATCACGCGTTTTACATGTAAAATGCGGCTCAACTTACAAAAAATCCAGATTCCGAAAAAGACTCTGGAACCGTTTCATTTCGTAAGGTGAGGTACCACTGTACAGTGTTTCATAAAATCCATTCATTCATTATCTCTTGAGCATACATTATGCATGGACTAGGATGAATTAGAAAAGGATGTGGTGGAGGTAACAAACC
>CM045733.1:60937500-60980000 GCA_024760905.1 Plotosus lineatus | reverse complement strand
GGTTGAGAGCTTTTGTTTCTCTCTCCTGCTGATTGGTTGCTGATGATGTGTACACCTCTTTTTCTCCTTCATGCACGTCATCAACGTGATTGCTTGAATTGTGAATTCACGATTTTTTCGTTTGCTTTTAATGATTATTTAAGCGCTATGATGTCATTCAAACACCCTGCATCTTCGCTAGCTTCTGGTAAGGAGCCTAAGTGCTTTATTTATTAATAAATATTATCACAGTAAAATTGAAAAGTTTTTACTTAATCATTACTACAGTTTCCTGCATTATTACTGCATTAATGAGTAATACTGTCTATGGAAAGTGTAATATCATACATGGGCGGCATGGTGGCGTAGTGGTTAGCACGTCCGCCTCACAGCAAGCAGGCCTGGGTTCGATTCTTGGCCTGGGAGTTTCTGTGCAGAGTTTGCATGTTCTCCCCATGCTCGAGTGGGCTTCCTCTGGGCACTCCAGTTTCCTCCCACTGTACAAAAACATGGACAGTAGATTAATTGGCTGTTTTAAATTGCCCATAGGTTCGCATTGTGCAGAAGGCAATGGCAAACCACTGTACTATCCTTGTCAATAAAACCTCCATGAAGATGATAATCAAGGTGTTATCCTTCATAAGAGATCGCCAAGAGTCGTCCTACAACTCGAAAGGTACCAGACCCATATTATACATAGGGTTTTAAAACCGTGTCAATAACTCGCGGATTTTCATGATCCGCTGGAACCGAACCATCGCAAAAAACGGGGGCCTACTGTAACTCATGAAATGTATGTGTTATTAAAGTGTTTTCTAAAGCTACGGTTTCTAAATGGTGTACGCTATATTCAAAGACTAAGATTGTGTGTTTGGTTACGTCATTTTGATTCCCTTCTGTAAACAAGTTATTAAAACAATAGTTTCCCTCCAAAATCTTTTCAAGTAAAATAACTTATATGGCCCCCCAGTGCAGCTAACTGGGTTATCAAAGGCCGGCCATGTCTCTCACTGCCTAGGGTGAGAGGTTCATGTAGAAGAACCATTGCTGACTTTCGACAAGAGGAGCTGCAAAGCCAGCAGTGTGTTTTTGCCCTACGATGGCCTGGTGAACTGTCCAGGGTGTACTCAGCCCTCACCCGGAGTTGGCTGGGATGGGCGCCAGCCTCCCTGCGACCCTAATTAGAATTAAGCGGTTGCAGAAAATGAATGAATGAATGAATTATATGGGAGATCCGCTTTTGCAATATATTGTATATATAAGTAATTACTAGCAGTAAATTAGTAATAAAGTAGTATTTTAATGTGTGTGTTGAATTTTCAGAAGAATGCAAATACAAAAATCTGTAGTATTTCCATATAACATATAACTACTGTTGATCAGGAACTGTTAAAGTGATTAAACTGTTAAAAACTTGAGTAGTCTCAGATTTGATGATCTCTATATTGTTCCAATTAAACAAGCATAATTCAGGAAGCATATTATTAAATGCCCATCTCAGCCGACACTGGGCGAGAGCAGAATACACCCTGGACAGCTCACCAGGCCGGCTATGCAGCTCCTCTTGATGAAAGTCAGCAGTGGTTCATTTACATGAATCTCGTAACATAGACTGAGAAAGACATGTACGGCCTTTCATAACCCAGTTGGCTGCACTGTGGCTGGGGGGGTTAGAGTAGCAACCCGTCAATTAGTGGGTTAGCTCGATCCACCAACTTTGGGAAAAATAATCTACCACCTTACCACCAGGCCACCACTGCCCAACATGTTTAGAAAATGTAGCATATGGTCATTTACACAAAAATTCCATTTTACTTTTGAACACAAACCAATAAGCCTGGACACGTCATTAATTCTATATTTTTTATGATCTTGTTGCTATGTAGTATCAGTTTTCTTTTAATAAAGAAACATCCAAAAAGCTTCTTGAGTAATAGCTCTCCCTTGTGGAGAATGATTAGTCTGCTAAATATTTAAGCAGAGTATTTATGCTAAGTGTGTGTACAAACTGGGTTCATGAGATGATTCATGTAAAAAATAGATATATATACTAAAAGAGAGGACACTAATTGGTGGATGTGCTCAGATGTGACTGAAAAAGGTTGCATCCTGTGTTTGGCCTGCACATGCTGATCTCTGTGTAATTAAGGGATGAAGTAGAAACAGGAGACCAGAATAGCTCTAAATACAGAATTCTATTAGAATATTTGTCATATTTAAAACATAGCCCATGTAATTATTCCAATAAAGATTACTGACAGAACTCCACCTAAATTCCATGTAGTTGTAGCTCATTATATGCAACACAAGTTCCAGACAACTGTTTATGTAGCTCATTTGACCTTAAATGACCTTTACCTCGATGATAAAGTATTTATTTTATCAGTATGAATCAAGCAAAAAAATATAAAACCTTTAAAATTAATTCCTAATGAATACCTCAAAAAGGTTCTGGACCACCATCTGACCCCTGAGGAGAAGGAAACTGTTCTGATGTGGTTCGAACTTTCAGTCGGATCCAGAAATGCAGGAGATGGTGTACCGTGTAACAGGAACAATTTATTTACTCAACAGGAGACAACACAAACACTAGAGATGACGGAGAGAAAATAACAAACAATAAACGCTGGTGACTGAGACGCAGAAAACTGGCTGAGCACAGCTGTAACCAGGGGCCAGAGTGAAACACAGGGTATCGACTGCGTGATACGGGACAATCTTCTGGCACATAGGTGAACGTGCAGCTTGTCTTTATAGGGAGTAGATGTTCGCTGCTAAAATCAGCCCGAGTAGGTCAGCCACACGCCTCAGCCAGAGCCTGCACTGCTGGGAAGAAAACAGAGTTAGAAATAGCAAATTCAAAGTCCCGCAGAACAAGTTCTCCAAAAATACTGTTTACAGTGGAAGTGGGGAGCTGCTCACCTCGGCCGGGGATGTTGTTGGGAGGTGGAGGGAATACTTTCAGGGCCTCATCAATCCCTTAAACACACCCTCCTTATAGAAGGAAGACCCTGGACATTTGGGTGGGGGTCCAATCATCACTGGGGCCGAGGTCACTGAGGTAGTCAAAAAGGTCCTCGGAGGTCGGGCTCTGGGGGGAGAGAATGAGAGCCACCTTGAACATCTCAGAGCTCTGGATCTTGTAGGACTGTTTCGGTTGACACATCTCTGCAACATCGTGTAGTCATCAGGGTCCATACCTCTGGACTGGCAAACCAGGAACTGGGGGTTGTGTTCCAATTATCATGGAATCACACTCCTCAGCCTACCCGGTAAAGTATATACAGGAGTACTGGAGAGGAGATCCGATCAATAGTTAAACTTTGGATTCAGACGGAACAATGTGGTTTTCATCCTGGCTGTGACACACTTGACCAACTCTATACGCTCCACGGGATCTTGGAGGGGGCGGTGGGAGTTTGCCCAGTCTGTCCACATGTATTTTGTGGATTTGGCAAAGGCTTTCAAACTTGTCTCTCGGGTTAGCTTCTGGGGCGTGCTCCAGGAGAATGGTGCCAGTTCCGATGTTAAGGGCCATTTGGTCTGTATCACCGGAGTTAGAGCTTGGTCCAGATTGATAACAACAGGTCTAACTGGTTTTTATGTGATGACTGGGGTCTGCCAAGGCTGTCCTTTGTCACTGATTTTGTTCATAATTTTGATGGACAGAATTTCTAGGCACAGCTGGAGGGGTTTTGGTTTGGTGGCCATCAGATCTCATCTCTGCTTTTGCAGATGATGTTGTCTTTTTGGCTTCATTAATCCAGGACCCTGAGCTCTCATTGGAACAATTTGCAGCTGGAATGAGAATCAGCACCTCAAAGTCCGAGGCCATGGTTTTCAGCTAGAAAAAGGTGGAATGCCAGCTCTTGGTCTGGGCTGAGGTTCTGCTCCAGTGAAGGAGTTCAAATATCCCGGGTTCATGAGTGAGGGAAGGATGGAGTGAGCGATCAACAGGCAGGTCGCTGCAGTCTCCACTGTAAGGCAGAGCCTGTATCGGTCCATCTTGGTGAAGAGGGAACTGAACGGCAAAGCAAAACTCTCAGTTTCCCAGTCAATCTATGTTTCAACCCTCACCTATGGTTATGAGCTTTTTGGTAGTGACCGAAAGAACAAGCTCGCTGGCTCTCCATTAGAGATAGGGTGAGAAATTAAATTACAATTCCGGCCTCACCTAATTAGAATTAAGTGGTTCAGAAAATGAATGAATGTATTTAAGTCCTTCTTGTATTTTTATAAAGAAAAAGAATAGCTAGCCAGATGTGTTAACGGGTTGGGTAGCCTACCTCACCATCACTCCCTTCATCCAATCTTCTTTTTCTTTATTCGTTATATTAATAAATACTTATTTTAAGAAGGAGCCTGCTCAATATTCTTTTAAATAATATTAATTCTTAATACTGCACTGACCAATCCTCTCTCAGAGTGAAGACTGAACCAGACCGCAGACCGCAGTCTTTTATTTTGCCACTGGGAGGAGAGTTATTTAATTTGGAGTTTGCTGAGCAAACAAATCTCATCCACCCTCTCTTACTTCAGTGATTTCCTCTTAATCTTGCTTGTGATTTCTATTCTTGGATTACAAACTCCCACCATGGAAAAGCTCACTCGCTTGCTGCTCTGCTGCTGGGATGGCAAGAACACTTCTTGCCCTGAGCACAAGACTTTGGAATGCCGTGGCTTGCTCCCTCCACCAACACAGCAGATCAAAAACACTGAGACTTTTAATGTAGCTGATTAGTATAATGATATCCATGTCCACAAGAACACACACACAAAATCACCCTACCCACCCCAAAGAAATATTCGCCTACATCCGTGACAGTTAATTTCCATCTATGTAATTTTCAACTCTAAAAGGGCATTTTTGCAAGGTTACACATTGGGTACCTTTGGGTACCCAACCATTGCAGGACTCTGCCTTAGGCAGATTCTCTCATCATTCAAGCGAAAGCTGGTTTAGCTCACTACTCCTGGGAGCCCAGAGTGCTTCCGTTGTGAGTAAATAAGCAGCATTTTCTTTTTGGAGTTGTTTTTGATTATCCACTGGGTTTTGTATATGAAGCACGTTTGCACCCGTTGGCCACCGTAAAGTACAACATTATTTTGAAAAGCCACGGAGCCGCATCAGAGAAGTGAAAGGGCCGCATGTAGCTCCGGAGCCACGGATTTCCGACCCCTGGTCTATACGTATGCAATACAGTAGCCTACTGTACAAATAAAAACCAAGCAAAATGTCTACTTAAGCGGGGTTTGTTTAACAACGGAATCGCTTAACGACGGGGTCTACAGAACGTAACCCCGTTGTTAAGTGAGGACTTCTCGTACTTATAATAAAAAGAACAAAGGAAACCCAAAATGATCCATTTGAAAATTCACGTCTGCCTTGCTTAGACAGATTATGTAGAAAATACATTTTTCTGTCCTGCTAATGACAATCAAGCCAATACAGTGAAACCTCAGGGGTCTAACAAATTTTATTTGAGCAAATTGAAGTTCGATAAAATAATATGAGGAAAATATGTTTTGGTGTTGAAACAAATGATCAGAGTTTGAACGGAGCAGAGCCAAGTGTGTTGAATGCTACTCAGTGTTCAATACTTTGACCAACCATTGAGAGAGAGTCTCATATTGCGTATTGTGTTTATTCATTACATTACGGCTACTTTAACCCTTAACCCCAGGACCTAAGAAAAGCAGAAGTAATTCTACTGGAAAGGAAAAGAGAAAAGTCATGAGAACGTGAAGATCAACTGCAATCAAAAGACAGTGAAGGGAAAAACCACCACATCTCCTCGAAACAATAACCCCTCCCCCATTTCCCCTTCTTCATTCATCCACATACGCTGACATAATGCAACCAGAAAGGTATGTAAACAAATACAGTACATAATTAGGTTAATAATTACATACTATTATAATATTTCACCCTTTTGTGCATTAATGTATGTATTGTATATTAATGTTTCATAAATACACCTCGTTTTCAAATTATAGAAAACTGATGGAAGTAGACTTTCATCTTAATAGACTTTTAACTATTTCTTATGGAAATATTGTTTCACTCTTCGAACAAATCAGTAATCAACCATATCTTTAGAACAAATTGTGTTTGACCACCAAGGTTCCACTGTATATGATGAGAGTTAAAAATTATCCGAAGTGTTTATAATCACAGCACAATGACAGGAAATTAGTAAATGTATTTGTACTCAAACATGTAGCAAGAGTGTGAACTTCAAGTAAAAACCGTAGCCTACATATACATTCTATAAATCAGGAGTCGGGAACCTTTTTGACTAAGAGAGCCAAAAAAAAATAATAATAATTCAATATAACCCTCTGAGAACCAAATATATTTTTAATACCGAGATCAACAATTTTAGAGTATAATGCGACTCTGAATTTATTTTAAACAACATTGTTATAACAAAGTTATTTCTTAATAAGAAAAGTACTTCTTAAAAATGAGACTTCTGGTGTTGCATGGTGTTGCTGATAGCTTTGTAGTCTGGTTGATACGTGCTGAGGTTCAGCTTCATGCAGGCATTTAGGCTTCCATCTATGTGACCGCAGGTTGGTCTTGATGCTTTTCAGGTGTGAGAAGGACCACTTGCATGCGCATGTGGAGCCAAACATGGTCAATACGATAGGACTCACACTGCAGTGTTTATGTGACAGGAAGCGTGTCCCAAGGGAATCAGCTGGTCTGCGGGTTGAAGTTTTTTCATGTCTGTCCATTTGTGTTTTGCTTGCCAGCTCTGCTTGGCTTCTTGCACATGAACTGATCAAAACGAGGGAAATTTACCTCTTTACCCAAAAACAACTCGCGCAGGCTGTTGCATATAATCCAATAAAATTAGAGTTTCAAGGTATCAGCCCCGCCCACACACTGGAGTACAGAAAGGATTGGCTCTCCGCTGCACGCCACAGTGACAAGTGGCATTGAAAATAGATATTTAGATTGAAATGTGTGAGATTTATTTAAGTTTTTGTTTTATTTGATGGCTTTTTTTTTGTATTTTTATTTAAAGGACAGCAAAACTATGTATTAGTTATCCTGTTAAGAAAGGCCACCTGATTTATCTGAGAGCCAGATACAGTCATCAGACGAACCACGTCTGGCTCGCCAGCCATAGGTTTCCGACCCCTGCCATACATCAATGTATGTCACTTTTCTTAAATAGTAGGTGAAATTCAACAGCGATTTCTCATGTGTCAGTGTGGGACATCGAACACAGTTTGAGCTTTAATAATGTAACACAAGAACTGTCACTTTTATTTTTTAATTAAATCAAATGACCTTCTACAAATTAAAACATTAGCACAACTTCTGCAGATAGCTATCGGAATTGTTTTTTTTTTTTTTTTTTGCACAAAGCAAAGACAGGGAAGCAATTAGGGGAGGTGAGATAGAAGGAGGTAAGGTCTGGGTATAATTTGTGATAAATTAAACAAATATGATAGCTATGTCATTAGCAAATCTGTTAAATTCATTCATTTTCTGTATCACTTAATCCTAATTTGGCTGTGGAGAGGTTCCTATGGTTGGTGAGTTGGTGAGTGCCTATCTCAACCAACTCTGAGCGAGGGCATGGAACACCCTGGACAGCTTGTCCAGTCATCACAGGGCCAACACTCATATAATAATTCACACTCACACTTAAGGGTGATTTGGAACAGCCAATTAGACTTCTTTTCCTTCCGGCTGTTCCCTTCAGGGGTCGCCACAGCAAATAATCTGCCTCCATCTTCATGGATGTCATATTAATGATTTGCATGTTTGATTTGGCATAGGTTTTTACGTCGGATGCCCTTCCTGACACAACCCTTAGCAAGGGGTAGAAACACGCTGACGGCTACGCAGCTACTCTTGACAAAAGTCAGCGATGGTTCTTTTACACAAACCTCTCACCATAGACAGTGAGAGACATGGCCAGCCTTTGATAACCCAGTTAGCTGTGCTGGGGAGGGGGACAGTGACAACATTGTGGAGAGAGGGACTTGAACCTCCAACCCGAGGATTAGCGATCCAGCACCTTTTACCACCAGGGCACCATTGCCCCAATCAGTCGCTACTGTGCATGATTTTGGACAGTGTGAGAAAACCGGAATACCCAGATGAAGCCCACACAAGCTTATGGGGTGGGGTGGGGGACATGCAAACGCCACACAGAAACATCTGAACCCTGGAATTGAACCCAGGACCTTCTTGCTGTTAAGCAGATGTGCTAACCACTACACCACGAGCTGCCCCCAAATCTGTTAAATGTAAATGCAAAAATATGTGTAAACCATGCAAATGCAAACATGCTTGATGGCATCACCATCACTTTCTTATTGGTTGAGAAGGACTACTTTCTGTTATGGTCTGTGCTGGCTGGCGGCATTAATTCTTTCTTCAGTCATTGCAGGTGCTGGCGAGGGGTGTGGCTGTTGCCGGTAGGCGAGTTCCAGATGAGCTCACCTGGTCCCACTCTGCAATCAGCAAATAGCCATCTAAAAATGGGAGCGAAGCGCTTCCCTCTGATGTCAGAAGATTGTCTCCCCAGTGATTCCATTCCTCTGCTTTTTCTCTGACCCCTGGTATCTTGCTTCGTACTCGACCAGTTAAATTGATTTATTATTCCCGTGATTTAGAGTTCCAAGTGCAAAATAAAATCGTTGAATCTTCTTATGGTCTCCTGCATCTCTGGGTCCGACGCAACAGAATCTTCTGACCCGAAACATGGACCCAGTGGAGACCGTGCAGCTTTGGCAGACACTATCTGACCGGGGCACCCTGCTGGGATGACACAACTCCACCTTGCATCAGATGATGGATATATATATATATATATATATATATATATATATATATATATATATATATATATATATATATATATATATATAAACCTGTCTCTCTGGCCAAACACAAACTTTAGTGGCATAATGATATTTTCAGCAGACTAAGAATTTTATTGTACAGCAAGCTAAGTAATAATGTACTTTATCTTTTAAGTTGTTTAAGTTGGGTTGGAGGACGAAATTAAAATAAACAAGCTCATCTCTCTAGAATAATAGACTGCACATACTGTACACTGCCCTAAATTCTTTCAGACAACGGCACTAAAAAACAGACTTTAAAAAAAACATAGAAAGGACAGTGTGGAGGTTTGTATATATAAGTGCTTTCAGGACCAGATCTGCCTGACTATACCACCATGGCGAGGTTTTATTTTCTACAGATAGACAGACCTGTGTGGCAAGTTATCACTGTTATTACACCAGCAACCAGACCTGATGGTATAAGAACCAGGGATTTAGCTCAGTTGGTAGAGCGTCAGCTTTATCCTCTGGAAGGTCAGAGTTTGAATCTGGCCGTGTCATACCATGAGATGTTAAAATTTTGGATTTGTTGCTCCTGCTTGGCGCTTAGCATCAAAAGGATAGAACAACGCAACAACTGGTGCTGTACAGCGGTGACGGGTACCCGGACTGCTGGGGTCTCATGTGCATTGAGCATTTGCATGTATGAAATTGTGCTATATACGTATCCACAATAATAAGAACAATGCAAACATTAGCCATGGTTTAAATAACCCACCAAATCTCCACATATGAGTTTAGACGTGCTAAAGCTGTTTGATTTTCCTTAGATGTTTATGAAACTTAATGGAAAAACACAAACCAATTTATTGTTAGTGGATGAATTTCACAAACCTCCTATATAGCATTTAAACTTAACTGCTTAATCTTACTAAGGTCACAGGGAGATTGAAGTCTATCTCAGCCAACTCTGGGCATGGGGTGGGGGATGTTACACCCTGAATCTCACTAATCCCAAGGTAGCTGATTGGGCATATATTGGGCCATGTGATAAAACCTGAAGTTTTATGTACAGTAGAGACACATTTTGACTCATCCTTGTGTTTATGATTGCCATGTTGTAATTGGTTGACAAATTCTGCATACATCCCTGGATAGTTGTTATGCAATTTTTAAATATTTTATAGATCTTCATGGAAAACTGTTGGACTGGAATGTATTGTCTCTGATGTGTTATTTAGTGAATACAGACGCTCCCCGACTTACGTTCATCCGTTTTACGTTGTTTTTTTTTTTTTTTTTTTATTACTGGGGTTTTATTGTTTTTTTTTTTTTTTTAGTCAAATTCTGAGTTTAGACGTACCTACGTAGTACGCTGACGTAATGACACAATGACGTAATGACGCTGTGTCCATTGTTTACAAACGACAGATTGAACGTGCCCCTCCTTCCCAGTTTAGTTTTATATATATATATATATATATATATATATATATATATATATATATATATATATATATATATATATATCAGTTATATAGCGTGTTACCCTTGTGTTAAGACCTCGTCTCTGTGATCTTTGTGTTTACACTGTTTTGCGGACTTTTGTAACCCGAAGCAAATATGGTTGGTCAGAAGCGTAAGCCTACTAGCATGTGTGTAACTCTCACACACAGAGATGAATTAACTATCTGCTTGGATTGGCGCAATCTCATACTCAGTTAAGCAAAGAGAGTTGTAAAATGAATGAAAACCCGAATCCAGAAAAGAAAGAGAACTCTCCGCTGTGCTGGTGATTCACATCAGTGCAGGCTGAGTTCTAAAGGAGTTCAATGGCGCCCTTGCTCACTTGAAAAACTGGAAGTTCGTATAACCCCAGCAAGTGTACTACTTTCGGTTTTGAGCGCCTCACATATTGTAAGCGTTGATTGGCTGTTTTAAGCTTCATGTAAAGTGAGTCGGCTCAGCTTCATGTAATTTGACTCGCTCAGCTTTATGTAAAGTGACCATCTGTCGACAATCCTAGTTACTTGGTGCATTGACAACAACCTGCTCCTGAACACCAACAAAACCAAGGCATGGCTGTCAAACATGTCTCCAGTTTCAAATTCCTGGGGACCCACATTTCAGGGAACCTGTCCATATCACCAACACTTCCAGCCTGATCAAGAAGACCCATTAGCACCTGTTCTTCTTGAGGACACTGAAGAAGAATCACCTGTCTGCTGACATTGTGCTTAACTTCTATTTTTGAATCATTTACTCCTAATTAGGGTCACGGAAAGGTTAGCACCCATCTCAGCCAACTCTGGGCAAGGGAAGAGTGCACCCTGGACAGCTCACCAGGCTATCACAGGGCAGAAACATGCTGACGGATATGCAGCTTCTCTTGATAAGAGTCATAAATATTTCTTTTCCATGAACCTCTGACCATAGACAGTGAGAGACACGTCAAGCCTTTGATAGCCCATTAGCTGGACTGGGGGACAGCAGTGACAACCTGCTGATAGTGGGGCTTTAACCCCTGACCTTGGATCAGTGAATTAGCATCTTTCCACCAGGCCACCACTTCCCCATTTAAATAACACTGATTGAAACATGATTAGAAAGAGGTGGAGTGTAGTATGACTGTTCAGGGTGAAGCTAATCCTACAAAACATACTTCCTGTTCATTTCTTTGTGCATTTTGTGCATAGAGAGGTTGAGTGTGTTATGGTTTGAACTTTCAGCCAGACCCAGGAATTGCAGGAGACGATTAACAGTTCAATAGGTGAAGTTTATTTACTTGCTGGAGACGGCAAAGAAAATAAACAGTAGCAAACACTGGCGATGCTGAAGAAAATAAACAGTAGTAAACACGATAGACGGTGGCTGGGACGGCTGGCTGACCACATAGCAAAAAAACAGGAGCAAGGAGAGACCACAAGGCAGCAAACGAGTAAGATCATGCAATCTTCGGGCAGCAAGGTGAAGGTGCAGCTGGTCTTTATAGTGAGTTGATTGAGGAGAGGGATCAGGTGTGCCCTGCTGCACTCAGCCAGAAGTAGGTCAGCCACGCCCCTCAGCCACAGTCTGCACTGCTGGGGAGAAAACAGGATTAGGGAGATGCAGGAAAACCAAAGCGAATCCCCAAAATCCACACACGATAACACAGTATCTGATATAACATAACAATTCAGATTGCATTTATCCTTGCATCGGAGTTCCAAAGCTTGCATGAAACTTTCAAAGAAGACAAAAAATCTAAAACTTAGATTAAAAACTCTAAATTTGAAATGATAGGCAGGAGGATTCCATTTTGAATTAACTACTGAATCAAATTGGTAAAGCTCCGCTTTATGGGAAATATATGCACATTATTATATATTACCACATTTTTGCCAAAAACTTTCCACCTTGTATCTCTTAATAATACATATGCTGCCTGCCAATCAAAAAAAAGGTTGCAAACATGAATATGCTGTTCTGCCTTTATCCTCGCTTTCAGTACGTAATCATCATACCATTGTTCCAATAAAATTAAGCAACATAACATTTATTTCCATCAAGTGTTGGGTCCATTTCTCACCGGCATTTGTCTTCTCCAGTACATCCCGAAAATGTTCAATAGAGTTAAGGTCAGGACTCTTGGGGGCCAATACATATGAGAAAATAATTCCTCGTTCTCCCTGAACCACTCTTTCATTATTTGAGTCCCAATTTTATATCTGTGTCATCAGGGAAGAAAAAGCCCATTGATGTGATCACCTGCTCATTCAGTACATTCAGATCATCAGCTGCATCATTTTACTGCCATATTAATGTTGCTGAGCTTCAACCGAACCAATTGGAGCAACAATGCCATGTAGACTATATTCTGTAAGCAAGGCTTAATGCACTGTATGAAAATATTATAGTATAAGACTTTCTTGTTTTGGCTGGTTAGCATATAATGAGCAGGACTTAGACGGATTGTTAAAATCTGTGAACATTAAATTTATTATTTGTTGGGGCAGGCGTAGATTAACAGTTACCGGTTCTATTCCCGGACCAGTAGGAAAAATGTGTGGCTGTGGGAGAGTGAGCTGCACCTTCCCTTCCTCCACATCAATGGCTGAAGTGCCCTTGAGAAAGGGCACTTGGCCCCAGACTGCTCTCTGGGTCCCCCAATGTGTTTAAGGCAGCCTACTGCCTCTATAGTGTGTGTGTGTGTGTGTGTGTGTGTGTGTGTGTGTGTGTGTGTGTGTGTGTGTGTGTGTGTGTGTGTGTGTGTGTGTGTGTGTGTGCTCACTTTGGATGGGTTAAATGCAGAGGAAATGATTTTTGTGTTGACTATGTCTTCTTAGCAAAGTTATAATCTTACAAATGTTTATGCAAAGTTAAAAGCCTGAGCCAAAAAATAAAGTTGCAATGAGAACACTCAAAAAACTCACGAAACAACAGTAACTCTGTCCTTTACGCAAGTTAGAACTCCGTGAAAGGACAATGGGTCAAAAAGAACCAAAGGTATTATGGAGATGCAGTTCCATAATGGCCAATGGGAGGGAGCTGCGTCATGGGTATTATGGAGATGTAGCTCCCTCCTAGCCAATGGGAGGCCAGTGGGGCGGGATGTTGGGAGATAGCCAATGGGAGGCCAGCGGGGCGGGATGTTGGGAGATAGCCAATGGGAGGCCAGTGGGGCGGGATGTTGGGAGATAGCCAATGGGAGAGCAACTCGCGCATTGTTTGAATTTTTGAGCTTTTGTAACGTGAACTTCTTTCATATTCAGAGACAAAAATTTTAGGTAGATGCGTTTCATAACCTGGATTTTTCATTTGATGGGACTTTTGTAAGGTGAGGTACCACTGTATTTATATTTAACAATGCGCAAAAAAACATGCTGTGTATATGTGGGGAAATACATTCCTTAGTCTGATGCAGCTGGTAGAGGTTTCAATGTCCAAGTACCCGCTTGATAATAGTTTATGGGGAAAGAAAGAGGTCTGGGATTAAACGCTTCAGAAAATCCATCAACGGCTGCCAGTATTGTGGCATTGCCTCTAGAGACTGGGAGATCAGTGATGAAGCCAACTGTGATGTGTGACCATGGTTGATGTGGGATGAGTGGATGCTCTATGAGACCTGAGGGTAGTTGTCACATGGGGTGAAACAGGGAGTAGTGTTTTGACAAGTTTCTCCACATCTTGCATGAAGGACCAATTTCCACGAACCTTTTTTTGGGGAAGTAGGGTTTTCGACCTAATTTAGTCGTGTCCACATCCCACCCTATCCATAACATGTAGTGCTAGCCTCCTGTCTTTTTTCAAACTGTGGCATATGCATATTTTGGGTTGCAGTCTCACACACTCGGAGGGAAAGCGCTGTCCACCCCCTTGTACAAATGAGTTCACAGATGCCCATCATTGGCTGGCTAGTGTGAATTTGAGGGAAGTGCTATCCTTCCCTTTCGTGAGAGCTTGGCCAATTAGCTACCATAGACTCCCGGTCATGGACGGGTGTGGCATTAAACAGGATTCAAACTTGAGATCACCTTGTTGCATTCGAGAGCCCTTCACTAACTCTTGTGTGTTGACAATCAGGGTATCTGAGACTCAAAAACTGACTGTATGCACCCATTTCAAAATAGTTTCTCAATTATTCTGAGGTACACTTTTTCAGATGCACATACTAGTGGGATTGGATCTCCCAGTTAATAGCACCAAGCACTTTTTGGGTTACGGGGAGGCTGACGCCCATCCCAGCCGACTCTGGGTGTGGGCAGAGTACACCCTGGACAGCTCACCAGGTCATCGCAGGGCAGAAACAAGCTACTCTTGATGAAAGTCAACAATGGTTCTTTTACATACCTCTCACCATAGACATTGAGAGACATGGCCGGCCTTTGATAACCCAGTTGGCTGCACTGGGGGACAGTGACAATCCGTTGAACTGCCAACCTAAGAATCAGTGATCCAGCACCTTTACCACCAGACCACCACTGCCACAATGTTATGTCTTGGAAATAAAATGAAATTGGCCATGATGTGTTTCTGAAAACATTCGCTTACTCCTGTACGTGTGTGTCAGTGACCCCTGCACCATGTATCACGATATTAGTAATCATTCCCATTCTTAAAATCATACACCTTCTTCTGGTTCATAAGATTTGATTTCAGACTTATCCAGTTTCTATGAATCAGTATTAACATTTCCGAGTTATTTAAACAGACACAGATCCAACACAAGATGTAAATTAGATGAATACGGGATATTAGGCCCATGACCTGCTTTTTTTTTTTCTTTTCTTTTTCTGAGTAATGTATTCAACCAAATTGAACTGATACTGTAAGATAAAACACAGAATACTCGGTAAGTGAGTGGGCAGATTTAAGCATGAAGCTCTGAACTAAGAACTAAGACTCATGGGATGCTCGCAGGTCTCAGGAATGACAGCTCACATCTGAGGCTCAGCGGTTTGTTAGTTACTGTGTAGAGCTTATGGTCATTAATAGCAGTGTTTAAAGGGATTTTTCATTATTTCATGTATGGGGTGACTACCTACAGCTCATGAGTTAATGACTATGAAAAAAAAGAAAGAAAAAGGTCTTAAGAGTTGGGCAGACGCTGAAGAGGAAATGGATGTAATCTGCCCGGGGGTGGAGGGGTGGATGGGTAGGAACTGAAAGGAAACAGGATTATTTATCAGAGCTGTTCAGACACAAAATGTCTTTATGTCAGCTTCCACTGATTTAGCGGCAGTTTTAGCTCCAAGCATAAAAACAACCATCTGTGGGCATGGATGCAGCAACTTACACTTAAAATAGCTCAGGGATTGTGCACTGTGTATAGCTAGGATGTGCAGGATGAATCATTCTATGAAAGAATCGTGCATGGATAGAGACCTAGCTCAATGTTTGATTCTTTAATGGATATTCAGCAAACTGGAAATTTTCCGAGGTAACCTACATGAGGCATCAATGAGATAAGAAAATCTATAGAACTCATAATTCAGCTCAGAAATCTGCTTCTGCTCAGGTGATCTATGACATTGGAAAGATTGTCCTTCTCTGCCCTAATAGACTTGGAGCAGAGAACATGTAAATATATATGAATTGTGGCAACATAACAAATGGCACACTCATCATAAAAATCAAGATTTTATAATTACACTCCACCATTCATAGTTGCATTTAAAAATAATCTTCTAAATATGCTGGTCCCAACATGAAAGTTAATCCACCATGCTGTTTAAAGGAAGCTGTGCACTGAATTTCAAATTACGTTCCATTGACAACTCAAAGACAGATAAACAAACATGTTCAGCATTGGTGATTTATGTTGTAAAAAAATAAAGTGACGTCCGACAGCAAAGTGAAAAAACAAAAAATAATGGCGTCTCAAACACCCAGAACTTTGAGCATGCACAAATACACAGGATCATTATCAGCATCTTTATTTACATGTTAGGAATTCCCCATATGACTTGAAAATATTGCTTTACTTTATGAGTCTTCCATGTTAAGTAGTTCTGACACTTTCAAAGAATGTTAAAAAACACACACACACACACACACACACACACACACACACACACACACACACACACACACATTCTGGCAGCTTTTTTTCTTTACAGTACTGTTGTGTTTGGAGTTTTTGGAGGGCGATCAGGTTCAGTTTTGAAAAAAGGGTTGAACATGAGTGATAAACAGCATACAAGGGCACATACAACAATGTAATAGAAATACACTGAAATATTCCTCATTCAAAAATACACAAAGCATGTGCAGGTAATTTAGCGGTCCATCAACATGGTCAAAATATTAATTTATAATGTATTGTGCGTTGGAAAAAATACAGGGATCCCTCGCTACTTCATGCCTCAATTCATGCGGCTTCAGTGCATTGCGTTTTTTTGTTTTTGTTTTTGTTTTTTTAAATATTAATTGAATTAAAAAAAAGAAGGAAATTAAGTTAAGGAAAGTGCCGCAAAACAAGGCCGATTATGCAAAAAAAAAAAAAAAAAAAAAAAAAAAAACAGTAACAAAAAAACAATCCCCCCCATCAAAACTACTTACATTTTTATTGAGGATGTGAGGTGTGCATCTGAGTGCGTGCACGCGCATGTGTGCGCGCGCATCTGTATGTGTGTGTATTTATATTTTATTTACATCTTATGCATTATTTTTGAATGTTTAATTATTATTAACACCATTTATAGTGTTGAATATGTATTTATTGATATTATATACACATACATGTACGTATACTTCAGTCTGGGGGGTGTGGGGGGGTTGATCCTACTTCGCGTCATTCGGCGGTCGCAGGGGGATCTCGGTCCCAATTAGCCGTGGAAAGTGAGGGATCCCTGTATTTAATGTCAAACAATAATTATGTGTTCAACTCCAAGGCTCAAAAAGGCTTTTCGTGTTCTACAAATAACCTCTTAAAGCAGCATCCACACAGTTAGCGACTTGTTGCCTAGGTAACCTTCCTGAATATTTCCTGATTGAAAATCTGTGAGCAGCTTTGAGCCGGTTCTCTACAGTATCTCCCATTAGCGTTTTGTTATTATTCAATAGAAATGAAAATTCTTATGCATAATGAACCAGGAAAGAGTTAAATATGAAAATAATGCAACTCGTGTTCACGGTTTCCCCATGGAAAACTTTTTAGCGGCATCTGTCAGACAATGGTATCTTTAAGCTCTGATAGCTAATTACTCAAATCCTGTCAAATCAGTCCACTTCACATCACGTGAGAACATTTTTGCCTGTCATTTCCATCTTTCATTGATTTCGCACGGTCGCTTGTCACTCATTTCTTCCTGCGTGGGAGCTCCTTAAGTCTGGGAGCAGAGACAGCAAGGCATTTAATTCGAATGTTCTTGTTTATTAGTTTGTTTGTTTACTATGAGATGACATTAAATCTGTTTCCTCCAAAGGTTGCTTCCTCAAGTCTGCTCAGATTTTTATTGCCGTACTTAAATTCATAACCAAATCTAATTTCTCTGTAAAGCTGCTTTACAACAATATCAGAAGTAGAACATGTTATAAAATAAACAACATTGAAATTAAATTTAACATCTGGGCACAAACTGATAGTCTAAACATGTGAATAAAAACTGTCAGAATAAACGAAGACATCTTTCCCCTTTATGAAATAGACATGAGGCAGGATATGGACGATGTGCCATTTAAAAATGAAGTTAAACGACCACTCCCATTGGTCTGAAGACCTCATCCTAAGGGTTCCAGATATTTGGAATATTTCTTGCTCATGATGGCTGAACTCTTTAAGTGTTTACACCGAGTCAACTTTGACTTGGTTGTTGTTTGACATTAAAGCGGATGGCTTGGTTTTTATCCTGTCAACAGCGTCGTTCGAGCTGTCTTGGTAAAACAGCCTAGCAGTGCAAAATGAGATGATGATTTTTTTGTACTCTTGTCTAAAGTTCTGATTAAGCAGTCCATAGACAATGGCGTTAAGGCAGCTGTTAAAATAGGCCATGAAATAACTGAAGACAAACAGCCACTCTGGGATGAGAGGCGCCACTCGCTCTGGGTTCAAAGCAACAGCCAGGCCGATAAAGTTAAGTGGCGCCCAACAGATGGCAAAAAGCACAAATACTACAAACATTGTGACAAAATTCCTCACTGTATGTGCTGTGAGCTTGGTTCGGAACTCCGGCTTCACACGCCTTCGCACCTGGATGACCATAATCCAGATTCTCATGTAGCAATAGGTGACGACTAATATGGGAAGAATAAAGTGGAAGGAGACCACAGCGATGGTATAGGCAGAGCTGGCTGACTGCGCAAATGTGCATGAGTATACCCGTGGGTCATACTGCAGCGAGCCCACGAAGAAGTTTGGCACTATAGCGATAATAGTCAGGATCCAGATTAAGACAACATAGCACAGGGAGTTTTTGTCACTGTAAAATTTGTCATATTTGAGGCTGTGACAAATGTAACAGTACCGGTTAACAGCAATGCCAGTGATGTTAAATATAGATCCAATGACGCTTAGTCCCATCAGAAATCCACTGATTTGGCACTGAACAAATCCCAGGTTCCATTCATTGTTGAAAATAGACATTAGCACCAGTGGGTAGGGATAAACTGCCACCACTAGGTCTGCTACAGCCAGGCTCACCACAAATATGTTCCCTGCAAAACAAATATAATGTGTTTTCAGGCCTGATTATCATCCACATTAGAATGATAAATTGAGGTTAGGGTGTAACATACCATAATTTCTGGACTATTGAGCACACTTGAATATAAGAAGCACCAACTAAATTTAAAAAGAAAAAAAAATTTGTACATATATATAAGCCACAACTTTTTATAAGCCAAAGGTATGTGTCTCGCTTCCTGCTAGAGCACCCCCTGGAGGCTGTTAGCCTGTAAGAAAAAATCTATAGATTAGCGGCATTGTAGTTTAAGCGGCAGGGTTCAGAGCATGTGAAAAAAGTAGCGGCTTATAGTCCGGAAATTACAGTAATATTGACTATGCAATATATACAGACAGAAATTCAAACATACCGTAAAACAGCAAAACAAATACAATCCATTTTAACATTTTATTAGAATGGCGATATTTTCCAAAACCTCTGAACAAAGATACAACAAATTTTATTTTATAAAAGGAAAGAATAGCTTGAAGTGTTGTGGAAAGCGTGAGAGTTATGACAATTAGATGAAACTACATATTCAACTTGTTATCTGATTGCTGTAGAGCAGGGGTGTCAAACTCATTTACACTGAGGGCCACTACACTAAATTTAAAGGCGACCAAGGGCCTAATAAATTACTGAACATCTGTTCTAAAAATCAACCGTGAAATCCATCGCAAAACAATATGTTTAGAAATTTGACCTTGTTTCCTCTTTACTCGCATTTTCTAACAAAGCTTAACAAGCGATAAGCAAGCATGCAATTTTTTTTGAGTCATGAATGACTAGCTTTTCACTTCAAAAAGACTGATGCTGCCACCTAGTGGAGTGAATGATGGATGGAAAGGATGATGAATTAGATTTCATGGTAATAGTTGATGCAAAGGATGTATGATAATCATAATCTTTGAAAACTCATACAGGCCACATAAAATTAGTTGGCAGGCTGCATTTGGCCTGCGGGCCTTGAATTTGACACCTGTGCTGTACAGGATGAATTATTAAAGACTGGGGGGGGGTGATTCTTATAATCTTACTCTATTGCCTTCATTCATTTATCCTAATTAGGGTTGTGGGTAGGCTGCCACCCATCTCAGCTGACTCTGGCCGAGGCCAATGTACACCTTGAACCAGGCCATTGCAGTGCTAACACACATACAACCATTCAGATTCACACTCACACCTAGGGGGCAAACTGACTGCACAAATCAGCCGACTGTGCATGATTTTGAAATGTGAGAGGAAACCGGAGACGCCTGGAAAAAACCCACGCAAGCATAGCAAGATCACATCTGTCTGTCTTTTGGCTTTTTCCCTTTTACTCGGGAGTTGCCACAGTGAATCATCTGATTCGCACGTTTGATTTGGCAGAGGTTTTTTACGTCGGATGCTTTTCCTGACACAACCCTTTTAGCAAGGGACAGAAACACGCTGATGACTTTGCAGCTACTCTTTACAAAAGTCAGCAATGGTTCTTTTACATGCCTCACACCATAGACAGTGAGAGACATGGCCCGCCTTTGATAACCCAGTTAGCCGCACTGGGGGGGGGGGGACAATGACAACCTTGTGGAGAGTGGGACTCGAACCCCCAACCTTTGGATCAGCGATCCAGCGCCCTATACAACTAGACCACCACTGCCCCTTCATAGCAAGATCACGTAAACTCCAGAAAAAAACGTCTGAGCCCAGGAATCAAACCCCGGACGTCCTTGCAGTGTGCCACCATGCGACCACCCTATTGTCTTATTATACATTTGTCACGTTTTACATTGTGGTCATCAAGAACATTTAATAATTTATCACTAATGAAGAATTCCAAAGCGGAATGTAAAAATAAATGCATTATGGGGGATCTCTAAATGATGACTATATTATTCAGAAAACAAACCAAACAAATAAAAAAATTGTTACAGATGTCTTTTTCATCGATGATGTCAATGTATTTTAATAGAATGACCTTCACCATATTTAATTAAGTCATACTTTTCTTAAGTCGATCAGCTGCCTTCTCTATTAAAAGCATTTGGGTTGCACCTGCTTTTATCATATGATGTTTCATTCTCCTTTGAGGAATGTTCTGTACTTTAGGGCCCGTCTCAGGAGAGAGTTGTGCTATGGTTCATTTAGTAGTATAGCGCTGCTCCTTCGCTTAGATTTTACACCTATACCGCACCTGAAATATATTAAAGGATTTTTAAAATATTAAAACCCCCTTTTTCAAAAGATTGTCTTACATCAGTCAGTTATCTCCGAGGTGTTACTTGCAAGACCGAGAAGCATGCAGCATGACCTGAACAATAGTGACATGGAACCCTTTCTCCCATCTGTCTTCCCTCATTAGCACTAAGCCTGCGTGACTCTGTCCTTTGCATGTGGCATCTTATTGCTGAGAGGCACAGGGGGGAACACAAGCTTTCAAGCATTTTAAAAGATCATTCATGTTTTTCTCTACTCTAGTTCAAATCAACAATGTGGCTTTTTGGGGGCAAAAAGAAAAGGTATTTTCATATTTAGTATATGACAATAATAATAAAAAAACCCTGGTATAAATGCTTTGACTCCACATGCTTGTTTTTTTTTTTCAGTATGTAGCATACGCATTCATGACCTATTGAATTTAGATGTGGGCCAGAACCCTAATTCAAATTTAATCTCTGATTTCTGAAGCACGGCTGCAGTTCGACAGATACAGTGGTACCTCACAATACAATAGTCCCAGCAAACGAAAAATCCAGGTTACGAAAAACAGTTTCCAAAATTTTTTGTTTCTGTATACGAAACAAATTCTCCTTACAAAACGCGCCAAACGCACCATTCAAACGCGCCATTCAAACATTCAAACAATGCACGAGTTGCTTTCCCATTGACTATCTGCCAACATCCCGCCCCGCTGGCTTCCCATTGGCTAGGAGGGATGACGCAGCTCCCTCCTATTGGCTATCTCCCAACATCCCGCCCCACTGACCTCCCATTGTCTAGGAGGAATGACGCAGCTCCCTCCCATTGTCTATTATGGAGCTGCGTCTCCCATAATGCTTTTCGTGAAAAGGATAGAGTTACTGTTGTTTCATGATTTTTTTTGACTCAGGCTTTTAACCTTCCATAAACATGTGTAAGATTATAACTCTGCTAAGAAGACATGGTCGACACACACACACACACACACACACACACACAAGCGCGCACGTGTGTGATTTCCGGTGCGAGTGAAAAGAAGAAGCGGGCTCGTGGCATGTGGTTGAGTGATATTGCAAAGGAATATGGCCAAACCTGTCTACCATCGGTACGATATTGAAGCATAACGAGGTCTTAAAAGGTGTGCTTTAATAATTTTTAAAAGGTTTAGGGGGTAGTATTGGGGTTGCCTTGGAACGAATCATGCATTTTACATGTAAAATGTTCATTTTACGAAAAATCCAGATTAAGAAAAAGGGTCTGGAACAGATTAATTTCATAAGGTGAGGTACCACTGTATTTGTCTATAATTTATTCATCCATTCATTTTCTGAACCTTAATTTAATCCTAATTGGGATTGCGGGGAAGCTGGCAACCATCTTAGACAACTCTGTGTGTGGGAGGAGTACACCCTGAACAGGTCACCAGGCTATCGCAGTTCGTAAACATGCTGACGGCTTTGCATTTACTCTTGTAAAAAGTCAGCAATGGTTCTTTTACATGAACTATAATAATAAGCATATTATTGTTGTTATTATGACTATTTAAAAGAAGGCAAGTTGATTTTTGAACGAGTAAGTGTGGATTTCGTTTTGTGTTTTTTCTTTTAGCATTTTACACTATTGCGATGTTTTTTCCTTGTTCTTCAGGAAGGTAAGTGTCTAAATTCACCAGTGCTTCTTTTATACTTCTGGGGAATGTGTGATAATGCCACATATGCCTTCATGAGTGCACTTCTTGTAAATCCTGTGACACACACTCGGAGTTCGCTTTGCTGTGCAAAAGAACTCTGGCTGTCAAGTGAAACTAACAAGGAAGTCTGGCATCGCCTGGTCTGCAGTGTCAGCTGAACACAGAACTATATTGGTCGATGCTGGAAGAAACACCTGGTAATGTAGAAAGAGTATCAGTGGCGCAGTACACACAATGGATCAGCTATTAATGTCCAGACAGATTGATATCACAACCTCGTATTTCTCACAATGTTCTGACTGGCTGGAATAATATGCATGGAAATATGTAAATATTGCTTAATGGCTGTGAAATCAATGTCAATCCCACATATTTATTTATTTTATTTTAAGATGATATCTTTTCTGCAGGTGCACTTAAAAGCATGCATTATCTTTTCTTTGAAGCTGCCAATTCTTTTCATGCTGAACTTGCAATACTTATACAAGATTTTTCGACCGGGACCTTTAACTGTAATTTTCTACAATTGTCCTCATTCTTTGACGTGCCGAGTATATTGCAGTGGTTGTCTGTAAAGAGTGATTGCTTGAGTTACCATAGCATTTGTGTCAGCTCAAAACAGTCCGGTCAGATGAGAAGCACTCACTGAATTTATTATTTATTGTTTCATAGACTGTTGGCTCGAAAATTCCCAAAGCACTTTCAAAAATACTCAAAACAGCATATCTTGCACTATATACACTATCCTGCCTAAAGTATGTGGGCTTCAGACCCTTATATGACACCGATATGTAGATTGTCTCTAATTTGTTGCTATTAAGTTCGAAGAAGGGCAGTGGTGGTCTAGTGGTATAAGGCGCCGGATTGCTGATCCAAAGGTTGGGGGTTCGAGTCCCACTCTCCACAAGGTTGTCACTGTCCCCCCAGTGCAGCTAACTGGGTTATCAAAGGCCGGCCATGTCTCCCACTGTCTATGGTGTGAGGCATGTAAAAGAACCATCGCTGACTTTCGTAAAAAGAGTAGGCTGCAAAGCCGTCAGCATGTTTCCACCCTGCGATGGCCTGGTGAGCTGTCCAGGGTGTACTCTGCCCTCGCCCTGAGTTGGCTGGGATTGGCACCAGCCTCCCCGTGACCCTAATTAGGATGAAGCAGTTACAGAAAATGAACTGATGAATGAATGAACTGAAGTTAGAAGCTCACAATAGATCAGAACTTTTTTTTTTTTTTTGGCTAAGGCATAACGATTGTCTTTTAGCAGAAATAAGGCTACCGCGATGTCGGCAGTGGACTTAGATTCCCTTGTGAATATAAACATGGACACCATGGACCATGACTTCCCCTCAACATGACTTCTAAATCTCGTGTCACTACATAACTCATTAGTCATAGCTGCTTCTGATTCACTGTCACATTTAGATTTCTGCCATACTGTGTAAGGACCCTGTTCATTCACTGTCCTTACCAAGCTTTGGATTAATTCTGTTAACAACTTGTGAATATTTTATTCCAATTCTACATTTTGATCTGCCTTTGATATCGTGATTGTTCATCACTCGACTTATTACCTGTACTTTGTTACTTCCCACTGCCTGACATGTTGGATATACAGTGGTACCTTGGTTCTCGAACTTAATACGTTCTAGACGGCTGTTCGAATTCTGATTTGTCCGAATTCCGAATCCACTTTTCCCATTACAAATAATGTAAATGGTCTTAAGCCATTCCTTCGTCTTTTGAACAGTACCGTAACTCATACCATAGGTCCACAAATTAACTGAAAGAATTGTTGAACACAGTACACTGTGTTTTGGTCTGTGTTGTGAGAGACTCTTTAACTTTTCTGTGGTTTTTATTTGAGTGTGTTATGGTCTGTGTTGTGAGAGATTCTGGTTTTGGTGGCTCTCTCTCTGCGTGTTGGAGTGGGTGTGGCGTCACACACGGGTGGAGTGCTAAACACACACACACACACACACCTGATTCCACTTAGCAATCATCGGGCTTCTCTAACAGTGACTACGATTTTCCTGTGCTCTAGTGCCTTCCCTGTGAACAATAAAGCTCATCTGTTTTCATCACACTGTTTCCTGCATTTTTTTTGGTCCAGCTGAATGTTCCTGGCGTCACAGAACCTTCTATGATGCCAGGAACATTCAGCCGGACCCAAAATGCAGGACACAGGAAAGGGGAAAAAAATAATATAATATTAGTGCAAGGCTTCAGTTTGCCAATGAACATATAAGCAAAGGTCTGGCTTTTTTGGCATAGTGTGATGAATTAAAGGTAAAGTTGGCCACAGTCACAGAACATATGAACCAGAAGAAATGGCTTAAAAATATTCATTCATTTTGTGTAACCACTTAATCCTTATTTAGGGTCACAGGGAGGCTGGCGCCCATCCCAGTTGATTCCGGGCAAGGGCAGAGTACACCCTGGACAGCTTGCCAGGCTATTGCAGAGCAGAAACACGCTGATGTCAATGTAGCTACTCTTGACAAAAATCAGCAGTGGTTCTTTTACAGCCTCACGCCATAGACAGTGAGAGACATGGCTGGCCTTTGATAACCACGTACACTGGGGGGACAGTCATAACCTGTTGAGAGTGAAGCTTGAACCCCCAGTCTTAGGATCAGTAATTCAGCACCTTTACTGCCAGGCCACCGCTGCCCTGCCTTTAAAATCGTTTCACAAATTTTATGTGTTTAGTATATCCCCTTTAAGTTTTAACACGAGAGTGGTTCCATTTTAGCTGCCTGAACATGCAATTATTTTTATATATTTATAATAATTCAATTCAATTATTATATTTAATTAAAAAGAGAATAGGCATGAGGAAGGTAGTTTTATTTTAAGCCAAATGTTTAACATTGTCAGTATCAGAAATTCACTAACACTCATCCACTCGTTTACCAAACCGCTTAATCCTACAGGGGTCGTTGGTGTAGTGGTTAAGGTGCTGGGCTCGTGATCGAGAGGCTGTGGATTTGATTCCCCATTAGAACCCCACCGTGCTAAGACCCCTGGGCAAGGTCTTAACCACAGGTGTGCTTCTGTCCACGCAGCAGTGTAACTGGGTAACAGCGAGAATACTCAGAAGATAACCTGCAAAGAACTAGCATCCCATCCAGCAGGAGTTGAACTCTTGTTCTTTTCACGCTACATAAAACAGAATAAGCTGTGGCTATGATGCGCCACTAGGCTTGGATGTAAAACGCATGGCTATTTTGAGAGATAATTTAAAATATTTAAGTTCATTCATTCGTTTCATTTTCTGAACTGCTTGATCCTAATTAGGGTACACCCTGGATGGCACGCCAGGCCATCGCAGGGCAGAAACATGCTGACAGTTATGCAGCTAAAAAGTCAGTAATGGCTTTTTTAAATGAAAGTCTCACCACAGACAATGAGAGACATGACCGGCCTTTGATAACCCAGTTAGCTGCACTGGGAGAATATTTAAGTTGATGAAAATATTTTACTTGTTTTAATTTCAAACAGCGTGAAGTGGTGGCCCAGTAGCAGGGTGCTGGATTACTGATCCCAGGGTTGGGTGTTCAGGCCCCACTCTCAATGGGTTGTCACTGCTGTCCCCAGTGCAGTTAACTGGGTTATCAAAGGCCAGTCATGTCTCTCACTGTCTGTGGTGAGAGGTTCAAGTAAAAGAACCATTGCTGACTTTCGACAAGAGTGCTGCAAAGCCATCAGCATGTTTCTGCCCTGCAATGGCCTGGCGTGCTGTCCAGGGTGCACTCTGCCCTCGCACATTTAGAACAATTTACAACACCCAATAGACCAAGTATGCATCTTTGTGGACTGTGAGATTACACCGGAGTATGCGGAGGAAACCCACACAATCTTGGGAGAACATCCAAACCCTACACTCCGGTAAACCGGCTCAGCTGACGGGCCAAACCACATGAGGGAAAAGGAGCAAACCTTCAAATACAAAGTGGGAACCTGCAGGTGGTTCAGTGCTACAAGTAACACCGTTCCGGCAACTCCTGCAGACAAATTGATGCCAAAGATCATGTTTCACATTCCTTTGGACCCCGTCAGCAAGGCCGAGACGGGAATCTTGACGACTGGGCCACTCAGGATGTCCATATTCTAGCCCAGGTTTCATACCATGGAAAAAATACCCCAGTCCCACTGTAAAGTGTGGACACAAATCTGAAGTTGTCAGTTTACGGGTTTAAGCCCTTCCAAACTGGTGTATGTGAAGGATGCAACGGGACAACTTTGATGGTGGGAGGGACCATCGAAGTCCTATCGTCTGACCACCGCTCCCCTCAAGCTGGGAAGCCCCCGGCCAATAAGGTGTCAGTTCGCCAGCGTGTGTCGCTCCAGAAGGTGCCTGGAGCTTAGTGTTCGTCCAACATGAAAAGCAGACGGAAGCCTAGTGCCTGACAGCCACAGTATTTCAAATAAAAGGAAATCAATCATCTTGAGTCTGGCAAGTCAAAATGTCAGCACAATGTGTCAGGGCTTCTCCGACGATCTACAACAAGTTGATGACTCCAGGAAAACAGCCATCATCAACCGTGAGCTGACGAGGCTCAACATTGACATTGCTGCTTTACAGGAGACCAGACTCCCATCGAGCGGCAGCCTTGGATAACAAGATTACACATTCTTCTGGTAGGGAAAGGAACCAGAGGAACCATGCATGCATGCATGGCGTAAGATTCGAAGTGAGAAACTACTAAAAATAAAAATGTATAGTCAGGTTTATATTAGAAGGTATGTGGTGTGATTAAAAATCTTTGTAACGTTATAACTTTATACCATGGGAAGGGTATATACATATACAGGGATCCCTTATTTTCCACAGATAATTGGGACCGAGATCCCCCCCCCATGACAGCTGAATTCCACGAAGTAGGATCAACTCCCCTGACTGACGTATACGTACATGTACATGTGAACAGTATATAATATCAATAAATACATATTCAATGAGAGAAATGCTTATAATAATTAAACTTTCAAAAATAATACATAACATGTAAATAAAATATAAATACACAGATATACAGATGTGCGTGCGCACACACAGATGCGCATGTCATATAAAACTGTAAGTAGTTTTGTTGGGGGTTTTGGGCTGTTTTTGTTTTTGTTTGTATGTTTTTTTGGGGTTTTTTTTGCATAATTGGCCTTGTTTTGTGGCATTTTCCTTAACTTTTACTCTATTCTTCCTTAATTTCCTTAGTTTTTAATTCAATGACTATTAAAAAAAGAAAAAACGAAAAACACGATACACTAAAGCCGCATGAATTGAAGCGCGAAGTAGTGAGGGATTCCTGTATTGATTATAATATTTTGTTCCCAATAATTCAATTATTAGATTAAAAGGGCCATATGCTTCTTTCACTATATTTCATTATTTTTATTTTTATTCGAAATAAATATATTTTGCCCCCAGTGAAGCTAACTGGGTTATCAAAGGCCGGCCATGTCTTTCACTGTCTATAGTGTGAGGTTCATGTAAAAGAACTATTGCTGACTTTCATCAAGAGGAGCTACATAGCCGTCGGCGTGTTTCTGCCCTGTGATGGCCTAGCGAGCCATCCAAGGTGTACTCTACCCTCACCCAGAGTCGGCTGAGATGCGCGCCAGCCTCCCCACGACCCTAATCAGGATGAAGCAGTTCAGAAAATGAACGAACGAATAAATATATTTTGACCCAGCATTTCCTATACAGTATAATAGAAATGTTACAGTCTGCATAAGGCAGTACATAGTTTTTCGCACGTCAGTCTCACAGCAAGGAGGTCCTGGGATTGTTTCCCAGCTCGGGCATTCCTGTGTGGAGTTTGTATGTTCTCCCAGTGTTTGGGACAGTTATGGGTTTCCTCCAGGTATTCTGGTTTCTTCCCACAGTCCAAAGACATGCAAAGTTAGGTTAATCGGCTATTCCAAATCGCCTCGATGTGCAAGTGTTGGCCCTGTGATGGCCTAGCGAGCTGTCCAGGATGTACTCTGTCCAGCACTCATCTGCTGAGATGGGTGCCAGCCTCCCCATGGCACTAATTAGGATTAAACGACTTAGAAAATGGAATGAATGACAATGTTTCTCTATGTAATATATAATCTATTGCAATTGCCCATAATCTTTTATCAATTTTAATGTTTATGTTGCTTTCATTGCTTTTCAAATGAACAATAAAAGTTTTCAAAACAGAACGAAAGCTTTATAGAACTTTTATGTATTGTGTTTTATGTATCTTGATAGCTTTAAAAAATCTGAATGCTTATCATGAGAACATGGTCAATTTTTCCCGTCTTTTGAACAGTCATTGTCTGGTTTAATGATAATTGGCTGAGTAATTACCTCCAGCACGTACTGTGCCTGTGAGACAAATAACTCACACCGACTCATTTTAATTTTACCTAATGAATCAATTCGATTTAATTATGTCCTGTCAATACCTATTAGAGTTTGCAGAATGTTCAGATCTCTCAGAACAAAACATTTTGTCTATGTCTCAAGCATCTGTCACAGTATTATATTACACAATAAATACCAGAATCATTAATTATTTGACAAGGTGACTTCTGTCCATTTAAATTAATATCTGTGGTATAATTTCCAAGGCATTCTCATCTATTATTCCTGAAAATATCATTCAATTATTTTTATTCTAAGGAAAGTTATGTGTTTTTTATCACAAAATGGATGACGGTCATCGATCACAGCTTAAGTCCTAAGACTAAAAAAAAAAAAGCACAAAAGCAACTACTATGCCCTTATTTCTAGGGACATTGAGTTGAATCAAATCATCAATCAAATTCAAGATTCTGCCACACTCTATTGGATAGGATCAATCAAAATAGGCTAGAATTTTAGTTCTAAAAATACAACATTCCTACACCTCAATGTTTGTTGGGTTTTTACAGCCGAACCTAGTGGCTCATCAGGCTGGTGCTTATTCCTGGTTTCTGTAGCGTGAAGCAACCAGGAGTTCAACTCCTCCCGGATGGGGTGCTAGTCCATCACAGGTTACCTTCCCAGTATATTTTTACCGGTACCCATTTGTATTGCTGGGTGAACAGAGGCACACTTGTAGTTGAGACCTTGCCCAGGGGTCTTAGCACAGTGAGGGTCTCAGTGGGATTCAAACCCACAACCTCCCATTCATGAGGACAGCACCCTAACCACTACACCACCAGCCCCTTAGAGCTCAATGTAGTAACATGGGTGCAGTTAGGCATAACATACTTGGAGTCGAGAGTGCTGAACAACTCTTGGAAACCCCAGCTTTTCAATGGTCTGAATCAGGACCATGACCTTACATATATGCACGTAATTAGGGTGTGTGTAATGTCCATTCACGCTTGAGATTTCTTGTCATATGGTTTGCCTCAGGCAAAAGACTGCATTTTCTCATAGTTTTATTCTTCCCTTAGTGCAGCTAACTGGGTTATCAAAGGCCGGCCATGTCTCTCACTTTATATCGTGGGAGGTTCATGTAAAAGATCCATTGTTGGCATTCATCAAGAGCAGCTGCATAGCCGTCAACGTGATTCTGCCCTGCGATGGTCTGCGGAGCTGTCCAGCATGTACTCTGCCCTCACACAGAATCGGCTGAGATGGGCGCCAGCCTCCCCGCGACTCAAATCAGGGTTAAACGGTTGAGAAAATGAAAGGGCTTTATGCTTACTTTATATCTTATTTAAATATTATATTAAGTTTATATTTATATTAAGTTCAATATAGAAAAAGCACTGAGTTCAAGAATTTCACTTTTATAGTGATGTTCCTCTCTACGTCTACATCCAATCACGAGGAATGGACGTCGATCCCTGAAGCTTGAATGATGCTCATACAGGGATTGTCATGGCTGTGATCACAATGATCTACCTCAGTGTTTTCCAACCCCTGTTCCGGGGCACATTAGTGTGCCGTGAGAAATCATCAGGTGTGCCGCGGAAGATTAACCGATTTCACTTAGCATGTAGTAACAGTGCTGTTCTGCTAGAGGGCAGTATCATTTTTGTTCCGTGGTGTGCCTCATGATTTTTCTAATGTAAAAGATGTCTCTTGGCTCAAAAAGGTTGGGAAACACTGATCTACCGTATGGTTCGCCAGGCCACATACGGACTCACTTACACCTACAGGCAATTTGGAAAAGCCAAATCACATGTTTTTGGACTGTGGGAGGAAACTGGAGTACCTGGAGGAAACCCACACAAGCATGGGGAGAACATGCAAACTTCACACAGAAACACCCAGGCCTGGAATCAAACCCAGGCCTCCTTGCTGTGAGGTGGACGTGCTAACCATTACACCACCAAGCGACCCTTCAGTGATGTTCCATTGCTACCTATAATTGGCAAATAAACTTGAACTTAAACTATTGTACAGTCAACGATTTTAAATGGAGACATTCTGAAATGGGTCCAATGCAGATATGGCACAGTTTTAACTACGAGACTAAGTAATAAAACTCATTGTGTTCTTCACTTCTTTTATTTTTCATGTAGAAGAGAAGCACCAGCTCATCATGGTTTGATGACATCATTGGTAATTAGTTCAGTGGATGCTTGTGTAGATGTCTAAATTCATCTACACTTTGTTTTTCTTTGCATTTTGCATTCTTTATTCAGGGTAAGTTGTATCTAAAAATGACCTTAAAGGTTTGCCAGTTGAATTAAAACTACCATTTTTGCATCAGCTCAGAACTTGCGCCTAGTCTGCATTAATAAAACAGTTTTTTATTTTTATGTTATTTTTTTGTTATGTTTGAATGGCCATCCTGCTTTTGTTCATTTTTTTTCTTGCTGATCATGACCTTCACAGTGTTCCATAGTACAGTGCATCTCATTTTGAGGCAGTGGTGGCCTGGTGGTGAAAGGAGCTGGTTCAATGATCCTAAGGTTGTGGGTTCAAGCCCCACTCTTCATGGATTGTCACTCTCCCCCTGGTGCAGCAAACTGGGTTATCAAAGGCCGGCCATGTCTCTCACTGTCTATGGTGTGAGGTTTGTGTAAAAGAACCATCGTTGACCTTTGTCAAGAGTAGCTGCATAGCCGTCAGTGTGTTTCTGGCCGGTGAGATGTCCAGGATAATAATAATTCTTTATTGTCAAAGTACATTACACACATGAAATTTGGTTCAGGCTCTGGGCACCTTTCACCACTGTGCAGCACCAGTTATTGCGTTGTTCTATCCTTGATGCTGAGTGCCAAGCAGGAAGCAACAACTGCTAAATTTTAACATCTCATGGTACGACGCAGCCAGATTTGAACTCTAACCTTCCGGAGGATAAAGCGGACGCTCTACCAACTGAGCCAAATCCCCGGCAAAGGAGGGATTCGACCCTTGCTAAGAGACAGCAGATACATGCAAGGGCCAGTGATGCCAGAAGCATGTCAACACACCAGTAACCAGTACATCTCATATTCTGAGAGTTCTTTTGCAAACATCCCCCAATCATTTGTACAGTGATATTCATCATCATCTTTTCTGTAACCACTTACTCCTAATTAGGGTGATGGGGAGGCTGACGCCCATCCCATCTGACTCCGGGCAAAGGTAGAGTGCACCCTGGACAGCTCGCCAGACCATCGCAAGGCGGAAACACACCGACAGCTTTGCAGCTACTCTTGTCGAAAGTCAGCAATGGTTCATTTACATGAACCTCACACCATAGACAGTGATAAACATGGCTAGCCTTTGATAACCCAGTTAGCTGCACTGGGGGAAGGGGCAGTGACAACCTGTTGAGAGTGGGGCTTGAACCCCCAACCTTAGGATCAACAATCCAGCACCTTTTACTACCAGGCCACCACTGTCCACCGGTGATACTCCATATTTAAATAATCATAAAATCTGACTTCACTGTATTTACCAGCCTATCACTAGCAAAACTATTATTGTTCATTTTCTTAGTCATAAAACAACCTATTCACAGATTTTACAGTTAACAATGTAAATGTGTAAACGTAAACGTAGTGTAATGTTTAGTGTGCTGTGCTCATGATTGGAAGGTTGTGTGTTCAAATCCCAGTTAGACCCCCACTGTGCTAAGACCCCTGGGCAAGGTCTTAATGACAAGTGTGCCCCTGTTCACCCAGCAGTATAAATGGGTACCAGTAAAACTATACTGGGAAGGTAACCTACGATGGACTCGCGTCCCATCCAGGAGAAGTTGTACTCCTAGTCGTGTCACACTATGGAAACCGGGAATAAGCACCAGCCTGATGAGCCACTAGGCTCGAGTCTAAAAAGCCCAATGGATTTTGCCTTACAGTTAACAACAAGGGATGTTGATTTTTCACTCCAATCACTACCATCATCTATATCGGTGTCTACCTCACTATATACACTGCTATAATCACTGATGGTGTTTAAAAAACAAGCTTCGTCATTATATCTTCAGTCAGCTGATCTCTCTGCTCATGTCAGTGTGAAAATAATTACTGAAGCAATCGGGCAATTTTTTTCTGTTGTCCATATTTATGCAATTAATGTTATGTAATTTAAAGATGTTTGAGCTTAATAGGCTGTCATCTGTGTGTACAGTGTGCTGTTCTTTTGCTCTGATGATGATATGATGAAGCAGGCACATTTTAACAGGCATTGTCTGATAAAAAACTGCAGTGCATTTTGCTCAGGTATGCATCTCTTCACATCAGGACAAAAAGCAATCTTGGCTAGAAATGGTTTACTTAGCTTTCGGTCTACTTATTGTGGTAGCTGCCCTTTGATGAATTGACTTCTGACCTGGAGTAATCTTTGCAGGACGACACCAGAGCAAGTTCAAAAAGTAGCAAAAACATTCCTACAAAGTTCTAACATAATACCCTCAATCGTTTATTTAACCATTTAAGTTAAGGGGTATCCTAGCTAACACTGTGCAAGGTCAATGTACACCCTGTTCACCTCACCATAGCGTCAAGGGGCCAACACATATACCACCACTTACACCTAGTGGCAATTTGAAATAGCAAATTATCCAAATGTGCAAGTCTTTGGACTGTGGAAGGAAACAAGAGTACCTGGTGGAAATCTATGCAAGCACTTGGGGAACATGCAAACTCCAAGCAGAAGTTTCTTCAATTAGCCCAGGACTTGACACCCAGGACCTTCTTGCTATGCCACTGTGCTATCTTAGGAAAATACACGTACTGTAATTTCCAGACTGTTGAGTACACCTGAGTATAAGGCGCACCACTTACATTAAAAAAAGGACGCACCTCTTTATAAGTCGCAGGTGTCTGTCTCACTCTTGTGCTTCCTGCTAGAGCACCCCATGGAGGCCTTTAGCCCATAAAAAATATATACAGTGATCCCTTGCTGCTTCACGCTTCAATTCATGCAGCTTCAGTGCGTCGAGTTTTTTTTTTTTTAATATTCATCGAATTAAAAAATAAGAAAATTAAGGAAGAATAGGGGGGAAAAGTTAAGGAAAATGCCACAAAACAAGGCCAATTATGTAAAAAAACCAAACACATAAACAAGCAAAAACAAAAAAAAAAACCAACCCAAAACCCCCTATCAAAACTATTTACATATTTATGTGAGGTGCACATCTGAGTGTGTGTGTACGCACATCTGTGTGTGTGTATGCATCTGTATGTGTGTGTATTTATATTTTATTTACAGCTTATGCATTATTTTTGAATGTTTAATTGTTATTATAAACATTTATAGCGTTGAATATGTATTTATTGATATTATATACATGTACGTATATGTCAGTCAGGGGGGTTGATACTACTTCGCGGAACTCGGCAGTCGCGGGGGGGATCTCTGTCTCAATTAACCGCAGAAAGTGAGGGATCCCTGTATATAGATCAGCCGCATCGCTGTTCAAGCCGCATGGTTCAAAGCGTGTGAAAAAAGTAGAGGCTTATAGTCCAGAAAATTACAGTACAGTAGGCCCTTGACATATTCACAAATTGCCAAGTAACTGTCACGTGGTTTAAATTCAGCCAATGGCTGTTCTCCCTCCCGCTGATTGGTTGAGATGATGTATACGCCTCTTTTTATCATTCGCACACAAGTTGTCAATGAGCCTTTTCAGTGAGTTTTAATTACCAGTTAAGCTCTATGATGCCACTCAAACACAGGCTAAGCACCAGTAAAAGGTAATGACGTTGGATGTCTCTTCTGAAGAAATGAGACTTTCTCATGAAGAAGCGACAGTTTCCTCTGAAGTGCCTGAAGAGGAATAATCATCTGAACTGTTGTACAGCACTGTAGTATTAAAGTCTTTTTCAATTATTATTCCAGAACAGTACCTAAGTTAATGTTTAGAATGTTTGTGTGTGTGTGTGTGATTTTATGTACTGTGGTGTAGCATGTTTATCCTGTTGTTTTCTTTATACAATTTGTTATGGTCTATGTTTTTAGGGAATTTGATTTTGGCGGCGGTGTTCTCTAACTATTTTTCTCCACTCCGGCTGAGGGGCGTGGCTGATCTGCTCAGATGGCAAATTCACACCTGAATTCACTCCTCTCACCTACTCCCAATAAACTCAAGCACGCTCACCTCTGCGCCACAAGATTGTCTCACATGACGTCCCGGCTTCCGTGTGTTCTCTCTGGCTCCTAGTTCCAGCGTTTAATGTTGTTTGTGTTTTTCTTCGTCATCAGTACTGTAGTTAAAGTACTCTGTTTAAGTGCTTCCCCTTTGAATAATAACTCTGTGCCATGTCACACTGCCTCCTGCATTCTGGGTCCGGCTGAAAGTTCATTTCGTCATTACGTCCCACTTTTAGGTTCTTTATATTTTATATATATATATATATATATATATATATATATATATATATATATATATATATATATATATATATATATATATATATATATGTGTGTGTGTGTATTATTTACTATTAAAATAAAATATTAAGACTTTATATTTAACTACATTTTATCAGCAATTTAAAACATGAAACTACTAATAAGAGCAAAACACTTCCTCAAACATGTTGATATGGGGATCCGGTCAGCTTTTAGCAATGAAAAAGTGTAATTTTTACATGTAAATTTTACATTCATGCAATGAGCACCATCAAAACCTGAAGGTCTCCAGTAATGATCACATAATAATATCCAGGCAGTGGTGGCCTGGTGGTGGATCACTGGTCCGAAGGTTGGTGGTTCAAGCCCCACTCTCAACAGCTTGTCACTGTCCCCCCAGTGCAGCTAACTATCAAAGGCCGCCCATGTCTCTCACCCTCTATGATGTACCCAGAATTCTTTGTATTTTGGCAAGTAGACTTGGACTAAACAATCCACTTGACACAGTTTCGTTTCAAATAAGTTTATCTTGTACGATTATTTTTAAAAATAATAAACAATATATATGTATGTATATATGTATAACAATGTATGTTCTTTTTATATAAAAATGACATGTTTTTTGCATTTATTTAGCCATTCTGTAACTCGAATGAAAACTTTAAACCGGTATTTTAACCACCTCTGGTGGAGTGATAGGCATAATTTTCATATGAAAATTAGTAGAGGAAACGATCCAGCCGTCTGTCAGTGTTTCAGAGCAATTCCGATCAATGTGAAACTGCGCGAAGCATCAGAAACCATCATGCATTTCAAGTCTTTCATTCAGCACCCGGCCGATGTACTGTCAGAAGGCGGGTACAGCCTGTTTTTAATTGCTGATAATTGTTTAAATATGCCAGTTATGCACATAAAACATGGACATCACTTTTGCTTTTATGCAAAAAATAAATTTAAGACTACAATAACTTAATGAGAAAGCATTCTTATCAGTGCTGCTCAGCACTTGTACACGCCCGCGACGGCAACCCTTGGGGGACTTCTAAAAGGAGAGAGGGAGCACTTGGTTGGCTCTTCTTCAGGGAGAAGAGCACATAGCTTTGTGTGTGTGTGTGTGTGTGTGTGTGTGTGTGTGTGTGTGTGTGATCGAGAGGGATATATATATATATATATATATATATATATATATATATATATATATATATATATATATATATATATATATATAGAGAGAGAGAGAGAGAGAGAGAGAGATTCCAGCACCCAGAAAAGAGGCTGTGCACAAGGAGACGGTCTGAGACGGAATGACAGCACCCCAGAATGATCACCCGACAGCCAAGTAAAGGTTTCGATGTGTATGCTTGGACTATAGCGTGGGAAACCGTATAGTGACTGGCATGTATGTTAATGTCTGTAAGTGGGATAAAGCTGTGCTTTTTATTCATAACTGCCTTCCTGCTGCAGCTTCGTCTACGGAAAAAAGGATTTTGTTAAAGATACAAGGCAAAGCCAAAGCTCGTGACATATCACACTAAACTGTCTATACAGACTATACATGTCACACTATGTGGTCCAACAGTTGGGCGTGACTGATCTGCTCACGTTATGTGTGTGAAATGAACATGTTTCGTCCCCTGAAGCCGAAACTATTAGTCAATATCAAAAGAGCTGAAATAATGGACATTTCTTGTGAAAGGTCATCAGTCACAGCTGAAAGGTCATCAGTTACAGTTATCTAGAAAAGCACAGTTCGGATACCTGGATGAGTTCTTACTTGTTCAGTTTGGCATCATTCGGACCTCAGAGATTGTACACCTGACTCCTGTACTTAAGTTTAGTTCAGGTGTACAACCTCTGATGACCGAATGATGCTAAACGGAACATGTAAGAACTGTTCACTGTTAACTGATTGCTAATCCAGTTTGAACTAACCGGAATTATTCATGCATGCATTCATTTTCTGAACCGCTTAATCCTAATTAGGGTCGCGGGGAGGCTGGTGCCCATCCAAGCCGACCCTGGGCAAAGGCAGAGTACACCCTGGACAGCTCGCCAGGCCATCGCAGGGCGGAAACACGCTGACGGCTATGCAGCTACTCTTGTCGAAAGTCAGCAATGGTTGTTTTACATGAATCTCACATCATAGACCAGGGGTCGGGAACCTTTTTGACTAAGAGAGAAAAAAATTAACACATATTTTAAAGTCTAATCCTCTGTGAGCTATATTTTTTAATACTGACTACAACTAAATGGAAAAAGAAGACCAACAATTTGAGAGTATAATAAGACTCTGAATTTATTTTAAACAACATCGTTATAACGAAGTTACTGATTAATAAGAAAAGTACTTTTTACTATTAATGCGACTTCTGGTGCTGCGTGGTGTTGCTGATGGCTTTGTAGTCTGGTTGATACGTGCTGAGGTTCAGTTTCATGCAGATGTTTAGGCTTCCATCTGTTAAATGTGACCGCAGGTTGGTCTTGATGTTTTTCACATGTGAGAAGGACTGCCTGCGTGCATATGTAGAGCCAAACATGGTCAATACGGCACGACTCACACACTGCAGTGTTTGGTATGTGAAAGGAAGCGCGTTCCAAGTTTTGACAATCAGCTGGTCTGCAGGTTGAAGTTTTTTCATGTCTGTCTGGTTTGCTTGCCAGCTCTGCTTGGCTTCGTGCAAATGACAGAATCAAAAATGAGGGAAATTTACCTCTTAACCCAAAAACAACTCACGCAGGCTGTTGCATATAATCCAATAAAATTAGACTTTCAAGGTATCGGACCCGCCCACACACTGGAGTACAGAAAGGATTGGCTCTCCGCTGTGCGCCACAGTGACAAGTGGCATTGAAAATAGATGTATAGATTAAAATGCGTGAGCTTTATTTATCTGTTTTTGTTTTATTTGATGGCCTTTTTCTCTATTTTTATTTAAATGACAGAAAAATTATGTATTAGTTATTCGATTAATTTTTTTTTTATTTATCTGAGAGCCAGATACAGTCATCAAAAGAGCCAAATCTGGCTCGCGAGCCATAGGTTCCCGACCCCTGCCATAGACAGTGAGACACATGGCCGGCCTTTGATAACCCAGTTAGCTGTGCTGGGACTAACCAGAATTACTGGGCACTAAACATGACGGTATTTAAAATGTATTATGCTCTCACACACACACACACACACACACACACACACACACACACACACACACACACACACACACACACACACACAGGGTCTTTTGACACAGGCACAATGAGAAAAAAGTGCAGAGTTCAGAAGAAATGGTTGACAGCTCTGCTTTAACTGTGTGATACGCTCACAGGGGGCAAATCAAATTCCTGCTGTGTCCATCATGAGTAGTCTCTCGATGCACAATGCACAAAAAAAATGTAACCTGACTCAAAAACTGGACAGTGTATGCCTATGATAGAGTACAGGACGTTAGCAAAGCAGCACCCTTATAGTGCAGAATGTCTCAGTGGACAGAATCATAATGTACAAATTGACTTCAGCAAGAGGGATTTTTTTTTTTTTTTTTTTTTTTAATACTGTGAAAGAAAGCCAAAGGCATGGACGCAGGAAGGCCACAGGATGGAATGGAAAGAAATGAGGACAAGCGCATGAACCATATTATCTTTTCGGACGGTTTAAACATAGCATGAACCTATAACAAGCTGTAGTGTATTTTATATGATTTATTATAATTGGTGAAGTGATGAATCGAAAAGAAAATAAAGTAATCAGTGTCGTTTTAAATAAAAATAATTACGTGGCGTTTCAAGACTCTGAGTCTTATCCTGACTAAGTAATGTCCTCCTTCTAACTTGTCCATTCGATAATAAGGACTGCTTTACCCGAGAATGAACAATGAACTTCACTTAATAAAGCCGCCTTGGGCTTTCAAGCCATGTCAGGCACACGAATTGAGAAGAAAAGAGTCCAAGAACAAGGCTAGGAGACATTCAGCGCCACAGAGAAAACAATTAAAGAGGGGGAAAAGGATTTGATTTCATCCAAGACAGAATACACAGCACAATCTGCAAATACACAGAGCTTTGCA
Organism: Plotosus lineatus; assembly: GCA_024760905.1. Taxonomy (NCBI): domain Eukaryota; kingdom Metazoa; phylum Chordata; class Actinopteri; order Siluriformes; family Plotosidae; genus Plotosus; species Plotosus lineatus. The sequence goes on along the minus strand of CM045733.1, from coordinate 60,940,381 downwards.
TGGTGATGAACATCATATGAGCTGTATTGGTTGTCGGGTGCTGCAGGGAATGCTGAGTGTGTTTAAATCAGTGCTACAGGCCAGGAGGGAGTACTTGCTCTGAATAATCCAAACAGACAGTGATGTCACAGGGGATTGAGTCTATCTTTTTGAATCGGTATATCTGTGTCGAGCGAACGGGAAAACTGCTGTGTTCACAACTGAAGGATAATGTGTATGTGTGTGTCGGTGAACTTGTATTGTGCGTGTGAATGTAAACGACGTTTGTCCAGGATGGTCCTTGTTAAATTCGTGGTATGATCAGTCAAAAGGGCCAAATTCCCACCGGGTCGAACAACTGCACATTAGGCCCTGGAACATCACCGCTCTCTCGGAGAAGCATAATGAAGTACATCATCAGAGGATGATAGAACAGTTCTGGGTTAACCATGACCCACTACTCAGAGAAGGTATTGCACTGCACCCAGTGGGAGGTCTGAACACCAAATCGATTCCAAAAGGTTCCCTTTGTGCATTGGACTAGCACAAACATTTGAGTACTCTGTTGACTCTGGCTAATTGGTAGTTTATGCACAAATACAGGGATCCCTCACTTTCCGTGGTTAATTGAGACCGAGATCCCCGCGCGACCGCCGAATTCCGCAAATTAGGATCAACCACACTGACTGACGTATACATACATGTATATGTGTATATAGAGGTCCTTCTCAAAAAATTAGCATATTGCGATAAAGTTCATTATTTTCTGTAATGTACTGATAAACATTAGACTTTCATATGTTTTAGATTCATTACACACAACTGAAGTAGTTAAAGCCTTGTATTGTTTTAATATTGATCATTTTGGCAAAAAAGTAAAGATAAAACAAAAATCCCGATCTCAAAAAATTTGCATATTTCATCCGACCAATAAAAAAGTGTTTTTAATACAAAAAAGTCAACCTTCAAATAATTATGTTCAGTTATGCACTCAATACTTGGTCGGGAATCCTTTTGCAGAAATGACTGCTCAATGCTGGCCTTCTGGACAGCAGTCAGGTCGGCAGTCTTACCCATGATTGCGGTTTTGAGTAATGAACCAGGCTGGGAGTTTTTAAAAGCCTCAGGAATCTTTTGCAGGGGTTTAGAGTTAATTGGTTGATTCAGATGATTAGGTTAATAGCTCGTTTAGACTACCTGAACATGATATGCTAATTTTTTTGAGATAGGAATTTTGGGTTTTCATGAGCTGGATTCCAAAATCATCAGTATTAAAACAATAAAAGACCTGAAATATTACAGTTGGTGTGCAATGAATCTAAAATATATGAAAGTTTAATTTTTATCAGTACATTACAGAAAAGAATGAACTTTATTACAATATGCTAATTTTTTTAGAAGGACCTGTATATATCAATAAATACATATTCAACGCTATAAATGCTTATAACAATTAAACATTCAAAAATAATCCATAAGATGTAAATAAAATATAACCACACACACATACAGACATGCGCGCACACCGATGCACACCTCACATAAAAATGGAAGTAGTTTTGTTGGGGGGTTTTGGGTTGTTTATTTGTTTTTGTTTGTTTGGGTTTTGTTTTTTGGGTTTTTTTTTTTTTTTTGCATAATTGGCCTTGTTTTGTGGCATTTTCCTTAACTTTTACCCTATTCTTCCTTAATTCGATGAATATATATATATATATATATATATATATATATATATATATATATATATATATATATATATATATATATAAAAGAAATAAAAGGACAGGACAAAGACTTTCTATTGAAACTCCATTTATCACTACAGATCTGTTTCGAGGGGTGGTGAAACCATCCTTTCTCTTCAGGTGATTATAGAAGATTTTTTTTATAGATGATTCTTCTATAATCACCTGAAAAGAGAGGATGGTTTCACCACCCCTCGAAACAGATCTGTAGTGATAAATGGAGTTTCAATAGAAAGTCTTTGTCCTGTCCTTTTATTTTTGTTATTTGCTCTACCAAAAAGTATTGAGCACTCTCCTACGGAAGGATCTACTCAGAAAATCATATATATATATATATATATATATATATATATATATATATATATATATATATATATATATATATATATATATATATTTTTTTTTTTTTTTTTTTTTGTAAAAAGAGATGCACTGAAGCCAAATGAATTGAAGCACGAAGCAGCGAGGGATCCCTGTTACAGTCATAGGCATCCCTATTAAACTGCCATTCATGCATTACACACTTTCTCACTGATATCGGTTTTGAATGGAAATGATTCCAGTCGGTTCACTCTCTCACTTACAGACCCAAACGGGATGTAATGAAAAAGTATAAATATTACTGCCAAAATTTCATTCACGGAGATAGAGAAATCATCTACACGTATTTGTTTATGTGTACCATATAGTCATCCATTCATCCATTTTCTGTAACCACGTAATCCTAATTAGGGTTGCAGGGAGGCTGGCACCCAGCCCAGCCAACTTCGGGCAAGGGCAGAGTACACCCTGGAAAACGCCGACGGCTTTGCAGCTACTATTGTCGGATTTCAGCAATGGTTCTTTTACATGAGCCTCACACCATAGACAGTCAGAGACATGGCCGGCCTTTGATAACCAAGTTAGCGGCGCTTGGGGGGCAGTGACAACCTGCTGATAGTGTGGCTTGAACCCCCAACCTTATCCAGTACCTTTTACCACCAGGCCGCCATTGCTACCCCCCCCCCTATTTTATTTGAAACCCTGATATCATTAATGATATTAGTTCCCCACAGCTGATTCTTCAGTCTCAAGTTGAATCTGACTCAGAAATGGGTAAATTCTATTCGCACTGCTTAATGAAACATCTCTTATAATTTTGAGTACGAGTAGTGTAA